>JARHVA010002519.1:427500-822500 GCA_037957365.1 Torreya grandis | reverse complement strand
GCTATACAAGAGAGATTATAAGGATTCAAATTTGTGTCCTATTTGTGGTCACCCATGCTATTTTGAAGATGGAAGTGGGTCTAAAATTTCATAATAGGTATTGTGGCATTTTTTTAATTGATGCATTGAATTATATATATATTATTTTAAATATTAATGAATTAGTATTATGATAATAGTAGAAAATGTAAGCGTCTAATGTGCATACCAAATGAATGTAAAGCAATGAAACATATTGAGAGAATGTAGCCTATAAAAGTTCATAGAAAACAATATAGTGTTAATCTTGGCTATCTATGGATGGAGTGAATGTCTTTGATAAAAGGGTCAAAAGTTATTCAATATGACTTGTTATTCTACTTAATTATAATATTATTCAATGGTTGAAAATATAAAGGGATAACCTTTTACTTTTGATTATTGTTTTATGGAATAATTAAGTGTAAAATATGCATGTGTGTATTATACCACTTATAGAGGAGTTAGCTAAGCTTTAGTATATTTTACATATATTTGATGTCTCAAGATGAGTTTATGGCATAGAATTCATTTATTATGGAATTTTATGTAGGTGTATTAATCAATATCTAGGATTTTTAGTATATTCATGTATATTAAATTTTTACAACACATTCATATAACTTGGTTTTACAATTAAAAATATTCTCATCAATATATTTATAATTATTTTTTAGGTCTTCAAATGAAGGGATAATTTAAATTTCCAAGGTTAACAACAAATTGACCACTAGATGGTCAAATAACCTAAAAAAAATTGTGTGTGAAGGGAGCATGATAATCCTATCGATGTCCCATCCATGTTTAGTTTTAAAAAATAATAAGTTTGATGGAAAAATTGAAATTAGGGAGCCTCCAAATATGTTGTCACCAAGATATTGGTATAAGTAATATAAAGAGGCTCGTCAACAAGAAAATGATAAATAAAATTTCACAATTCATAGTAGGATTAAGATATTCTATAAATTCTATGATCTTCCACATTGAAAATATATCCTCATCACACATATTATTGACCCAAATGCACACATTAGAAAATTGTGTTGAACTTCCTCATTAACACAACTTTGAAAGAAAAAGTAAATTTGAAAGAAAAAGATAAATTGGGGATGAGGATGGACCTCAATGTGTTGAAAATAAAGATAAAACATTAGTTTTATAAGGTAAAAAATGGCCACATGGGATATGAAAGAGCAGTGTGGTTACTTTCAACATCGAATAAAGAAAAAGTAATAAGTGTGACAAGGAAACTCATGATGCCAACAAACTATGTGCAATCTATTCAAAATGCATTCATTGGTGATGGAAATATCATAGGTCTCAAAAGTCATGATTGAAACATCATGTTAAACGTACACAGATGGTGTTTAATTTATTTTATTTAGTACCTTTAAATTTTTATAGTAGGTTATGAATTTTATTTGTATAGATAAGTAGATAATGACATTATTTCATCCTTTTAAAATTATATTTTATATATTGCTTTAAGAGAGAGGATTATATCACCAAATAACTAAGAAAAAATAAGATATCATTTATCATGATTTGTAAGATATTTTGGAACAATTAACATTGTATAAAGGTTTTCATTGAAGTCATTAAAATTTAACTAGATTTATTATTTATTTTCACTATAAGGCTCTTATTGAAGGAGATACAAGAATGCAAGATTGTAATGTGGAGAAAGAACATAATAAAAATTATTTACCTTTTTTCAAATAATCTCACCATAAGATACATGGACATAATGGTGCATACTATAACCTATTTAGTGGGTTATGTAGAGATATTCAAGGTCATAATCACAAAGCAAATGCTTTTCCTAGGGAGGCATATGAAAATATTGAAGGGTTCATTAATAAATTTTCCCATCTAGAGGATTCAATGGCTAATGGATATACCATTCATAAAAAATATTCTTTGTTATGCTATATTTTTCTAAGGTAAATGAAACCATTTTTGTGCCATGAATATGGGAAGAAGATCATGTATTTGAAAATTTTGGATAACTATTATTAGGAAAGGGTGTAAGTATGAGGCTTGTATGTGTGAGATTTATATTTAAAATTATCATTTAGTAGACAAATGTCAATACATGAATTATTTTATCCATCTAAATACTATATTGTTTATTTTGCAATAGATGATGAATAAGTAATAATAAATCACCTTTTCTCGATAATATATATTCAATGACCAAGTGGCTTGTAGTATACCAAGAGAAAAGAGAATTTGCAAGGCAGGAAAGAGAATAATATAGGAAATTTTTTTGGTGCAAATAATTTGTAATTTATGGTTTATGAGAGCAATATTGGCCTCAAGATTACACAATTAATTAGTTATACCACTATCTTCAAGTTTTAAATGAGAATGGTAATGCCAATGTAGATGAAGATTTGGACATTGTGGAAGAATATGGTGAATTTATAACTAATATTTGTGATAAGATTGAATTTTTTTTTAAATATTTTATTAAAAATGTTATAATAAAAATATTCAATTTAATTTTTATGTTATTTTCTTTCCATCTATATTATCAAAATAGTACATACAATGAAATTTAATTTGAACAACAATACTTTCGCATAGAAAGTGTGGACAATAAGAGAGTTAGATATATAATATAGTGGAGATGTTAAGGATGAAGTTATGGAAGTGCAGACACCTAAATTTGGAATTAGACACTTAAAAACATAAAATTTGGTACACTTTGAAAAAATTAGATATTTCATGTATATTTGACTCTTGTGCACACTTTCCCCTATCTATTTACACAACTATTTTCTTGGCCAACCCAATTTATGAGATACACATATTTAAGATCACCCTTATCTATATAAGAATATTTTAGAATCCTAAATAGACTGTCATCATATCTTAGATCACTGGTTTTCACTCTCAAGACAATACTATAAATAGTCAGATAATTTTAATTTATCTCAAATGTTTACCTTTATCAATAGTGTCCATGAACACTTAAGGGATATTTTCAAAATTGGAAAGTATCCATTAGGTTAACATAGAGATGTTTTATGGGTTAGTTATATTGGAAAATATCAAAGTGTTAGCTATGAATACAAATCAATCCAAAGGTTATACTCACTTGGTCACTACTTAGAAATCACATTGAGAAATTAATTACCAATCTATTGATAAATTATCAAAAAACACACATATCTAAAAACTCCTCAAAAGAGTAATCCTAGGAAAAGGTATGAATACACACATAGGTTAGAGTTTCATGGAAGAAAGTGTTAAAATCCATATTTGCATTACATTCTAGATTATCTCAATGTCACACACACACACACACGCACACACACGCACACACACGCACACACGCACACACGCACACACACACACACACACACACACACACACACACACACACACACAAGTTAGATAACTACATTCAGTATGATCACTTTTTAGAGTATTAGAGCATAGGAAATGCTTAATCACTTAGTGGGGAGTGGTTGGGATATAAATCCAACTTAATAACCTAATTTTTAAGGGTTATCTTATGGTCAAAATTGAATTTAGGGTTTCTATAGGAAGAATAAATAAAATAAATATCAACACACAATATTTAAGGATAGTGCACACAAGAAATATCTACAGGCATAAGCACAAGGGTCTAAGGTGCCACAAACTTACCAAATCAATAAAGATAGTAATACTAGAGCCTAGATAGAATCAATTTCCATGGGGGTATCAATTTTACCAACAACATCTGATCATGATTTCAGCTCATGTTTCTTGATCTAAGAGATTACAAAGTAGACAAAGAGTAATTTTAGAAATAGTGACAAACATGGTGAGCAAAAAAATATCAAAATAAGCTAAGTATATCTCTTCCACAATGTTTTGTCAATTATAAATAATATAAATGAAATATCAATCTTTTCATTTCTCAATTTAGAGTAGGGCATTATTGTTTTATTTTACACAATTTGAATTATCCCCAATTTTAGATTATTTAGATACAATTAATGAAAAATAAGTAAAAAATTTTAGTGAAATTGATCATAAACTTGAGCATGAAAAAAACATAAGTCTATCCTACCTTAGGGTTTAATATTATATTAGGGTTTTATATTTATCCTCTATTATGGTTTGAATTTCAGATCTAATTTCATATTTCCACTTATTTACACATAATTACAATGGAAGATACGAATGATGTGGATGATCATAAAGGAAATGATTATAATTATTTTCCTCATCAGTTTGATGATATAGATCAATGTGAAATTACTTAATATCTTAAAATTAATCCACATATGATTTTTGAAGTGTTACATGTAGTTAGATATGAAAATACAATCTTGCTAAGGAACCCACATTTGAGGAAAATAATGCTGAAATTTGTATTGACACTAATCCACCTTGTAGAGGCCTACATTCTACAACAGTGTTCAAACTATTATTTTGTTTAACCCTTTTTAGATATGTAGTATTAAGGGTTAAGGGGGTATAATACCCTATGCAAAAGTATGAATAAAACTATTCCAGAGTAGGTCAATTAATTGAAAACTCAAATAAATGAATATTATAAATTAAAGTGTTAAGTTTATGCTAAATTTAGAAAGTATACTTAAAAAATTAGTTTGATTTAATAAAAATAAATAAGAGATAATTCTTGGATTATCTATAAATATAAAATTAGATATAATAAGTATAAATTTGGTAATAGTTAGGGACAATATAAGGATCCAATCGTTAGATTCTAAAAATATTGTTTTTAGAGGCCTGAATACTTGCATCGACTTGTGGACATTTACATCGATGCTTATATCCTGATCTTGATGCAAATGTACTTTATGTAATATTCAATGTATTGAAAAGTGACCACCTAGATCCTTACAAGTTTTATTTCATCATTATATTGATGTATTTTATTCATGTTCACAGGAAATCAATGATTTTGTATTGATCAATCCCTAACTCTTCACCTTGGGTATTTGTACCTTGCTATAAATGGGTTAGTGGGCTCATGGTGTTAATCTAAACTCAAAGATCCATGTATTAATGAGTATTACCTACATATCCAATACTCTAAGGAGGGCCTCAGAATTATGTAGTTTTCCCTTAGGTGTTGGCTTGTGTGTGAACAAGGGTGAAATACACTATATGTAAAAGTATGCAATGATCTAGCTTGTAACTTGGAAAATAATGCTCATGGGTTATTATTTGAGTGATTTAGACCTATAACATGACCAATCCTATGATTTATATGAAAATAAGAAATAATAGAGTAGTATAACTCAGTTGTCTAATTGATTAAGTGAACTTGAATAGGTGTTTGCTTGGTATTTTGATAGAGGAATAATGAATAGGATTATACTTGTATTTATACCATGACTTTTAAAAATATATCATGATAAGAATCAATAATAAAAATTATCCGACCCATAGGATTAAAAATATTTACAAATTAGATGACTTTTAAGGACTGAACTCTTGATAAGAATATGCACACTTACATCGATGCAAGTGTCCTTGTGTGGGATGCAAGTTTCCTGTAGGTTAGGAAGCTGTTGAGGATATAAAACTGATAGTGAAGGATATATATTAGGTTTTAAACTTTTTTTTTAGTGTAGGATATTTGGGTCATCAAAAATGATAGGATCAGACCATAAGATAAGTAGTTAGGCACAAAGAGACAACGAATGCAAGTCTTTCAATGGCAAGGAGGTCTAGAACTAAAGAATAGAGCCATGATAAGTATTTGTCAAATATACAAAATTGAGATGCTATATAAATTATATTTTAATATCTAAATTTCCCTCCATTTAATTTATTAATGCATAAAGATTAAATTACCAGGGTAAAGGAAAGAAATGTGTACCTGGGTGTGTATAACACACTTTGACTTTGCTTGAACCCACTTTGAGTGTTTTGATGGTATATGAACTATAAAAAGAGCATGTTATAGTATAAATCAGTGCATATAATTTAAAATTTGACATAATTAAAATGAATGAAAAGAAAGAGAGCAAGGAAGGAGTACACCTGTGTTAATGAAACCATGTTTTCCCTTGGCACTTTGACTTGGTAAAGATGCTTATTTATGAATCATTAGATTAAAGAGAGGTTTAAAACTTAACCTTAAATATTTTAATATGGAGATATCAAGGTAATTATGCCCCCAATTTAGAGCAAAGGTGAGTTGTGACACAACCATTGAGATCATTATATGCCAATCATAGAACTTAAATGACTACAAAAAAATACAAGTTAAATGGTATAACAAATCACCCTAAAAAAGTGAATTAGTGTTATTCCATTAAGCATGTTGAATATAAACCACACTACCAAAAGGATCCAATTGATATATACAAGAAAGGCTCAAAATGGTGATTCATAGTGAAAAAGGTGTTTCTTCGTAAAGTATCAGTGTTTCTTGGTAAATAAGTTTGAATATGTATTTGTAATTTTTGGTGCACTTACATGGAATATACACCTATAATGTATCTCAATTTGAATTATCTATCAAAATGTAACCTATGATCTATAACTATGTATAATATATATCACAATTTTGAAAAACTTTATCCCAAATCTATAAAAATTGGTGCAATTTTGTATAGGATTCTAACCCAAGTGTGTATCTAAATCATGTAAATTGTCTCAAATGTTGTCAGCTATATAAAATATATATGTGTGAATTCATGTCTCTATGACATGCCCCCACTAATGTGCCCCCTATTTTGAGGTGAGAAGAATGGAATATGGTAGTTACCTTACCTTAAAAGCTTGAGATAATTATATAATCTATGTATGAATCATGTAGCATTTAAGAGTAGCATGTCTAAGTAGATATATCAATGAAAATTTAAATATATGATCACAACAAGTCCTAATATGCATGATATGGATCATGGAAATGTCTAGAAAGTAAAAAACAAAACTCTCACCAAATGGCCAGAATACAAATAGAGCCATTAGGTTTTAGTATGGGGGTACATAGGGTACTCAAGTAAATGCCTAGATAGTCAATTATCTCAAGGACACTATGGTATAATCATGACCTATAGAGGCTATCTAGTTTACCATCTTGCATCAAGCTATAGGTAGACTCATAAACCAAGTTAGGGATAGCATGATCAAGTGCACAAAGGATGCAAGTATCTATAATGGGTATAACCATAGTAAATCAAGCAATAAGGGGGTGACACTCAATGCGTAAATAATGATAAAACAATATATTTGAATAAGATAACACTACCAAGCATAAAATACATTTTAGAAGCATGCAATCCTATTAATCAAAACACAATTTTGAAATATAAATGAAGTTTTCAATAGAGAGGGAGATAGGGAGAGTATATGATTTTTAAAACCTAAGTAAATGCCTTTATTCAAATGAAACTATATCTAGCATATGAATGAATGAGTTAATGCAATTTTAACCAAACCAACTAAGCTAATTAAACACCAGATCATATACTATGCAAGATAATGATCCAAAATCAAGAAATCCTACATAGTGAAACACATATTCAAAGGAGAAAGATGTTTTCAAGGTTGAGATAATGCATATAATTTAGAATCTACTCTAAGACATGTTCAAAATGAGATAAACTAGCATGTAAATCATAAACCCTAGCATGTATACTACACTACCAAAATGAAGTTTCAATTTGCATAAAAAAGTGCCCTCAAATCAGGCTCAAAGAGAATGTGCAGATGCTCTACCAACCAGGAATCCAAGCTAGGAAGCAATGTAGGAGGAAGACCAAGTTGTGTGCAATTTGATTCCAAATCAAGAGCTAAGAGCAATGAAAGAGGTGAAGTACTAAATTTTAATGGTGTAAGAGCTCTAACCAAGTGCATAAATCAGGTGCAATGCCAAATGTAGGAGCCAATAATAAGCCATAAGGAATTAAGAACAATTGAGAGTAGAAATAGAGTCTCCAAGTCAATTTGTAGTGGTATATGAGATCCCTTCTCACTAATCCAACTCAAGAGTACCAATAATGAATCAAGAGAGATTCAAGAAGGTATTATATTCAAGATAAAGAGAGTAAGAGTAAATCATCTAGGAAAAAATGGACCAAATGAAGTGATATAGGTCCTCACCAATCCACATAAAACCAAAAACTTACCATTTTTTACCGTTGGAGGTCCTAAAACTACATTCTGGTCAAGTTGTGGCCTAGGCCATGGGTTATGTGAAGGAAACATGTGGCTAGGACATGGTTTTCCTTCACATAACCCTTGACTTAGGTCAATAGGCCCTCCTAGGTGGTCAATAGGGTCTCAAAAGGGCTCCAAGATGCATTTGAGGGGTCTCCAAGAGTTCAAATAGGTTGGGGAGGTGACATGGATGTCTAAGATATAGATTTATGATGAGAGAGGATCCATGCAAGTGGTAAATGCCTTAAATCGAGATATCCAGTATTGGTAGTCTTCACAAGAGCTAATACATAATCATATGGAGGCGTAGGGTCATATAAAGTATGATTACACACACAAGAGTACACAATGTCACACAAAAGGGGTCTAAGGAGACCAAAAACAAGGGGCATATTCAAATACCACACACTCAAAAGAATGACATATTCAAATTTCTAAATATAAAAATAAACAAATATACAGTGGCATAAGGGCTAAAAGAAAGTAACATATTCAAATGTGTCACAAGAAAAATAATAGTAAGCAAGAGAAATAAACTCAAGAAAGTGACAATGGGAATAAATGAAGTATAAGCAACCAACATAAACATGTCATACTAGTCCCTACATATATGTGTTAGCAAAAAATGTCATGTAACATAGAATATGAATTACACTGTGAAAGATGTAAAAATGAGTATATACATGTCTAAGTTTTAGTATATAAGCTCAACATAATAATGGAAAGCTGATCATAAAATAATATACCCTATAATAATCATGAGAAAAGAAGCAAATGCCCCTAATGTAGTGTGCCATGTAGGATGAGGAAAGGTCCAACATTTGTATGTGCAAGTGTTATGGGTCTGGGGTATTCCTATATCACTCTCAAGCATGGGTGAAACATATGTGTATAAAAATGATATATTATCTACTAAAATAAAGTAAATAACATAGATGCCAAGGAGTTAGTAAACATGTGAATGTTGAATATTTCTATATTTTTGAATTATTTGAATGTTTTTGTATTTTATTGAATATTTGATTTATTTTTTTTGAATTTTTTGAATAATTGAAAAATGAAAAAGGTCCAACCTATGATCCCATATATATTATGCTCATATGTATCTCTAAATTTAGAATATGTTACAATAAACTGGTGATACTACCAAGGAACATGTATAGGTGTCATATCTAAAACTATATAATATATGGTACTTTATGTATGTTTCATAGGACTATGTGGTCATTAATAGGTAATAGAGTGGAGGTTCATGAAACCCCTTTTTTAGTTCTTTGTGTTTTCTTGGGTGTAGCTTTAATTGGAACATATTTATTTATTCTTAGCAACTTAGTAGATTATGTAGGTGTAAATGAGGATTCTATAGAATCAATTATGTATCTCTGGTGAAATGGTCTCTCAAGTATGGACCACATAGGAAATGGGACTACTTGCTACTTACCCATTGGTAGATGATTAACCTTAGCAGGTTGTACACTTAGTTGTTTGGGAATACACTTCTCTTATTTAAGTGGATGTTCACATAGAATTATAGGAACTATAATTACCCTATTGGTATGAATGTATTTAATACACCCATACATTGTGGAAATTATTGTATATAGTTTATGTATCTAAGGTTATCCCAATAACTTATCAAAGACTCATATACAAAGTATAAATTAAAAGGTAGTAACCGCATGTGTTGGACCAAATTGTAAAGGTAAATCAATCTCCCCAATAACATGACATGATGTCCCATCAAATGCTCTGACCATTTTGACTGAATGGTATAAATCATCATGTGTATATCCCAATTGTGTAAGTAACTTCATGGTACATATATTCTCACTAGCATTGTTATCAATCATAACACTATGTATAGTTTTATGGTCAAGGTATGCTCAAATAAATAATGAGTGAATATCTGAGTCCTCATCTAAAATTTCACTAACATCAAATAGAATAGAGGATATATAAACCATATGAGGTATTTTGCACATATAAATTCCAATAATCCCATATAATGGGTGCTCATAATGTGATGTTATAGAGTGTACATTATTAGTCATTTGTAATTCTAGATCTTTCTTAAAATGATCTTGTAATGTATTGTTAAATATCTTTTTATTTTGATGGTCACCAGGTTGTGAACTTGAATCATTTGGAGGATCATCAAAGGTATTCTATTGGTTATCAAGAAGATATTGGATCTCATGTTTTAAGGTATAACATCTATTTGTAAAATGTTTAGGGCCTTGATGATAGTCACAATATGCATTAGCATCATATCTTTTTATTAGAGGTTGACTCATATCAACCTCTATGGGAGGAGGGAGATATATGAGATGACACTCCACAAGCTTCTTAAGTATTGAAGTTGGAGACTTAGGTAATCATGTAAATTATCTCTTAGGTGCATTGGATAAAATGATATGATTAGGTTTTTATGACCCTAAATTAACTAGTATTATTTTTCCTATTTTAGATATTGTAGGTTTTACCTTGTAGCTTGGTTTGATATGAAACTTGGTAGTAGATGTAGTCAGTATGTTTGTTACATACTTAAGATTATTCAAATAAATATGTTTCATTTCATGATCTCAAAAAATATGGCATAAGTCATCAAAATATTTGAATTTATTGCAAATAATGGAATCCTATAATGGGGCAAGCAAACTTTACTTTAAAATGTCTTGAAGCTCTTTATCTACCATTTGATTTGTCATTTTGGACAACATTTTTTTGTATATCTACTAAATCTAAATTATATATCACCTCAATATTTTATACTTGGCAAGTAATTATCATGGATATACCCTTCAATTCCTAGACCTTCCCATTGTCAATAGGCTTGCATCCACTATCTCTTGTACCTATTGCTTATCTCTTATTCTAATCATATGATATTCTGATGACTAGGTCTTCTATGCTACTCAAAATTTTAAAAACTTGATTATTATCCTCATTTACAAATTTTAGACCTATACCTATTTTATAGCTTCCTAGACACTTGCATCCTATCCAAATGCCTATGTCAATGCTAGTGTCCTATGCCAATCTAAGTTTCAAGTGCCCTAAATTCATCAAATTTGAAAATGAAATGTATCCTTATGGTCAGCCTAAGTGGTTTAATGTGAGATATTTCTAAAAGGGGATTGGTATATATACAAGATCAATCCTCATCCATTGCTCACCTATAAAATACCTAAAAACTCACAAGGCAACTTACCAAAAGTACTCAATTAAGCTTCAAGTAAGAAAAGCTTCCTTATTCTTTCTTATTTAAATATCAATCATGTTGTGTCCTAACACACACACCCCACTTTAAAATTCAAATAGGGACCCACTATTATTTGAATATTATTATTCAAGGTCCTATAAGTCTTAGGCATCCATGGTATTGATATTGATATGCATAAGTCTAAGGTTGTCCTCAATGTCTAAATTTACAAAATTTCAAATTATGAAAATCAAAGCTTGGACATCAATTTTGATTTATTTTAACCCTTGGGTTTTCATAAATCTTCTTAAATAAATTAACTTTATGATTTATAAATTAATGGAGCTAATGTGTCATGACCTAGTATTTCTATGATTTTCATGTGTTCACAAGAATATTGGAAAAGACTTATAATTTATCCACATCTAGGCCCTACCTTAATTATGACCCCAAACTCTCTGATCACCAAGATCAGGCAAGTGGCAGGATCATGTTAATTAGAGTCTTTTAGCCTTCACAAAATATTATAAGTGTTCCAAAGTGTTTGAGCTTAGAGATATTGATAGGTGGCACTATCATGTTACTCAAAACTTACCATAGTTTAAATAAAATTTTGTACCTTATCAATATCCAAGCCACCACAAGTCTTCCACATGGAAACACCATGTTTAAACATGACAAAGTTTACTTTACAAAATTTCTAAGTGTTCTAAGTTTCTAGAGCCCCAAGAACACACCATGCAATGTAATTTTGTTAATCTAAAACCATGGAAGGTTAAATCAAAGTTAATATTTTAATGGACATATGGTCCTAAAGTCTAATCACTCTAAGTTTTTGAGCTCTAAGGGTTTGATAATTAGCATAATTCCATTAACCCAAAGCTTTGAGGGGTTAAAATCAAGTTAATGGCCCTAAATTTTTGAGGTTATGATCCTTTGAGTACCCACAACATCAAGAGCATGCCACACATCAACATCCTAGTACTTGTAGCCTTCCTAGAAGACACATAATTTAGAGTTAAAATAGCCATGGCCCCAAGTCTCCAAGTTCTTATAGTCCCAAAACCACTCCATGTGGCTTAATTTTATTAACTCATAGCCATGGAACATATAAAACAAGATCATAAGTGTAAAGCCTAAGGTGAATGAGAAATATAAAAGTGTCATGATGTAAGATATATGTGGATAGAGTACACATAAATAAGTTTGGAATCTAAGCAAAAGTGATTAAGTGAGAGACTGACACTTGTCTCGAAGAAGTGATTGGACATACATTTAAATCAATGAAAAGTTTCCATATGGCAAGCACAAAAGAACCTACCAAAGCTGACTGACACATTTAAATTTAAATGTGAATAAAATAAAAATCTATTATTCACATTGATTGCATGAATTATGAATTCAAGGCACATGATTTGGTAATATATACAAAATCCAAGCTAAGTCAAGTCATTTCACCATTAATCTGTGAGTTTAACGTTACAATTTCAACTCTCAAGTGACCAAAAGTCCTATTTTTTTAGTGATTTTGCAAAGAGAGTTCAGACAAATTGTGAAGGAATTGTATAGCCCAAGATTACTAAAATGGCTCCTCCAAAACTAGAATGTGTCCAGACCCCTTATACCTACTCCATTGCTGAAAACATTGAATACATAGACACAATTTGATAAAGGTGACCTAGATTTCAAGTTTCCTTAATACTCATCTTTCTGGAATGCCATGGAGTCTATATCACAATACTCCTCATAGTATCAACTATCCTAAGAGGTTAAGAAGCACATTTATGACCTATTTCAAATCAAAACCATGGGACTCCATCAAGCAGTGTCAAAACAAAAGGTAATTCCCTATATTAATTTGCTTCATGATTTGTTCTTCAATGGTACTTGTTATGGAGATTATATACATCTTAGGAAAGAAAAAAATGTGATTTTATATGTTTATATAAGGGTATTTAAGAGGTACCTTAGGATTCTAGGGTTTGAGGTTGATTATAACCAAGTCTCGGTGAATGTATGAATTGAGCATAACATTGTAGAAGGGAAATTGAAATAGTGGCTAGCTAAGGGCCAAAGATTAAATCCCAAGGGAGGCATTTCCTCAAATAACATCATCAAACTCAAACCTAGTATTAGAATATCCATGGCCCTTATGAATAGACTATATGGTTTTCTAGAATTACTTATGTATAGGTGGAATGGATCCCATTACTGGATACTCTCTAACTTTTGATAAAATTATGTCCCTATGAGAGATAATCAATGTCAGATTGAAAGCATAAATATTCAAACATGAACAAAAGCCAACAAATAGAAATTTATATATGATGTCACATATATTAGATGTAGTCCTTGTGATGGTCCATAGGTCCCATGGAGAATTATGGTAGTCATCTGTAGAATATGTAGATAATAGAATATGGGAGGACTATTCTTTTCTATTTGTCTATAGATAAAAAATGAGATTACAAAGATTTTTGAATAAATTTATTCTCAAGTTTACTAAGACATTCATGGCATTCAAATGCCTAGAAGACTTGAAAATTTGATAAGAAACATAGCCAAAATAGGGGATTACTAATACTATCTAGATTGTATCATAATTAGAATTGAAGTAACAAGGGCACTCCCTTTATTTCTATCATGCCACATTCTAAACAATCTTGTAGAACAAGAGGTAGACCATAAATTATACAATAGTATAGATGAATAAATTGACCTTAAACATTAATATTATTATTAGAAGACCCTTCTAAGCATTGGATAAATCTAATTTGTAGTGAGGGCACACTTCAATCAGGTAGGGAAGATCAGATTCCATTATAATTTGAATGTGTGCCAATTAAGGGAATAGGACCCCAAAGGAAAAATTAGAAAATATCTCCAACTCCTCAAGGAGAATAAGGGGGTGACCATTATATATGGTTAATAAGAGTATGAACATGATTTTATCTATATGAATGCATTGGATGACTCTGAAGTTTGGACTTATATGAGGGACCTATAAATGTCCATGATTATTACCCATGCCATTCAATATGACCTAGAAATCACCAAAGATTAGGAAAATGAAATGGTAAGGTAGGAATAACAATCCTAGAGTCACCAATATCCTCCAACATAGTAACAAGACTAGCCTCCCTCCCCTACAAAAGGAAAGACCAGTCTAAAAGAGGTAGAGTATAGTGGTCAAAGGGAAGATAACTTCCAAATTAGAAAAGAGATTATTAGATGTATTCATATCCCTCATATTCCCTCCATCCATTAAATCTCTCTTATCATGGGAAAAACCATTACATCTCAGAGGATTACACCTGCTCAGGACATATAAACAAACACATTATCTTTGGCACACATCCCTCTACTTACAATAACTACATAGGTAAGTCTCCTAGAGTTTCTTCAAGCTTCCTTCTTATATCTCCCATACATTCCTCTATCCCCTTAATAAAATCAACAAGGACCATATCCATACATTCTTCCCTCCACCACCACTTATAGTAGTAGTCCTTACTATTATGGTTCCTTCACTCATTTCACCTTCTCCCTCACCTCCTATTTCCCCCATAGTCACCCACAAAATGAAATCTAGAGTCCTCTATGTCTCCTTAAAAATCTAATAATTAGAGTAAATACCATAATTAGGTCTTACTAATCTAGGAGGATCCCTTGATCAAGAATTAGAGGAAGAAAAGCATAGACATATGATATCACTATTGGATTATATTATTGATGAAGAGGAATAATATGTAGAAACAATGAAGGGACCTAAGCCAAGGTCAAGTGGAGAAGTAATCCAAGATGAAATAAAAGAGGAGGAATAACTAGAAAGGCAAAAGAAATGATCCTAAGAAGTTTGAAAGAAGAATAAACTCTAGCTGGAGCATTAAGCCCACATATCCTCACCGAAGAAAAAAGACAAAATATCAATAAGGTAGTTTCTTCTCTTGCTTCTTTTGTTACTTTTTTAGATACTCAAGATACAAATTTTCCACTTGTCATATATCCTCAATGAAGAAGAAAGACAAATATCAATAAGGTAGTTTCTTCTCTTGCTTCTTCTGTTACTTTCTTAGATACTCAAGCTGTAGATTTTTTCCCTGTCATTCCAAGTCCACCATTTTTTAGTTCAATTGACTATTCTATTTTTTTTAACATCATCCCATAAATAACTCCAAAGAATAGAGTCCATTTTGAAATTTTGGTTACGGTTTCTATTTTTGATCCACAATGGCCACTAGTCCCTCCAAATTCTATAGCTCAATTGGAGCTATAGTTTCCACAATATACACATGTATAATCAACCATAATAAAAATTGTGAAAACTCTAGGTTTGACTACATATGTAGATGAATTCACCCCTTAGAAATAAACCTTGAGATGACAAATAATTTTTTATCCACCCCTTTAGTTCCATATTAAAATAAGTGCTTCATTGACACCTTTAAATTATTGCTCCACCCTCTACCTCTGAAGACCCAAGATAAACTAAAGAAGAAGGGGAAATTATTATCCCCAAATGAGTCAAAGAGCTACAAGGCCAAAGGGATGAGAGACAAAATTTGGTCATCATATAGATACCTACAGTCTCCACCCATTTTGATAAATAGAGTGGCATAATTTAGAGGGTGAAGAAGAGGAAGGTGGTGAACATAAATACAAGGGAAGAGACAGAGTTTGAACAAAGGAAAAACTTGTTTCCCTTGACTAAAAAAGATAAAAAGAATCTAAATGACCCAATATAACATATAGATGATTTATGGTTTTTTGTGGATTAAGCTATAAAAGCTATGAAAGAAATGTATAAGAGCAAAGAGGAGGCACAACAAAAGCTACTACAGAGATAGATTATCCATACCCCTTAGGAAATTGTATATAGTGTACAGAGTGTAGTCACAAGGTTGTACAACATTTTGAATAGTATTTGAGCCTCTAGGGGATAAAGTTATCCTAAAAGAATGAAGGTCCTTAAACTATGGCACCAGTTAATTTTTTTTTCAAAAAAGGCTCACCTTTTTAGTTTAGTTTATTAGAAGTAACACATTCAATCACCTAAACCTAATGTTAAACCAAGATGCTACATGGGTCCTAAGATATATAATTACAAAAAAGGATGGTACTTTTAACTAGCATGCTCAAATGAAGGCTTTGATAAGACATTTTACAAGCCATGAGAATGAGGCCTTAGAAAAGTTGAGAGATATGAGGGTCACAAATGTGATAACCTCTACTGGAGAGTTAGTAAATAGAACCAATTATGAGACACTCCTTATAGTAGTTGTAGATAGATTTAAGGAAGAATTTGAGGGAAATTTATATAATACTAATGATGATATTTTATAGTTGATAATTTTTTCTAAAAATAGAGTAATGAATGCCAAAGCCCTTGGAGTAGAGTTTAAGATCTTGAAAGCAAAACATACAAGGTTGATGGATGAAGCCATAAAAATATTTAAGCTTGTATTACTCAATTTTATATTATTAATAAAGAGCTTGAAACAACACACACAATATTTAAAAAACTTAGTCATAGAGGGAACATTGGGGTTAGTACAAAGCATGAATTTAACTACAAGCACTACTATGTCATCATAACATCCCCAATTTTCTAGATATTTAGAAATGCATACTCTAATAGGACCAATTTTGATCCCTCAAGGGGTTAAAATAGCTACTTCTATCTCCACAATTGTCACTTAACCATTTAATCCTTATAATAGTGCCACATGAACACTAACTTGAATATGTATATGTATTTTCATGTTTAAATTAAGTTGGGACCGATAGTTCCAAATTTATTTGACACACACACACACACACACACACACACACACACACACACACACACACACACACACACACACACACACACACACACACATATAATATTTTAGTCGAGGGATCCTATTTATGTAAACACTTTTGCACATTTATGATATGCATGTTTTTGACACAGTTATATTATTAGAGATGTAAATATAGACTTTGCTTGGAATGTGATGCATCCCCTCCCCAAGTCTATATATATTTGTATCCTCCCAATCCCAAAGGGAGGAAAAAATTTATTGTTAAGATTAATAAGAAATAGTATGGATTATTCTGTAATTGATCTTGATGTGCAAATCTTGTTCTTCTCCAAAACTATGAATCATGTAAGAGGTTCCATAAAACTAGTATCTTAGTCTTTTGGTTGTGAATGAGTATTATTTAAAATATATTTATTCATATTTTTCTATTGCTAATTTGAATGCTTTTGTGCAATAATCATAATCTCCCTTTGTATATGTGCAATTGTAATCTCACAAACACAACCTTTGATTTTTTATGATAAAGTTTATTGTATTCTTTTTCCCTTGGAATATTAACTATGCTTGATTATTAATTTTATTATAGAATCTTACAATAAATATTGGTTCTTGAGTGTTTGTCTAATCCTTAATTTAAAAGCTAGCTTAGAAAGGTTTCATATTGTTTGATCCACATACTTTCTTTCCTACCCTACCTTTTCCTCTTTTTTAAGTTTTTTTATCCTACCCACCTTAGGTTAGGTTCATCACCAATCCATACATCTCAATTATATTTAGATTCATACCATATTTGAACCATCTAGGGTAAACAACTACTCCACTCACTGCTATTCCACTAACAGGTTATTTATAAAACTTAATACCCCACTACTCATGCCTTGGAGTGAATATCTCTTCACTAATCCTAAAATATTAGAGGTTACCTCATAATGTTACCTTGTGTGCATTAAACCCATATCAATGAGTCATAGGGAAATCCCATCTATAAGTCTAAAATATTGAAGGAACATTCCATGAGAAATATATACCAAGTTATAATATAGGCCATTTAATGTACTTTCTTATCACATATTGTATAATTACGCACTCATAATCCAACAAGTAGGGGATAAATACATAAGTTTGAGGCCCTCTTCAAAGTATTGGATATGTAGGAAATGCCCATTTATAGATGGGTCCTTGGAGAAGCTCGACACCATGTGCCCACTAACCCATTTTACCATAGTCAATCCAAGATTGAGGAAGCTATGATTTGATCATTATATAAAGAGAAACAACTTGTGTGCATGATCTAGATACACCATAAGAAAGGCAAAAGAAAACATAGAAGGTTCTAGGTGGTAACATTTAGTTCCAATCAATATTTCATACTATACACCTACTTCCAATTCAAATGCCAACATTGGCGTAACTATCCACATCTAATACAAGAATCCAAGTCCACAAAATGTAAATTTATAGAATCCGATGATTGATCTAGAATCTATATCTAGTATACTTCTAGATTATTCCATATCAAATCTACACATGTATAATAAACCAATTAAGTGATCTTATTTATAATTTATTACAATATCAATTGATATTTATACTTTTTATTTTTAGCATATCTCAATATTTTAAATTCAAAACTTTATCTAAGTTTTAAAAATTAATTGGCCTACTATAGATTTGTTTGTCACCCTTGTTCTTATTCATTTTTATATTATTAACCCTATACTATATTGACCCATATCAATTTAGGGTAAAACATTTGGTGAATGCATCTATTTATGCAAACCCTAGCTTATCCTAGGGTAATTGGCCTTTTAAGGTTTTTCATTGCTGTATTTTTTAGTTTTGATCTATCATTTCTTTGCAACCTAGGTGTATCCCTAGATTAGTTGGTGTTTATATGGAACACTTAGATCTTCCTCCTTGTCTACACAAGATGGATCAAAATAATGAAGTAACACATCCTACACCTAATGAAGATACTAATAAGAAAATTGAACCACATACTAAAGAAGTTATCGTAGAAACTAATTATGAGCATGAAAATGATGAATCTAATAAAAAAGCTGAACATGAAAAAATAGACCAAAACAAAGTGTAATCTATTTCTATGTTTTAACACCATGTCTAGAAAAACCTGAATGATCTTGATGAGATAGTAAGAACCATATTATAAACTAAAAAATCAAATTGTAGAGAAACAAATAGGTCCATATATTAATCATGCTATTAGAACTATATGCCATCCCCACATGCTAATAACCCTCCCCTTGGGCACATCACCATTTCATACTCCTAATGGGGACATGAGATATGTATTTACACCATTTTTCCCTGAAACAAATCCTACTACTTTTACATCTTACATGGGAAACCTTAAAACTTAAACCCAATTACCAATTTCAATGCCTATATCCACTCAAGTTATAGGTACATCTCCTTTGGTGACTTCCCAAAATTCAAACCTTAGTAACAATGAGGTGCATGTTAGGTTGTGGAGCTAAAAGCTTCACCACGATGCGAACAAGAGGAGTTAGGGAGGTTGCAGAGTGTTTCCTGAGTGTTACAGTCACTGGCATCGGTCAAGACAATCGATGTCGACAGGGTACAGACAGAAGGCAACTGATGTCGATCAGAGATCGACTGGCGTCAGCACCCCCTAGGCAAACAGGGACCGATGTCGGTCACCTGTGTGGTTCGGACTGAGTATTTTACGAGTAGTTAGCTAACAAACCAAGTGTTTGCATGTCAAGAGCCAAATTTAGACTAGAAGCTGCGGATCTAGTTATTGTAATTAGGTGTCTAATTATTATTTGCATGAGATCTATTTAAGAGACTCATTGGTTGTATTGTAAACTTGTAGCTAGAGAGTAAGAGAGCATATAAGCTCCTTCTGAGAGAGGTGAGCAATGGTGTGTTCCTCCTAGTGCCACAGTACCAAGGTGGGTGTTGGTTTGGATAATCAGAAGGGTTCTTCGTATATGTATGATCTTAGTTAGCAGGTGAGCATGGCTTCTATTGGAGATCTACATTGGTGAGTAAGGTCTAGTGATTTGCAGGTAGCAGCAGAGAGCAGAAGATCTACTTGGAGTATGGTTGTGTACTTGGTGTACTGGCAGCGTTGTTACTGACTGGTTGGAGAGGTGAACATCAATTTTGTATTTGAGTTGATTGTTGGGACCGAGAGAGAGAGGGAAGAAGGTCTTGAGGTGTGGCGAGCCTTTGAGGTGAAAGAAGAAGTGGCATCTTCTTTATTGTTTTTTCTTCTGAGTATTTAATACAATTGTGTATTGTCTCTCATATACTGTGTTGTTTCATATTTCTAGTTACTTATTGATTCTGGTATAATTCTGTGTTTAGTTGCTAATACAAGAAGTAATCATATGTGCTCTATTGAGGAGCAAGATCCTGACAAGTTGGTATCAAAGATTTTAGTTGGGTTACTAACAGGTGGTTTCAGATCTGGTAGTGTTTGTTGATTACAGGTTACTCATAGGGGTTTTTGATTGAGTGGGAGTGTAGCAATGGCAGAAAGAAGTAAGCTATGAATGGAGAAACTGAATAGCACGAATGGTCTGATTGATGGAAAGAAAGAGCAGGGAAATAAAGATTGTTGGTTGGTAGTAGATCAACAGGGAGGAGCAAATGTTGCAGGGGATGTTGCACAAGATATTCTGGATAAAGTGGAATTTTGGTTCACAGATTCTTTTGCCTCTTTCCATGTAGTTCGAAATAGAGCATCTTTTCATGGGTATGTCTTTGGAGACTTTGGAGAGATTTATTTAGGAGTTGGAGAGCCTTGTCAAATAATTGGCAAAGGGGAAGTGAAGCTGAAATTGCAAATAGATAACACACAGGTGTTAAATGAGGTTATGTAGGTACCAGTCTTGGAGATGAGTCTAATTTCTTCAAGAAAGTTAGGTGATGGGAGATGCACAATAACTCTCACAGCAGATGTACTTGAATTAGATAGTGGTACGAAAGTAAGTATCCTTTATCTATCTACTCATATTATTGATTCACCTTCTGTTACAGAGATGTGGCTTTGTAGGCTTGGTTACATATGTAGGAGGGGAATGCATGTTCTGAAGTAGAAGATAGATGTTTTTGACAAGCTAAAGAACTGGAAAGCCTTGGTGTTCATGGAGGAGATGACGGACAGAGATCAGGTGAGGGAACTAAATTATTCTGAGCAGGGCTGTGTTGATATGAACAGGGTTTTTATCCATGGAGAGCTCATAGGTAAAAAGTCATCACTCACAGGCGAACATAGATATTGGCGTCGGTCAGAAGGAACTAACGTCAAATAGACAGGCACCGACATCAATCATGTGCAGATCAATAGAGTCGGTGGTGTCAAGAATTAGGAACCGATGTCAGTCATATAGTGACCAACGTCAGCAACAAGTACACCAGCATCGGTAATGGGACCGACGTTGGCAGACAGGGTCAGTCGCAGGGAATCGATGTCAGTTAGGAGCAGATTGGGAGATGGTCGAGATCGGTCATTGAAAAAGATATTAGGCAGACAGCAAGCTGTCAACAAGTCTCAAATGCTCATATGGAGGTAAAAAAGGGTAAGTGAACCTCATATTCGTTGTTCACCTTCTTTATATTGCTTACTGATGGTCAAGAATTAGGAATATGTGAAGAGGCAATGCAGGTAGAATCTAGATACAGTGGGAGCTTGGCATGGATGAGGAGTGTGAGTCCTTGGAGAAGAACCAAACAGGTGTTTGTTGGTAGAGTTGTCAGCTGGAAGAAAGCACTGAGAGACGGATGGATTCCCAAGTTAAAGAAGAGAGTGAATGGATACGTGAGACAAAAGGCCAAGGTAGATGGTCTTGAGGAAGCTGCAAGATAGTGGTACAGGTTTTGACAGGTGGATGACAAAGCAGGGCTTCAGTCAATGTCAGTGTAACTATTGTGTTTGCTCTTACCAGGTGGATGATGAGTCATGACATTATCCTATTACTGTATGTGGATGGTTTGCTAGCAGATTTGTACATACATAGTTTTGTTGAGCTAAGGGTAAGGTTAGTTCAGAGGTATGTCAGGGGGAATTTGGAGTATCAAAATTCTTTGGCATGAGAGACATGGAGATTTTGGTCTCCAGTGGGAGCTGATGTGAGGATGGTGTTGGCGGGGTTTGATATGCAGGATGCAGAATTAGAAAGCACACCAAGGGCTTGACAGTTCAAGCTAAGCTTAGAACAGTGTTTGAAATCACATGAGGTCTAGTGTAGACCTGAGTTTTCCCAATTAGTGGGAGTTGTCAGAGAGTTTGGAGCCAATTTCGAGAAGGTAGATTCTTAGATATCTGAGAGGGACCAGCAGCAGGTCGACATGCGATGCAGGGTCAAGGTCTTCACTACATGGATTTGTAGGTTTGGATGTGGCAGGTTACTTGGATGATAGGAAAGGCATCACAGGGTGTGTGATGGTTGGTCTTCAGGGTTGAGCTTGAAGAGGGATACAAGCTAAGAAATAGATTAGACAGGGTACAGGTGCAGTTGTTTATCTCCAAGTGGGAGATTGTTAGGTTATGGAGCTCAAAGCTTCACCAGGATGTGAATAAGAGGAGTTAGGGAGGTTGTAGAGTGTTTGTTGAGTGTTACAGTCACTGGCGTCGATCAGGACAATCGATGTTGGCAGGGTACAGATAGAAGGCAACCGATGTCGGTCAGAGATCGGCCGGCATCGGCACCCCCAGGAAAATAGGGACCGACGTCGGTCACTTGTGTGGTTTGGACTGAGTATTTTATGGGCTGTTAGCTAACGAACCAAGTGTTTGCATGTCAAAAGCCAAATTTAGACTAGAAGCTATGGATCTAGTTATTGTAATTAGGTGTCTAATTATTGTTTGCATGAGATCTATTTAAGAGACTCATTGGTTGTATTGTAAACTTGTAGCTAGAGAGTAAGAGAGCATTTAAGCTCCTTCTAAGAGAGGTGAGCAATGGTGTGTTCCTCCTAGTGCCACAGTACCAAGGTGGGTGCTGGTTTGGAGAATCAGAAGGGTTCTTCGTATATGTATGATCTTTGTCATCAGGTGAGCATGGCTTCTATTGGAGATCTACATTGGTGAGTAAGGTCTAGTGATTTGCAAGTAGCAGTAGAGAGCAGGAGATCTACTTGGAATACGGTTGTGTACTTGGTGTATTGGCAGCATTGTTACTGACTGGTTGGAGAGGTGAACATCAATTATGTATTTGAGTTGATTGTTGGGATCAAGAGAGAGAGAGGGAAGAAGGTCTTGAGGTGTGGTGAGCCTTTGAGGTGGAAGAAGAAGTGGCATCTTCTTTATTGTTTTTTCTTCTGAGTATTTAATACAATTGTGTATTGTCTCTCATATCCTATGTTCTTTCATATTTCTAGTTACATATTGATTCTGGTATAATTTCGTGTTTAGTTGCTAATACAATAAGTAATCATATGTGCTCTATTGAGGAGCAAGATCCTGACAAGTTGGTATCAGAGCTTTTGGTTGGGTTACTAACAGGTGGTTTCAGATCTGGTAGTGTTTGTTGATTACAGGTTACTCACAGGGGTTTTTGATTGAGTGGGAGTATAGCAATGGCAAAAGGAAGTAAGCTATGAATGGAGAAATTGAATAACATGAATGGTCTGATTGATGGAAAGAAAGAGCAGGGAAATAAAGATTGTTGGTTGGTAGCAGATCAGCAGGGAGGAGTAGATGTTGTAGGGGATGTTGCAGAGGATGTTCTGGATAAAGTGGAATCTTGGTTCATAGATTCTTTTACCTCTTTCCATGTAGTTTGAAATAGAGCATCTTTTCATGTGTATGTCTTTGGAGACTTTGGAGAGATTTATTTAGGAGCTGGAGAACCTTGTCAAATAATTGGCAAAGGGGAAGTGAAGCTGAAATTGCAAACGGATAATACACGTGTTGAATGAGGTTATGTAGGTACCAGTCTTGGAGATGAGTCTAATTTCTTCAAGAAAGTTAGGTGATGGGAGATGCACAATAACTCTCACAGTGGATGTACTTGAATTAGACAGTGGTAAGAAAGTAGGTATCCTTTATCTATCTACTCATATTACTGATTCACCTTCTGTTATAGAGATGTGGCTTTGTAGGCTTGGTTACATATGTAGGAGGGGAATGCATGTTCTGAAGTGGAAGATAGATGTTTTTGACAAGCTAAAGAACTGGAAAGCCTTGGTGTTCATGGAGGAGATGACGGACAGAGATCAGGTGAGGGAACTAAATTATTCTGAGCAGGGCTGCATTGATATGAACAGGTTTTTGATCCATGGAGAGCTTGTGGGTAAAAAGTCATCACTCACAGGTGAACACAGATACCAGCATCAGTCAAAAGGAATCGACGTCGAATAGACAGGCACTAACATTGGTCATGTGCAAATTAGTAGAGTTAGTGGTGTCGAGAATCATGAACCAACGTCAGTCATAAGTGACCAACGTCGGCAACAGGTACATCGACATTGGTAATGGGACCGATGTCGACAGATAGGGTCAGTCATAGGGAATCGACGTCAGTCGGGAGCAGATTGGAAGATGGATGAGATCAGTCACTAGAACAGATATTGGGCAGACAACAAGCTCTCAACAAGTCTCAAACGCTCATATGGAGGTTAGAAAGGGCAAGTGAACCTCATATTCGTTGTTCACCTTCTTTGTATTGCTTATTGATGGTCGAGAACCAGGAAGATGTGAAGAGGCAATGCAGGTAGAATCTAGATGCAGTGGGAGCTTAGCATGGATGAGGAGTGTGAGTCCTTGGAGAAGAACCAAACAGGTGTTTGTTGGTAGAGTTGTCAGCTGGAAGAAAGCACTGAGAGACAGATGGATTCCCAAGTTAAAGAAGAGAGTGAATGGATACGTGAGACAGAAGGCCAAGGTAGATGGTCTTGAGGAAGTTGCAGGACAGTGGTATAGGTTTTGACAGGTGGATGACAAAGTAGGGCTTCAGTCAATGTCAGTGTAACTATTGTGTTTGCTCTTACCAGGTGGATGATGAGTCATGACATTATCCTATTACTATATGTGGATGGTTTGCTAGCAGATTTGTACATACAGGGTTTTGCTGAGCTAAGGGTAAGGTTAGTTTAGAGGTATGTCAGGGGGAATTTGGAGCAATGAAATTCTTTGGCATGAGAGACATGGAGATTTTGGTCTCTAGTGGGAGCTGATGTGAAGATGGTGTTGGCGGGGTTTGATATGCAGGATGCAGAATTGGAAAGCACACCAAAGGCTGGACAGTTCAAGCTAAGCTTAGAACAGTGTTCGAAATCACATGAGGTCTAGTGTAGACCTAAGTTTTCCCAATCAGTGGGAGTTGTCAGAGAGTTTGGAGCCAATTCTGGGAAGGTAGATTCTTAGATATTTGAGAGGGACCAGCAACAGGTCGACATGCGATGCAGGGTCAAGGTCTTCACTACATGGATTTGTACATTCGGATGTGGCAGGTTACTTGGATGATAGGAAAGGCATCACAGGGTGTGTGATGGTTGGTCTTCAGGGTTGAGCTTGAAGAGGAATACAAGCCAAGAAATAGATTAGATGGGGTATAGATACAGGTACAGGTGTAGCTATTTATCTCTAAGTGGGAGATTGTTAGGTTGTGGAGCTAAAAGCTTCACCAAGATGCAAACAGGAGGAGTTAGGGAGGTTGCAGAGTGTTTGCTGAGTGTTACAGTCACTAGCATCGGTCAGGACAACCGATGTTGGCAAGGTACAAACAGAAGGCAACTGACGTCAGTCAGAGATCAGCTGGCGTTGGCACTCCCATGCAAACAGGAATCGACGTTGGTTACTTGTGTGGTTCAGACTGAGTATTTTATGGGCAGTTAGCTAACGAACCAAGTGTTTGCATGTCAAGAGCCAAATTTAGACTAGAAGCTGTGGATCTAGTTATTTTAAATAGGTGTCTAATTATTGTTTGCATGAGATCTATTTAAGAGACTCATTGGTTGTATTGTAAACTTGTAGCTAGAGAGTAAGAGAGCATATAAGCTCCTTCTGAGAGAGGTGAGCAATGGTGTGTTCCTCCTAGTGCCACAATACCAAGGTGGGTGCTGGTTTGGAGAATCAGAAGGGTTCTTCGTATATGTATGATCTTAGTCAGTAGGTGAGCATGGCTTCTATTGGAGATCTACATTGGTGAGTAAGGTCTAGTGATTTGCAGGTAGAAGCAGAGAGCAAGAGATCTACTTGGAGTATGGTTGTGTACTTGGTGTACTTGCAGCATTGTTACTGACTGGTTGGAGAGGTGAACATCAATTTTTCATTTGAGTTGATTGTTGGGACCGAGAGAGAGAGGGAAGAAGGTCTTGAGGTGTGGTGAGCCTTTGAGGTGGAAGAAGAAGTGGCATCTTCTTTATTGTTTTTTCTTCTGAGTATTTAATACAATTGTGTATTGTCTCTCATATCCTATGTTCTTTCATATTTCTAGTTACATATTGATTCTAGTATAATTCCGTGTTTAGTTGCTAATACAAGAAGTAATCATATGTGCTCTATTGAGGAGCAAGATCCTGACAAGTTGGTATCAGAGCTTTTGGTTGGGTTACTAACAGGTGGTTTCAGATTTGGTAGTGTTTGTTGATTACAGGTTACTCATAGGGGTTTCTGATTGAGTGGGAGTATAGCAATGGCAAAAGAAAGTAAGCTACGAATGGAGAAACTGAATAGCATGAATGGTCTGATTGATGGAAAGAAAGAGCAGGGAAATAAAGATTGTTGGTTGGTAGCAGATCAGCAGGGAGGAGTAGATGTTATAGGGGATGTTGCACGGGATGTTCTGGATAAAGTGGAATCTTGGTTCATAGATTCTTTTGCCTCTTTCCATGCAGTTTGAAATAGAGCATATTTTCATGGGTATGTCTTTGGAGACTTTAGAGAGATTTATTTAGGAGTTGGAGAGCCTTGTCAAATAATTGGCAAAGGGGAAGTGAAGCTAAAATTGCAAACGGATAACACACAGGTGTTGAATGAGGTTATGCAGGTGCTAGTCTTGGAGATGAGTCTAATTTCTTCAGGAAAGTTAGGTGATGGGAGATGCACAATAACTCTCACAGCGGATGTACTTGAATTAGATGGTGGTAAGAAAGTAGGTATCCTTTATCTATCTACTCATATTACTAATTCACCTTCTGTTACAGAGATGTGGCTTTGTAGGCTTGGTTACATATGTAGGAGGGGAATGCATGTTCTGAAGCAGAAGACAGATGTTTTTGACAAGCTAAAGAACTGGAAAGCCTTGGTGTTCATGGAGGAGATGACAGACAGAGATCAAGTGAGGGAACTAAATTATTCTAAGCAGGGCTGCGTTGATATGAACAGGGTTTTTATCCATGGAGAGCTCGTAGGTAAAAAGTCATCACTCACAGGCGAACATAGATACCGGCATTGGTCAGAAGGAACCGACGTCAAACAGACAGGCACTGACATCGGTCATGTGTAGATCAGCAGAGTCAGTGGTGTCAGGAATCAGGAACTGATGTCGGTCATATAGTGACCGATGTTGGCAACAAGTACACCAGCATCGGTAATGGGACCGACATTGGCAGACAGGGTCAGTCGCAGGGAATTGATGTCGATCGGGAGCAGATTGGGAGATGGTCGAGATCGGTCATTGAAAAAGATATTAGGTGGACAGCAAGCTGTCAACAAGTCTCAAATGCTCATATGGAGGTCAAAAAGGGTAAGTGAACCTCATATTCATTGTTCACCTTCTTTATATTGCTTACTGATGGTCAAGAATCAGGAAGATGTGAAGAGGCAATGCAGGTAGAATCCAGATACAGTGGGAGCTTGGCATGGATGAGGAGTGTGAGTCCTTGGAGAAGAACCAAACAGGTGTTTGTTGGTAGAGTTGTCAGCTGGAAGAAAGCACTGAGAGATGGATGGATTCCCAAGTTAAAGAAGAGAGTGAATGGATACTTGAGATAGAAGGCCAAGGTAGATGGTCTTGAGGAAGCTGCAGGACAGTGGTACAGGTTTTGACAGGTGGATGACAAAGCAAGGCTTCAGTCAATGTTAGTGTAACTATTGTGTTTGCTCTTACCAGGTGGATGATGAGTCATGACATTATCCTATTACTGTATGTGGATGGTTTGCTAGTAGATTTGTACATACATGGTTTTGCTGAGGTAAGGGTAAGGTTAGTTCAGAGGTATGTCAGGGGGAATTTGGAGCAGCAAAATTCTTTGGCATGAGAGACATGGAGATTTTGGTCTCCAGTGGGAGCTGATGTGAAGACTGTGTTGGCGAGGTTTGATATGTAGGATGCAAAATCAGAAAGCACACCAAAGGCTGGACAGTTCATGCTAAGCTTAGAACAGTGTTCGAAATCATATGAGGTCTAGTGTAGACCTGAGTTTTCCCAATCAGTGGGAGTTGTTAGAGAGTTTGGAGCCAATTCTGGGAAGGTAGATTCTTAGATATCTGAGAGGGACCAGCAGTAGGTCGACATGCGATGCAGGGTCAAGGTCTTCACTACATGGATTTGTAGGTTCGAATGTGGTAGGTTACTTGGATGACAGGAAAGGCATCACAGGGTGTGTGATGGTTGGTCTTCAGGGTTGAGCTTGAAGAGGGATATAAGCTAGGAAACAGATTAGATGGGGTACAAATATAGGTACAAGTGCAGCTATTTATCTCCAAGTGGGAGATTGTTAGGTTGTGGAGCTAAAAGCTTCACCAGGATGCAAACAGGAGGAGTTAGGGGGTTGCAGAGTGTTTGCTGAGTGTTACAGTCACCAACGTCGGTCAAGACAACCGACGTCAGTAGGGTACAGATAGAAGGCAACCGACGTCGGTCAGAGATCAGCCAGCGTCAGCACCTCCCAGGCAAATAGGGACTGACGTCGGTCACCTGTGTGGTTTGGACTGAGTATTTTACGGGTAGTTAGCTAACAAACCAAGTGTTTGCATGTCAAGAGCCAAATTTAGACTAGAAGCTGCGGATCTAGTTATTGTAATTAGGTGTCTAATTATTGTTTGCATGAGATCTATTTAAGAGACTCATTGGTTGTATTGTAAACTTGTAGCTAGAGAGTAAGAGAGCATATAAGCTCCTTCTGAGAGAGGTGAGCAATGTTGTGTTCCTCCTAGTGCCACAGTACCAAGGTGGGTGTTGGTTTGGAGAATCAGAAGGGTTCTTCGTATATGTATGATCTTAGTTAGCAGGTGAGCATGGCTTCTATTGGAGATCTACATTGGTGAGTAAGGTCTAGTGATTTGCAAGTAGCAGCAGAGAGCAGAAGATCTACTTGGAGTACGGTTGTGTACTTGGTGTACTGGTAGCGTTGTTCCTGACTGGTTGGAGAGGTGAACATCAATTTTGTATTTGAGTTGATTGTTGGGACCGAGAGAGAGAGGGAAGAAGGTCTTGAGGTGTGGCAAGCCTTTGAGGTGGAAGAAGAAGTGGCATCTTCTTTATTGTTTTTTCTTCTGAGTATTTAATACAATTGTGTATTGTCTCTCATATCCTGTGTTGTTTCATATTTCTAGTTACTTATTGATTCTGGTATAATTCCGTGTTTAGTTACTAATACAAAAAGTAATCATATGTGCTCTATTGAGGAGCAAGATCCTTACAGTGCAATCTCTTGTCCAAACTATAAAACATTTTTAGACTAAGGTTACAAATATTAAAAAAAATTATATGAAATCACTACTATTTCATCACAAGAATTGTCGCATAACCCTTTTGCACCTGAAATATCTTTACACCCCTTACCAACTAGGTTTTTTTCACCTAAGTTCACATTTTATGATATCAACTTATGATCCTAAACAACATCTTTGATATTTTTATTTAAAATGACTTGATTATGCCTCCAATGATAAAATTTCGACTAAACTATTTCTAGGGAGCCTCAAGGTATATGCTCTAAGGTGGTTCTATGACTTACCAATATAATCTGTAAAAGTTTTCAAGCCTATTTAAAATAACATTTTGGCAAACTTATCTGTCAATATTATCAAAAAGGTTTCTTATGCCCAAATTGTAAAAAGCAAACAAGGAACCAATGAACCCATCAATGAATATATCTTAAGGTATAAGATAATGTTGGTTAAAATGACCAATCCAATGGTAGATAAATATATTTAAGACATATTCAAGGAAATTTTTCTTACCCATTACATGAGTCCATTATTTTCAAAAAGTTCAAATCTTTCGATGACTTATTCCATATTGTTCATAATCATGAAATTAAAATTATATAATTAAACAAAATTAAGTATGTATCAAACATACTGACTACATCAAATTTTAAATATACTATCAAACCAAGTTATAAGTTGAAATCCATAAAGCCTAAAAAGGAAAAATCTAATATGTTTATTGTGGTGTCATAAAAACCTAATGGACTTCTTATCTAATGCACCAAGGAGACAATTAACATGCTTACTTGGGTCTCTAGCTTTATCAATTTTGAAGCTTTTAGAGTGTCACCTCATATCTCTCCCTCATCTTATAGAGGTTGATATGATTTGATCTCTACCCAAAAGATATGATTCAAATGATTATTGTGACTATCACCAAGGCCCTAGGCACTCTAAAAATTGATTTTTTACTTTGAATCATAAGATTCAAGACCTTATTGATGACCAAAAATTAACATTTAATGATCTTCCAAAAGAATCAAGCTCACAACCTAGTGATCAACATAATTAGAAGATATTTAACAATCCTTTGTAAGACCATTATAATAAGGAACCAGAATTGTAAATGGAATATAATGCACATTCCCCTCCACCACATTATGGGAACCCATTATGTTGCTTATTAGTACTTATATGTGGCATAAACTTCCTATGGTTTAGAGACCTTATATTAATGTTTATGACAATGAGATTATGGATGATGACTCTACTATTAATTCCTTATTCATTTGAGCATGCTTTGATCACTAGCCTATACACAATGTTATGATTGATAATGGTGTAAGTGATAATATTATCACCATGACATTACTTACACATTTGGGTTATAAACATGATGATTTACACCCTTTGACTAAGTTAGAGCATTCGATGGGACCTCACAATAGGTTCTTAGTGAGATTGACTTATATTTACATGTGGTTCCAACACATGTTGTTACTACCTTTTATGTTATAACTTACATAGTGTTTTTGATATGTTATTAGGAAGACCTTAGATACATACAATATGTTTGGTACCTTCTACAATGTATAGGTGTGTTAAATACATTCAAGTTAATTGGGCAATTATAGTTTCTAGAAATCCGTATGAACATCCACTTGAATAAAATAAGTTTATACACAAGAAGTTAATTATCAAACCTACTAAGGTTAATCCTCTATGGAAGGGTAAGCCACAGACAATCCCCTTTCCTAGGTGGTTAGTACTTGAGATATTATTACATCATAGACACATAATGGATTCTATGGAATCATTATCTATTATGCACCATATTCAGATATCTAGCACCTAAACATATTATTATTTTCAATTTAAAAAACCACATAGAATTCAATGATAGGTTTCACAAACCCTACTCCTATTATCTCTTCATGACCACAGAGTCCTATTATACATACACATAACATTAAAAATCCTACATTGCCAAATATTACACCTATACACACTCCTTGGCCTTACCATTAGTTTATTACACTAGGTTCCCAGTGGGGAGATACCTATGAGCAACCTTTGGATGAGATCATAAGACAGTCGTTTCTTTTCCAATATTCTAAAAATACCAAAAAAATAAAAAAATACAAAAATACAAAAATATTTTCATATTTTACATGTTCTATTATCTTCTTAGCATATGTATTGTTAGTTCCATATTGGTATATAACACATCATATATTTATCTATACACATGTTTCACGCATCTTTTGAGTGTGATACAGGGATACCTAGGCACATGATCTTTGCACTTTTGGATGTTGGTCCTTCCCTCTACTCATGTCATATGGACATTTGGGGATTCCATTTATTTGATCATGATGCACCCAAGTTATATCATTATATGATCATTTTCCATTATCATGTTCAAGCTTATATACTTATACATGTATGAATCCATAATTATATCTTTCGTAATATACGTGATATGCTATGTACTTCACATTTTTTTATAACACATATATCTAGGTACTAGTGTGATTTGTTAATTTTGGTTGCTTATGTTCCACAATTTTCATTGATGTGCTTCCTTGATTTTCTTTCCTTAATTTTTAGAGATTTTGAACATGTTCCTTTGATTGCAACCCTAGTGCTTATGTTTGCATATTCCAACATTTGAATATGTTATTGCCTAATGTTTTGACATTTTATCATGGACATTTGAATAAATAACATCCCTTCGCTTGTGAGAAATTTTAACATTCCCCTTGTTTGAGGTATCCTTAGATCATTATATTTTGATTTTATTTTGAGTGCTCTTGTGTGTGTGCTTGATTACTTATTCATCTTGTAATGTTACTATCTAGATGTTTCCATGATTTACATCATGCATCTAAGGATTTGGTGTGATCACATACTATGTACATTATTGTTATATATATGTAGAGATGTTACTCTTATATGCTACATGATCCATACATGACTTATATAATTATCTTATCCTTTTGAGGTAAGGCGAATACCAATTTATAATTTATCTCACCTCAAAAGGGGGGAACATCAATTGGGGCGTGCCATAGATGCATGGATTTCACAACTTCACAATTTTAGATTTCAATGGGAGTATGCCAAAAAGGCATGACCTTCACACTTATTTAGTACTCAACATTTTCAATAGTATAGTGGGGGTATGTTATTGAAACATGCTCTCCACACTTACACCAGTTCTTAGATTCTCCAGATTCAATGAGGGCATGTCATGGGAACATGTTTTTCACAATTGTATAAATTTAAAATTGGCCAAATTTCATAGTTATATGATTTAGAAACACATTTATGGTAGCATTATATACATTGGTACCATTTTTATACACAGGTTTCAACTTGAGACATATATGAGGTGCATATGCCATGCAAAAAAACATCTAAAATTGTAAAATCAAATCAGCTTTCAGATTCAAAATACTTCTATGGATTTTAGCATACACCAAGATGGACTTTTATGGACTATTATTGAATCAATCTACTGCAATAGTAGGTTCACTTTTGACAAGGTTGAGGTGATTAAATCACTCAATATTACCAATTTTATAGGATGGAGTGGTTAAATCACCCACTCCCACCATATTTATAGTGTGAGTTGACTTGGATCACTCACATTATAAGTATGATTAGGTTGCACAGTTGATCTAATCTCAAATGTCGAGTGGCAACTCACCTTTTCTCTAAGGTTGGGGTCAAGGTATCCTCATATATATATATATATTCACTTTCAGTTTTACATTTTCTTAATCTTAGTTTTAAAGCTTCATAATGAAACATATTTTCAAATCAAAATTCCAAAAGGTAAGATGGTTGCATCAATACAAAAGTGTAATCCTGACCTTGATCTCTTTACTTTAAAGCATTTCAAATTCTTTCAAATTTTAGATTATATGCAGTAATTATATATTGTAACATGCTCTTGGTTGTAGTTCAGTCACCAGTAAAGTACTCAAGTGGGTTTCATGTAAATACAAGGTGTGTTATACACACCGAAGTACATATTTATTTTCTTTTAAACTAGTAATTACATTACTAGATTAAAGGGGTGGGGGAATGTAGATACTAAATCTAAATTATATAACACCTCAATCTTGTATATTTGGCAATCACTTCTCATGGTTATACCCTTTAGTTCCTAGACCTTACCATTGTTGAAAATCTCACATTTGATATCTCTTGTATCTATTGCTTATCTCTTAGTCTAACCATATGTTATTCTTATGACTAAGCCTTCTATGTTGCTTAAAATTCTATAAACTTACTTATTATCATCCTTTACAATTTTTGGACATGTAACTATTTTTTCATCTTCCCAAACACTTGCATCCTATCCAAATACCTACGTCAACGCTAGTGTCATGTGCCAAACTAAGTGTCTAGTACCTTAAAGTCATCAAATTTTCAAATGAAATCTATCCTTATGTTTATACTAAGTGCTTTAATGTGAGATATTTCCAAAAATGGATTGGTATATATATAAGATCAAGCCTCATTCATTACTCACCTAGAAAAGACCTAGCAACTCATAAGGCAACTTACCAAAAACACTCAATCAAGAATTCAATTAAGCAAATATTCCCTGTTATTTATTATTTTAATATCATTCATAGGGATAAACCATCTATAGGTTTTAATTACTGAAGGATATTTCCATCAGCCATATTTTCTAATTTACAAGATAGGTCACTCTATGTGCTTACCACGCATTGCATCCTTATACACATATAATCCAACACATAGGGGATAACTACATAAGTTTTAGGCCCTCTTCAAAGTATTGGATATGTAGGTAGAACTAATTGATAGAGATTTACTTTGGGTAGCTCAACACCATATGCCCACTAACCCATTTTTTCCATAGTGACTCCAAGGGTGAGGAAGCTAAGGTTTGATCATTTTACAAAAAGAGATAGCCTACGCACATAATATAAATACACCAAAAAAAAAGAAAAAAAAAACCTAGAAGGTTATAGGTGGTAACATTAAAATATAGTCAATATTTTTTATTGAAAACTCATGTGTACTCATACACCAACATTAATACAATTTTATAGATCTAATGCAAGCATTCAAGGCCACAAAATGCAAATTTATAGAATCTAACAATTGATAGAGAATCTAGATCTAGTATGATTCTAACTTATTCCATATCATCACATGTACAATAAAAAAACTAATTAATCTTGTTTTTAATTTATTTCAATATCAATTAATAGCTATACTTTCTATTTTTATCATATCTTAGTATTTAAAATGTAAAACATTGTTTATCTGAGTTTTACAAATTAATTGGCGTACTATAAAATTATTTATCGCCCTTATGCTTATTTATTTATATATTATTAACCCTATACTATATTTAACGATATAAATTTAAGGTTAAACAATATCTAAAAACATGTTTGTTGATAGGTTCATTGGTCCCTTATTTGATCTTAGCAGTTTTTCCATAAAACATATTTTTAATGATGTTGATGGAGAAATCTGCTAGAAACTGATTTGCTATGGGTTTGAATGCTTTCAATAATTGGATTGGTAATTCATAGGACCATATTAAATCATATTCCCTTAGGCACATTGGAATAAATTTCATCAAAATTTTATCATTTGAAGCATAATCAAGGCATGCTACATAGAAAGATCAGAGATGGTGTTCAAGATCACCATTTTCATCATAAAATGTGAACTTAGGTGCAATAAAACCAGTTGGAAAAGGGTAAAAATATATCTAAAGTGATAGAGGATTATGTAATACATCTTATGAATCAATAACATGAGTTGATTTCAAATCATTTTGTTCAATGTTGGTAATCTTAGCTTTTAAAGTTTTTATAGTTTGGAGAAGAGTTTGCAATGTAGACCCATTGGGATTAATATTTGAGAGCTGAGAAGCCACAAAAAGAGATGAAAACACCACTTGTGTTGATGTAAATATTGAAACTAGTAATGCTACCTACATATCCATTATTATAAGGAGGGCCTCAGACTTATGTATTTCTTCCTAGGTGTTGGTTTGTGTGTGCACAAGGGTGAAATATACTATATACAAAGGCATGCAATGATATAGCTTTTAACTTATCAAATATTTCTTATGGGTTATTCTTTAAGTGATTGAAGCCTATAATATGACTTCATGTATGACTAATATGAAAATATATAAGAATAGGGTAGTATAAATTAGTTAGTGCAATTGATTGAGTGAGCTTGAATAGGTTCTTACTTTGTATTTAATATATGATTAATGAGTAGGCTTAGATTCTAATTTATACCACATATTTTTAAAATATCTCATAGTAGTGTTCAATAAGAGAAATGAGTTAACCCATAAGATTCAAAATATTTGTAAATTAGATGACTTTTGAGGATTGAACACTTGATAATAATATGGACACTTTTGTCGACACAAGTGTTTTTATGTGGGACACAAGTGTCTAATAATATAGGAATTTTTTGAAGATATAAAATTGATAGTGAAATATATATATCAAATTTTAAGAATTCTATATAGTGCAAGGGATCTGGGTCATCAAAAATGATAGGGTCAAAACATAATATAAGTAGTTAGGCATAATGATATGGTGAATGCGAGACTTTTGGCAAGAGGTAGGTCTATAACTAAAGGATGGAGCCCTGATAGATATTTTTTTTAATTATACAAGATTGAGATGTTATATAAATCATATTTTAATATCTACATATTCCTACTACTATTATTCATGTGTCTACACATATGGCTCACAAGTGATGCCTAAAATTGGTGTGTGGTAAATATAAATTAGTATTAATATTTCCATGGATATCCCTAAGTAACATGTGTTTGGGCCTCATAGGATTTCTAATAATGTGATACCATATATTGTTATTCAATCTCCTTTGCCTACTAATCAAATCTTGTAAAAAATCTTCTCAAAATGCAAGCCAGGGTTTCCCAAATGAAATAATATTCTTATATAGTGAGTCATTTGAAAAATTCCCAAGGATTATTAAACAACACTTTGGCCTTAGAGATTTCTATTTATCATTTTCTTAAAATATTTACTACACCTAACCTGACACGATATGATGGTAAAGGTGATTAAGAATAACATCTTAGAGCATTCCATGCATTATGCTTAGATTATATATCTAATGATAAACTATTAAGAAAGGTTTTTCCAAGGATCCTTAAGGATTATGCCTTGTGATGGTTTTATGATCTTCCTTTCCAGTTAATATATGTTTTCAATCCTTTGACTGATAAATTCCTAATTCAATTTTCTATCAATATTAGTGATAATATCTCCTATGCTCAAATTATAAAACTAAATCAAGGACATAATGAAACCATTAATGACCATGTGATTCATTAAAATAATAAGCTCTATAAAATGACCAATCTTATGGCTGATAATGAATTTCAAGACATATTCATTAAAATTTTACTTGTGGCTATCCATGAGTCTATTATGTTCAAATTCTTCCAATATTTTGATAGCATGTGCCATATGGTTAAATACAATGGAATTAAGATAATTTCCATGAGAAATATAAAGTATGGGATAAACCCTTCCACATCCTATAATTCAAAGTTTCAAAGAAAATAACATTTTAAATCCAAGGCTAACGATACTAAGAATGAGGCTAAGACAAAGGTTAATGTAGTTTCACAACTGACTAATAGGTTTATCCTTTCAACTCCTCAAATGAGTAAATATATGTGATGTTCATAACCTCCTCACAAGGTGTTACAAAATATACATTAATGCCATATCATATCTCTCTCTATGTGTATAGAGGTTGATATAAATAAGACACGACATAAGGGGTTTGATATAGATGCTTATAGTGATTAGTATAGATGCACATGACATTATACTAATATATGTATGATTTAAGTCATAAGATACAATATTTAATTGAGATAAACACTATTGAGATCAATGATGTTAATAAACCTATGAATGATTTGGTTGCATAACCTAATGTGATAGATCCATTTCTAAACTATGTGGCATAAGAAACCAAGACTAATCATGTGATACATGTGACTTGCAATGCACGTCTTCATTTCAATTCTAATGATTATGTTTGAGGTACAATCACTGAGAATTGAGGTGAATCAATGATGCAAGATAATCCAATTCCAATTCCAAACCCTTAACCATTCAACACATACAATCATGAAGCATATAAACTAACCATTGCAATGAACAAGGAAGATAAAGCAATATTAAGCACATAACACATGACATATGTGGGAAACCCTCTTAGGGGAGAAAACCCACTAGAACCTAAAATTTGAATACTATCCTATAACAACAAGAACCATATTTAGTGAGATACCTTTCCCATAAGGAGTTACAATCCCTATCTAGATGAGCACCCACATAACTAGACTTTTGCAAGCTTCACCTTAAAAGAAAGAACTAACCCCCTAGTAAACCAAGCACCCACTCAACTACCTTGAAAATTAGATCACATTGAACACATTTTTATACTCTTTAACTGATGATGACCTCATTTGTTTACACTCTTTCCCCTTTACACTCACTCAAATAGCCTCTAGGGATTACTCACTCATTTTACCTCTTTTAGGATCATTAGGTCCAATGACTTGTGTGTCCACCTGCAACACCTAATTATAAAAACATACTCAAATATCCTTCTACCTCTTATGTTCCTCAATTACCTTCTAAATCTCCTCAAATTATCTCTTTTCTTTGCTTAAATCCACAATTGTCTAACAAGCCAAACAAGCCAATTTGGCCTTCTCTTTATACCACACACTCACTCAAGTAACTCTCCTTGTCAAAAAAATCACATTACATACTTGAACCAACACACAAATATCAATTTATACATGTTACATATCCCAATGAACCCATATCTAGGTTGGCCATACTTCAAATGGCACAACCAATACTCATTAGGCTTAACACATTAGCCCTCATTAGCCACATGTTACATATGGACTCTTTTACAATATAATAGCCCTCACTAAATAATATAATACTTTTAAAAACATAAAGATAATATCATTCATTCCCTCTATAATCTCAATAATTCATACACCTCCTTATGACACTTGCTTACCCTTGAAACACTCCATTAGGCCTCAAGCCTTTATTAGGTCTCATGGAGACGTATTCATCCCCTTCACACTTCACCGAGAAAAATAGAAAAACAAGACCACTTCCAAGTGTATATAACCACAACGCATTATCCCTTAGACATCTTCAAATTATTATATCCATCACAACACACCACTACATATGCTAAACTGATCAAACAATTGCAATAACCATGAAACCCTCATGAGTGAACACAAAGTCAATTTATAAGCATTTTTTCATATTGAATATGAAATGGTCAAACCTCTAAAATCCATATATATGGTCCTCATGAATTCTAAAACACTCTCCAATTGATAATTCACCTTGAAACATCAAAACACCATCAATACAGACACAAACATCCTTCTCGATCACTTGAAAGAGATGGTCAAACCCATAGTCAACTTTGGAGCTTAATAACTACAATTGTATAGATATTCAAACCTTCTAATCAATTTTTATGGATATCCCTTGGAGTCCTTTACAAATTTTGTTTTTATTCTATTAATAAATTTTGTTATATGCTCAATATATGAATCAAATAATACAAAATAGTTTTCCTTTGTTAATTTGAATTTTCAAAATCGAACAGTCATTTTTTAATGCAAAAGCTTCAGACATGTGTCTTCATCTCATGCCCCCTAAAAATTTGATCAAATTCACTCCATTAATATTCTCATGAGTCTTATATCTTTAAATTTATACTCACCATTAATCTTTGATCCAGGATTTTGAGATTATGACACTTGGTAGCGTTGCATGCCTTTTATGTACCCTATTATCAGTCTCCATTCAATTAACACTCTTATGCTACTTGGCAACCCCACATTCCTTCTACATACCCTATTGTCAGTCTCCATTTAGTTAATACTCTTACATAACTTTGCATCCCCATGTACTTTCTATGTACCCTATTTTTAGTCTCCATTTAGTTACCACTCTTACACCACTTGACAACCCCACATGCCTTTATGCTTATTGATTTATTGACTTGATTTGCATCATCGATCTCCATCTACACAGTTGAACATATGACATTGATCTTTGATCTACATGATCAAATGCATGCTATTAACATATTAAACATATAATAAAATTTAGTCCACTGTAATTGTGCAATATGGCACCATTGCATTCAATCTCATGATCATTTGACCTATTGACTTCATGTTCATCATTATATCTCCATCTGCACAATTAAACACTCATCATTAGATCTTCATCTACATTATCATCCAAATGTCATTTATCCTTGATTTGATAGAGTGAGGTTTTGACACTTATTATCCCTTTTATCTACATGATCACTTGCATGCCATTATATCTCCATCTATATGATTGAATGCTCATCGTAGATCTTTGATATTATAGATTTGGCTAATTATGGAAACTAGTAAAATTAGCTTGGGAGACCAACTTTGCACTACCATAACTTTTTATATACATCATGTCAAGACCTAAAACTTGGACCACATGATATCCTCTCATAGGGGAATCCATCCATTTATCAAACTACTCTTGAGACCTTAACAAGTGGGAATGTTGACATCATCAATCTGCTTACTCAACCTTATCTGCCAAGATGACTAAGAGAACCTAGACATTCATATGACTACTCTGATGAATTAATTTCACTTCCATAAGCACTCCAAGAACTAATAACACCCCATAGTTTATTTTAAACTTTACCACAATATAAATAACATCCATCAACCTAACTATCCAAGTACATAATGAAGAACCATGTAAGAACACTAAAGCACACTAAGGCACACTTTTTCATTGTCTTGATAACACACATGAAACCTCATCAAAAACCTTTTCCACTTTGGATACATCATTTTAAAAACTCCAAAAATCTCCCCCTTTTTCATTGAAGTCAACACCAATCACAAATCTTATGCTCAAACTCTTTTTCTCTCTTCAAGCACTTTCTCCCCCTTTGACACAATAATAAAGTGGGCTCTTCTTCTGATCCTAAGGAACTAAAAATGATTTCAAGACCAAAAATAGGAAAGGACCACCTATAAGATATGATAAAAATTCCCCTAACACTGTGCATACCACTTCTTACCTTGAGCTACTCAAACATGCTTCAAACACAACACTCTTCTTGACCATACACAGCTCTATGAAGATAAACACACAAGAACACTAAAAACTGATTAAACTCACCATGAAAACATTAAGAGGGACTCCCCCAAGTCACCTAATCTTAGGAACCCTTTTATCACCTTTAGACCCCATAAACCATGAAGAAACAACATATAAGTCTTCATAGTCTCTCTCTGATCACCAACAGATGATCAAGCCAATTTGATCCTTGCAACACCCATATCTTTCTTTGTAGGCACATTCAAAACTTGAAAATTCATATCTAAAGTACACTCATTTTCTCCCTCATCCATGTCAAAAATAATCATCCAACTTTACCTCTGCACCATAGCTCATTCACAAACCTACTTATCAATTAGCCCTCCATTTGCACAAATCCTCATCCATAGAAGACACCACACACTTTAAGATGATTTTGAATCAATTTTTGACAACCCATTTGGCCATTTAAACCTATCAAGAAACCTCAGACCTCAATTCCTTTGGGAAACTAACTAACTAGCATGGGCAAAAACACTAGTTTTTAAAAGAAAAATGGTCAACTCACCTTTCTTGTTTTGACACCTGGAAACCTCCATACCTTGAATTTAGGACTAAAGTACCTAAATACACCTTAAGCACAAATTTCCCCACAACCACTTAATCAAGCTCATGAACTTGTTTCTCCCCCTTAACCAATAACCTTCTCACATGATACTCTTTAGTAGAATTCAATGAACAACTTTACATACTTGTAGTTAATATCTTGAAATGAACAACTAAGAACACTGTGAATACCTTCACGGATTTTAAAACATGGAAACAAGACTTATTATGACCATATGAGGTCATCAATACATCATTAGAGAACTCAACACAATTAATTAACTCATGAAACAACATTATTCATCCTTCTCAAATACACACTCAAAACCCTAATATAAAAACTCAAAATTATAGCATCTTCAAATCTTTGAACCTTATTATAACATCTAAAAAATGACAACACACCTCTCTATGACTTTATGAGGTCAACATGACATCACTAGATCATTACAACTCATGATACTACCTTCAAGAAACACTATAATAAACTTCATAAGATTATAAGCTTCTTGGGAAGCTACAACAGATACTCATATACAAAACTTCTAAAAACACTTACCAAGTACTTACACTATGACAACTTGCTCCATAAAAAAAACTTCAAGCCTTGAAACAAAGAGACAACAACTCTCTCCTTGAATAGCAAAAGCCTTGTAGACAAGACTTCATCTCTCAAGAACCACTAATCTGATCTTGTAACTCTCCTTAAAGAATGATCATTCAAAAACATGATCATGACCAACAAGTTGACTCTCTCTCAAGATAAAAACATTGAGAATTTTTACAAGCTTTCATTCTTCAACAATCAAATATAAAACAAATAAGAATGCAAAACCACAACTAGATTGCATACCTTTCTTATCCTACAACATCAACTAAAACCCAACTAGCATCCATCATGATTCCTCTTGCTAACAAGTGTCTCCTTGAAGCCTAGAGAGAGACACCCCCTTGACATAGAGAGACTAAAAGTCCCAAAACTCTAGAGACTCCCATATCTCCATACTCTCATTTGAATTGCAGTCATGCCTCATCATCAAACTAACTTTGAATGGATCCTTGACTTCATTCTTTACTTTATAATTGTCAACAAATGAATTAAATATAAACTCTTGACTTTCCTTCATGTCTATCATAGCAAACAACCCATATTGAGACTCAATTTGATCACTCCTAGAACTATTTGAAACCTTGGTTTTGATTTCTTCATTCAATACATGGGCTGAAATGGAGAACTCTTGACATACTTTCATATTTGAAGCATCATCCTTACATTTATTCTTCTTTGTTTTGGTTGTCTTAACTTTATTCTCATCTTCTCCATCCATCTTACCTTCTTTACTTTTAAACTTAACATGATTTGCAACATGGCCTTTTAGAGCAACTTTATCATCATCCTTTTGACTAGAGTGATAAGCATAGATTACTTTTGGTTTCCATACCTAAGTTTTTCCTTTCTCAAACCTTCTATCAACTCCATATCCTTTTACATGCCTTGAATACCTACTAACTCGACTTAGATATAATTTAGTAAAGTGTCCAACCTTATGACAACTGAAACAAATAATGTCTTTCATACCTTATGCTTGAATATGGATGTTATCTCCCTTTAACTAATTGCGTATTCTTATATAGTCCTTTGCCCTATGACCAATAAGATAACAAACAAAATAATGGCCCATAATATATTTGGCATACCTTGAATCATTTAGATTTTTTATTGGCTTCTTCATTTTACTCTTGACTTGATCTAATTTTTTGAAATTTATGCTACCATCCTCTTTGTCTTGTTTTGATTTATTTTGTTCTTGTTCAAGCTTTCCTATCTTGACTATGACCTTTTCATGTTCATCCTTCAGGGCAAAATATTAATCTTAATCTGAACAAATTCATCTTCTTTATCTCTCATGATTGAACTTGTAGCCTCTAATTGAATTATGAGATCTTTGATGGTCTCCTTATCCTCTTTGGCTTCTTTATCCATGTCATCCTTCAATTGACATGCTTTCTCTTCAAGAGACTTAATCAGCTCTTGATTCTTCTTCTCATCTTTCTTGGACTTGCCACACAAACACTCTTCAAGAGCCATATCTTTTTCTTTAAGACCTTTGATCACATACCTCATCTTGTGATTCTTCTTCTTTTACTCCTTCAAATCACCAAGGGCACTCATGAGCTTAGCTTATATATCCACATCAACTTCTTCTTCTTCACTATCATGGGAAACTTCTTCATCACACATGATGTATTCTTATTTTGAACAACTTTCCTCTTTAGCCAAGAGTTGAGTACCATTTTCAACTTGATTATAGTCATCATCATTTGAAACATTATTAACCAATAATTTATTTGACTATAATTATCCTCCAAGCTTCAATGTCATTTCTCTTACATACTTCGCTTATTCTTTGAAAACTTCATCATCATCACTTTCATTATCACAAATACATGAATCTCTTTGAACTTCACAAATAGTCATATTGTACCTTGGATCACCTTCAAGTGGTTAAACTTGAAAAGAAGGTCCTTATCTAATACCAATTATTATAGGTACAATCATTGAGAGGGGGGTGAATCAATTATGCAAGATAATCCAATTCCAATTCTAAACCCTTAACCATTCAACACATATAATCATGAAGCATATAAACTAACCATTACAATGAACAAGTAAGGTAAAGCAAGATCAAACACATGACATATGTGTGAACCCCTCTTAGGGGAGAAAACCCACTAGAACTTATAATTGGACTACTATCCTATAACAAAAAGAACCACATTTAGTGAGACACCCATCCCATAAGGAGTTACAACCCCTATCTATTTGAGCACCCACACAACCAAAATTTTGTAAGCTTCACCTTGCAAGGAGGAACTAACCCCCTAGGCAACCAAGGACCCATTTAGCTACCTTGAAACTTACATCACCTTGAACATCTATTTTTACTCTTCAACTGATGATGACCTCCTTTTTTTTCACTATTTCCCCTTTACACTCGCCCAAATAGCCTCTAGGGCTTTCTCACTCATTCTACCTCTTCTAGGCTCATTAGGTCCAATGACTCATGTGTCCATATTTAACACCTAATCAAACAAACATACTCATTTTTCCTTTTACCTTTGAAGTTCCTCAATGACCTACTACAACTCCTCAAATGAGTTATATTCTTTGCTTGAATCCACAATTGTCTAATAAGCCAAACAAGCAAATTTGGCCTTCTCTTTATACCACACACTCACTCAATCAAATATCCTTGTTAGATAAATCACATTACACACTTGAACTAACATAAAAAAATCAATTAAGAAACATTACTTATCCCAACTAACCCTTCTCTAGGTTGGCCATACTTCAAATGGCACAACCAACTCTCACTAGGCCTAACACAGCCCTTATTAGCCACATGTTACATGTGGACTCTTTTGAAATACAATATCCCTCACTAAATAATATAATACTTTTAGAAACATAACCATAATATCCTTCATGCCCTCTACAATCTCAAAAAGTCATACAACTCCTTATAACACTTGTTTACCCTTGAAACACTCCACTAGGCCTCAAGCCTTTATTAGGTATCATGAAGATCTATTCATACATTTCACAATTCACCAAGAAAAATATAAACATAAAACCACTTCAAAGTGTATATAAACATACCACATTACCCCTTAGACATACTCAAATGATTATATACATCACAACACACCTCTGCATATGTTAAACTGATCAAATAATTGCAATAACCATGAAACCCTCATGAGTGAACACAAAGTCAACTTATAATCATTTGTTCATATTGAAGATGGATTGGTAAAACCTCCAAAATCCATAAATATGGTCTCATGGAGTCTACAACACTCTCCAATTGATAATTCACCTTGAAACATCAAAATAGCATCAATACAAACACAAAAGTCCTTCTCAATCACTTGTAGAAGTGGTCAAACCCTCAATCAACTTTGGAGCTCAATAAATATGATTGTATGAATAGTCACTTTCTAATCAATTTTGTTGGATATCCCTTTGAGTTCTTTACAACTTTCCTATTTACACTATTAATAAATTATGTCATATGCTCAATATATGAATCAAAAAATATAAATTGGTTTTCCTTTGGTAATTTGAATTTTCAAAATCCAACAATCACTTTTTAATGCAAAATCTTCAGATGCATGTCTTCATCTCGTGTCCCCTATAAACTTGATCAAATTCATTCCATCAATCTCCTCATAAGTATCTTAGCCTTGACTTTGTGATTTTCATTAATATTTATTCTAGGCTTCTAAGATTGTGATATTTGGTAGTCTCACATGCCTTTTATATACCTTGCTATCAATCTCCTTTCAGTTAACACTCTTACGTCACTTGGTATCCCTGTATTCCTTTTATGTACCTTGTTGTCAGTCTCCATTTAGTTAACACTATTACACCACTTGGAATCTCTTAATGATTTATATGTACCCTATTATTAGTCTCTATTCAATTATTGTTCTTATGCCACTTGACATCCCTACATGCCTTCTATGCTTATTAACTCATTGACTCAATTCACACTATCGATCTCCATCTACACGATTAAATGTGTGTCATTGATCTTTGATCTAAATTATCAAATGTGTATCATTGATCTACTAAACATATGATCAAATATAGTCTATTGATCTTCTATCAATTCACCATGATTATGACAGATGGCACCATCACGTTCAATCTCAAGATCCTTTGACCTTGTGCTCATTGTTAGATCTTCATCTGCATGACTGAACACTCATTATTAATTTCCATCTGCATGATCACCCATAGGTCATTGATCTTTGATCTGAATAAGTGAGGTTTTGACACTTGGTAGCCCTGAATTCTCTATGCAATCATTCATGTTCCATTATATCTCCATCTATATGATTGAATGCTCATTGTAGAGCTTTGATATTACAAATTTGGCTTAAGTATGGAAACTAGTGAAATCCACTTAGGAATCCAACTTTGAACAACCATAAATTTTTCTATACATCATGTTAAGACAAAAAACATAGACCACATGATCTCCTCTCATAGGGGAATCCATACATATACCAAATTGATCCTAATACCTTCACATGTGTGAATGATGATGTCATCAATCTGCTTACTTGGCCTTATCTACCAAGATGACTAGCAGAACCTAGACATTCATATGATTACTCTGATGAATTCCTTTCACTTATACAAGCACTCCAAGCACTCATAACACCCCATAGGGTCTCTAAAACATGACCACACCATCAATAACATCCATCAACCTACCTATCCAAGCACATACTAAATAACCATGCAAGAACACTAAAGCACACTAAGGCACACTTTATCATTGTCTTGATAACATACATGAAACCTCATCAACACCCTTGGCCACCTTAGATACATCATTTAAAACACCTCAATAGATTGTATAATATAAGAGTCTCATATTATAGATGGTATTATTGTTATACTTAAATATACACAAGTAAATGACCCACAGTCACAATCGACTATCATGATATTATTGATGATGATTCTACCAATGTGCATTTATTCATAAATTATTTCATTCACTTATGTCCTATACATGGTGTTATGTTTGATAACATGTCAAGTGAAAACATATGGACTATGGCATTACTCATTAGCCTTATATACAAACATAGAGACTCAATTGATATGAATATTATGATAAAAAAATTAATGGAAAAAAAACCCTCTTGGGGCATTATGTTACCACTTATGGTAAGGCCTACAACTATGGTACATGGTTCTTAGATTTTTCTTAATACTAGGGCATTTGACATGTTATTAGGGCATCCATGGATATGTAAAATACATGCAATCCCATCTTTGGTACATCAATGTGTGTATGTGTATATGTATATATATATATATATATATATATATATATATATATATATATATATATATATATATATATATATATATATATATATATATATATATATATATATATAAACCAAGTGGTTGTAGTTTTGGGTAATCCATATGAGTACCCTATTCATCTAGATAAATTTACTCCATGAGTCCATTATATCCACCACAACATATTATACAATATGTATATGTTCATTACATGAAGTAAAATCAAATAAAGGTAATTGATAGTCATTGAAGACCGAGTATTAAATGCCCATTACAAAAATGATCTATTTAAGTATCACATGTGTTACCTACATTATTATACATGTGATCCATAATAAACATTGACACATTCTATTGAGAAACCAAAAAATTACACAAGTTACTATGGCTAGCAAAGTCATGTAGCATTTATATGATCATGTTGACTATGATGATGATGATGCTAGATATTATACAATACATGATCATTTTTATGATTTGAATAATGATACATATGTTACTCCTCATCCAAGACATGTGATATTCATATTGATCAATCAAAGAGCTAAACATGAGCATCCCATTGATCAGATCATTGATTAATTGTGACATGTTTCAAATTCAAAAATATAAAAAATATAAAAAAGTCAAAAAACTAAATAAATACAATTTTAGGAGCTATGCACAATATTCTTTATTGGTACACATAAATTTATTGATGTTATTCATCATATACATGGTGAATTACACATCATTTTCTATGCACATGATTTTCATTGTATACATGAGTGGGATGCAAGACATATAATTTATATATGATACAAAGATATATAAATGCGTGACATTAAATTATACCCAGGGGCAATCTTTTTAAAATAGAGGCATGCCTATATTGGGGGAATATTTGCATACTTATTAGGTTGTATCTTTCTATATTGATCCATTGATCATAGTATAATATTAGACATGAATTCCTATTACTCAAACATTATAGAGTGTTTTTTAATTTGGATATTTTAATTTGTTATACTAGATGATGACATTGATTGATTAGGGGGTACTTACTCTATGTGTGTTTAATATTTATAGTTATGAAATTATGTGATCATTAATTTTGTTATACCACATCTTTTATGAGTGCATTGATTATGTCTTGTCACATTATATATTAGTTGTGTTAAAGTATCCTCTATTCTGAGTGATGGCCATGTCGTGTTTATGTTATGTTAGAGTTAAATCATGTCTTGAGTGGTTGTGTGATTCATGATCATGATATTATGTGCATGTGCATGGTTCCACATATGATTATTTTTTAGATTATTTTTTTGATTTATATCATTCATATTTTTATTTAGTTTGATTCCATGATTTATATCATGCATATGTTACATTACTTAATATGAAATGCCTAATTGATATATCTACTTGACATGACACTTGTATTCCCATTGCCTTGTATTACACGTTTTATAAATTATTAAATGATTAAATTTTTTTTTTGATGAAATATCTTACCATGTTTATATAGATACTTTACATGATTACTTTTTCTATATAAAACACGGTGCACGTAATTGTTTATTTTAAGATGAGTGATTCACAAGATTCATCCCTCATATCATAAGGGGGACATATAGTAGGCTTGTCTTAAAAATTTATTCCATGATAGATAGGTAGTTCACACTTTGAATTAGATTATGTCATTTAGATGGGATAAATTGAGCATATTGAGACATATGTGAGAAATATGTGGAAATTTCTATGATAGTTTGAGATAGATTATATGGGTCAAATTGAGTATAATTTTTAGATTGATCAGAATGACTAGGTGTATGACACAAAATTATGTCATTCTATATAAATTTGATGTATAATTCTATTAGATTTTGGGCATGAATATTTTCATACAAACATTTTTTTATTTTATATATTATGGATTGATGGTGAATAATGGTACTATGTAAGCACTTTGGATCTATATTTTTTATATAGAGGTTGATGTTTTTACACATGAAGTTATTTCAGAGTTCTAATTTTACATCTTATTTAGGGGTGCTAGTTTGACATACAAAACTATATTAGGGTTCCACCTTTACATATGAACCTAGTTTCATGGTTCCAAAAACAATTGTGATATTTGAGGCATTATGATTGAGGTTTATACATCTCTCAACTTCTATCACTCCTTTCTCTAATGGTGGTTGAGGCATGAACAATCCTCAACATGTGGTTTTAGTAGTCACATATCCTTAGGTCATAATCACCCCATGGATTTATCCAAATAATTTCAACATGTGGAAACCCATTTCATATACCCTTAGGTGTATTCATTCATTTTATTTTTAATTTCATTTGATTTAATGATTTATAACATTTAGATTTCTTATCTTGAGAGGACATTGATCTATGCATGTTTGCTTACAAGTTTACATGAAGTAAGTGGGACATTTTTTGCATAGATATGAACATCAAGTGTAGTCATCATAACTATCAAATTTATTATTTTATATTTATAATTTACCATTTTTAATACTATATAAAAAGGGGACATCTATATACACCTAAATTTGGTATTAGAAACTTTGGAAACAAAATTTGACATGCTTTAACATACTTGGACATTGCACATATAATTGAATCTTGTGCACACTTTCCCCTATACATATACCCACATCTTTTATTTTCCAACCCAATTTACCAAATCAAATTATTTATAATCACCCTAATATATGCAAGAACCTTTCAAAATCCTAAATAAATTGTCACCATATCTCAGACCATTGATTTTCACTCCTAGGATAATATCTAAAATAACTAGATAATTTTTGTTTAATTTAAGTTTATGCCTCTGTTGGTAATATCCAAGAACACTTAATGGTTATTTTTAAAATTGAGAAGTCTCCATTAGGCTGACCTAGAAACATTTCATGGATTGGTCATAGTGGCAAATATCAAAGATTCAGCTATAAAAAAATAAATCCCAAGGTTAGACTCACTTGGTCACTACTTGGAAATAAATTTGCGAAATAAATTAGAAATCACTTGAGACATTATCACAAATTCACACAAATATGGAAAATTATTAAATGAACAGTTCTAGATCCAAGTCTAAATACACACCCATGTCAAATTGTCATGATGGCAAGTGTCAAAAATGAAACATTACATTGTATTCTAGATTGATCACGTTGTTGCACACACACACACACACATAAGTGGTATAAATATGTGAATTTTGATCCCTATTTAAAAAATAGAACATATGAGTGGGAATTAGTTGGGGCTACCCAACCTAACATACTCACATATTTTTTAAGGTCATCTTATGGTCAAAAGTGTAATTTGGGTTTCAAAAGAAGGGGAAATGAAATAAATATCAAAGCACATGACCGAAGGTGATCACACATTTATGAATAATATATAGATTTAGATGCAATGGTATGAGGTGTCTATGACTATGTGCAAGTAAATATTGGATAATACTAGTCGACTTAAGGGTCTCAATTTTACTAGAAGTATTTGAGCAGGGTTTTAGCTCATGTTTCCTAATCTGAGTGATTACAAAGTAGACACATGGTATTTTTACAAATATTGACATAGTGAGAAATCAAATAAGCTAAGTATATATCTTCCATATTATTTTATCAATTACAAATAATCTAATTACAATATCAAACCTTTCATTTCTCAATTCAAATTAGGGTATTATTACTATATTTTACACATTTTGAATTATCCCTAATTTTACACTATTTATATCACATTAATACAAAATAAGTAAAACAAGAAGAATAAGTTGATTTTATAGACTATGAAATTAATAGGGAATATGGAGGAATACAAATAAGTTATGAAGGGCATGAAAATTATATTGAAGAAGAATGATTTGGTCATGAGGATGAAAATACAAATAATGAAGAAGAATGTGTTGGCAATTAAGACCAAAATGAAGCTCCAAATATGGATGAATATGAACAAGAATATGTTGTTTATGAGGACCATGATGAGGCTGAATAAGATGAAGAGGATGAAAATAATGCATTGGCTTATTATTTTTCCAAAATTAGGTTTATTAGTACATTTGATGCAGATGATGATACTGATGATTGACTTACAATTTTTTTAGTTAAAATTAATAAGAAATAAACTTATATTCATCAATTAATGTTATTATGATGTATTTATGTTTCTTTTTAGGCTCTCACTGTGTTGATGATTGCAGGAATTTATTTTCATGTAATGAAAATATTTATTTATTTAATATTTTTTTATGAGTTTGCTTAGTGCAGTTACAAGTTACATTTGGTATAACAAATCTTCACTGACATTAATATATCATGTATGATATAGGTTGAGTGTTATACTATTTTATGTCAAAATAAAAATAAATATAATTAAATAAATTCAATTATAATAATAGTGAATTCAAGAGGAATAATTAAAAAGCATGCATTTTTTGTTCGGACTTTACATTCTCATTTAGAAGAACTTGCTCTTATGTTGAAATATTTTAATTTTTTTTAAATTTCCTTGGTTACATATTCAAATACTATATGATGAATAATTTTATGGCACTCTTTATTTAGGTGACCTACGGTTATTTACTTTTCACATTTGAAAGACACTTTGAAATGTCTTTGATTGACTAAATAGGGTTATCAAATTAATAGCTTTGCACTCAAAAACCCCATGTTCACTCATTTTCTCCAAAATTAATTATCAATATGATAGAATTTTCATTTGTTTGATGTTATACATTGTTACCAACTCTATCATTGTAATAAGTGTGTGGTATTTAACTTTATTGATAGTTGTCTTATTACATTTTTTAACAACATTTACACCATACTTTATCTCCCTCCCATCCACATCATACAATTTATAATCTTGTCTACCTACTTTTAATTTATATTTTTTAATATCTCTCATGATATGCTTACTCATGTAACCATTCATATTAAATACACATTTTAAGTGTTCAATTTCTTGATCAATGTTGTCATCATCATAAATGTTGAAAGCCTAATTGCCAAAGTTTTTAGAGTTTCTACCTTTTGTGATGGGTGATGATGAGAAGAGGCATGAAGGTAAATGTTTGAGTGAGTACCTTTTCTACAGACCTTGCTCACCAGAGATCCATCTTATTTTTGAAAATAAATAAATTTAATAAATTAAGTTCCTCTCTATCTTAATATCTTTAGTGAATTTTATTCTAGGAAAAAAACTAAGGTGGGAGTGAAATTCCTCCAAAATTTCCCTACCATGTTGCCAACATAAATTGGTATCATCGACATACCTCTATACCATTTAGGTTTAAGAGGGAAAAAATGAAGATCTTGATCTTCAAAAAAATTTATGAAGAGGTTAGATATCACAAGGGAAGAGGTATCATAGCCAACCTCTTCATGGAGAAGTTTGAAAATTAGGGTCTTATCTCTTTTCCTCTAAAACATAAATGGTGGAAGAGGGATGTTGACAATACCAATTTATGTTGGTAAAATGGAATGGAAATTTTGGATGGATTTCATTCCCACCTTAATAGTTTGTTTCCTAGCATTAAATTCACCAAAGATATTGATATGGGGAGAAACTTCATTTCTTATATGTCTTTATTTCCAAAAAATATGATGGCTCTCTAGTGAGGAAGGTCTATAGAAAAGGTACTCACATGACCTTTACCTTTATGCCTCTTCTCATCATCACCCTACACAAAAGGTAGGAGATTTGAAAACTTTGGAAATTAGGGATTTCAATATTTTTGATAATGACAACATTGATCAAGAAAATGAGCACTTAAAATGTGTTTTTAAGATGAATGGTTATATGAGTAAGTAGGTCACAAGAGCTATTAAACAAGCTAAAATAAAAATTGGTAGACAAGATAGCTAAAATTTTCAAATGCCAAAATATTAAAACCACCTTCATTCATGTTAATAAGCTAATAATGACATTAATGTCTATTAAAGACCCTCTAGTTGGTAACCTATAGAGCAGATTCTACATCATTGAATTCTCATGTGGCATCTCTTATATTTGAGAGATATAGAGATCCATGTGTGTCTATAATCAAGGGGCATGTTACAGAAATTCTTCTTGAAATAAAAGAGAAATCAGCATTTTCATAGCACTCTTGAAAAATTAAACACACCATCAACATTGAACAAGATAAGGTCATTGTTATAGAAAACCATTTCCACAAACAAAAATTGAGGGAGGCCATCGAAATCAATAAACATCCATAAAATATAAATAGGGATGAGGGCTTGGGCATTGGTAATACTTAAAAATTTATTACATACAAGTTATAGGAAGGTTTATCTTCTTTGGTATTCATGGTTTATTATTTATCCCTCTTATTTTAATTAAAACTATTTATAATAATTAAATTTAATAATCAGTATTAATTTCATGCATTATCAATTTTGGTTTCTAATAAGTAATAAAAAACATAAACATAAACATAAGAGGTACTCTAATTAATTTAATTAATATACATAACGGTTAGTATCTAAAAGGAAGAAAGTGTTCTAATTAATTTAATTAATAAACATAAAAGTCAATTTCTAAAAGGAAGAAACAAATTTATGATAATAAAATTATTAATTTTAATAGGATTCTTAGGATTGTAAACACAAAAAAATCTAACAATGACTATTCTCCTTCCTTTCCTTATTTCTATTTAAGAAGGAATGTTTATTGTTCCACATTAGTCTTTCTTATTTCTCCTGATTAAGGATGATGGTTAATGATCCAAAATTTTAAGCAGAAAAAAGTTAACAAATTTATTCCAAAATTAAAGACATTGATTCCTTAATATTATCTATACTTTATCATTCCATTGCGAGCATCATATCCTCACCTATATCTTATTTCTATTATTCATATCTTACACATACCAAGCTTACTAAACCCACATGTATATTGATCTTACACTAATTACATGTCAATACATTGTGTTATCATGCTTACACCTAGTCACATGGGATCATTGATATATGTTGGATACTTCCATACACTACCACATTGGGGCATAAATTTTATCCCCATCATCAGGATATATCAGGGTATATTTCTTGTCCCTCCCTACCTCATACTCACATGAGGTTACATATTACTATCACGATTTACACGATAATATTTTTATATTATTACATACACAGTTTTACAAATATTTTTACAAAATATTCTAATAGTTTTAGTAATATTTTATGATAAATCACGATGCACATAACTCTTTCTTTTAAGATGAATGATTGCAGGAACATGTAACAATCCCTCACCTCAAAAGGGGGGCATCTATCCAAATATTCTATTATCATTCAAAGTTTTCATGTAGAGGTAAATAATAAGTTTTCTTCCATGTTCAAAAAGTAAACTTGTGTCATCATAACTTACTCTAAAATTTATTAGAGTACTCAAAGTTCCACCATAAAATTTTCATTACTAAAGAATACCCAAGAGGATTCAATTTTCAGTTATAAGAGTTTCAATAATGACAACACGTTTAACATACCATCATGTGCATTCATTCCTATGCTCATATATTTAAGTTTATATTTAATTTTTATACACACACACCAATTTAGTGATAGTACTTGAATTTATTCATGATTATTTGTGGGTTCAATGGGATTTTACCAACACACATGAGTGGAGCCTATCTCAAGCATCCAATTTTTTTTTCCCCTTCCCTTAGGTAAGTTTAGGTATGTGCTTGAAATTTTAATTTAATTTGATACACATGTGCATTTATGAATATGCACATCAAAATAGTGTAGTATGTAGACACCTAATTTTGGTACAAGACCCTTTTCCATTGTGTCTTTATCATGCATTATATTGTTTAGTCTAGTTGTGTACATTTGGATATTTTTGAACATTTTTATACCATATTAGAGTATTTCCATCCTTGATTCACCAATATTTCCTTGAATACAACTCAAATATGTCAATTTTTTATACAAATATCCTATTCATACATTCATCATTCAATCTGGTCTCCCCCATTTTGAACCTTTTCCCCTCTAGGTTAGATTTGGCAATTTGTTGATTCTATCCTAATAAGAATCAACACTCTGCCGATTCTAACCTTCATTTTTTTATGGGTCCATCCTACATTGGTCAACTTCCCCACACCTTGAATGTTTCTTATCATTATTTTATAGATTCGACCAATGTTTGAAGTGTCCTAAAGATCCATATATATATATATATATATATATATATATATATATATATATATATATATATATATATATATATATATATATATATATATATATTAAGACATTTCACATCAAGTATTGATCAAGTATCCTCCTTAATTATGAGCCACACATTTATTCTATTCATTACCATACTTTTCAAGAAGCCTACTCATTGAACATATATTACATCTACATCAATCCCAAGTCTTGTGCCATCATCATCTTATTCCAAAATAAGGTAATAGTCAAGTAATACTTACATTTAATTATCTATGAAGAGGAGGTGAAGTCTTATCTCTAATTAGGTTTACATTCACTCACAAAGAACTAGAGTTGTATTGACTCTAACAATGTAGGATATGTAGTTGCACATCCTCAATAGGTTATTTGAGTTAGCTACTTTCATACACTCTTTTAAACATACATTTAAATATTATATCAAAGATCAAAGGGTAAGAAATTTAGTGAATTTGACACCTCAAATCAACAAATCAAAGCCATAACCATGGTTTTCATCAACTTGTGTAGCTACCTAGATATTTACATAGCCTAGGAAAAAATAGAGGACACATTCAGTGCCCAAGTATAAAATTGATAGGAATAAAGGAATTAAATAAGTTAAGACATAATCAATGATCTGCTAATTCTGACCTAAGAGTAAAACATAGTCAAATTTTTAGAGTTACAAGACAATCACTTTTGGAAGCCTGTGTTAATTATATAATTTAAAAATATTACTCTTGTGTCTGTGTCTCTATAACTTTGTCTCATTTCAGTTCTCTTGCTTGTTTGATCATCTATTTGTATAATTTTTAATTAATTTTAGCACTTTATGGTTATTGATAATTATATTTTATTGTATTACCATATATCCCTCTTATGCACCCTGATTTTACCTGTTTATTATTACATTTATCCCATTATCCAATATTTAGGTAAAATTCATATAATGTCTCAAGAAATGGAGGCATTATTTATTGCCCAATGATTTGATTTTATACATAGATCATCAAGCATTATGATTCATAAACAACTATGGTAATTTGAATCAAAATAATATGAAGTGGGTTGAATTTATTCAAAGTTATTCATTTTGTTTTTTAAGCATAGGAGTGGTCAATCAAACAAGGTTGCATATTCCTTGATTTGTATACTTATCATACTGAGTGAGATGAGAGTAGAGGTCATTAGGTTTGATATAATGAAGGAATTATATGAAGAGGATTTGGATTTCTAAGATGCATGGGTAGCATGCCTACATCCAATAAGCATGAATATATCTTTATGATTGGATTACTTATTACAAGATGGTGTTTTCTTCAATTGAAAACTATTATGAATACCCTAAAGACTAATGAGGGAAACTATTTTGAAGGAGAAGAATAGTAGAGGCCTAGATAATCATTTGATGTTGATAAAACATTGGCAAAGTTGAAGGAGATGCCAATAAATTTTTGCAAAGATGTAGAGTTTTCCAAAATGCTAAGGGGAAATTTCATAATATAGGTTTGTATAGGCCTTTACTAATTCTGGAGAGGTCATGGGAGGAGATAAAGATGTATTTCATTCTTGGGATGCCAAGAACTCAAAGAGGTAATGATTACATTCTTTTTGTTATGGATAGATTTTCTAAGATGCCACACTTTAGATCATATAAGAAGAAAAGTGATGCCACACATGTTATATATTTGTTTTTCAAAGATGTAATGAGACTACATGTAGGGTTGTAATTAAACATAGTATAAAACAAAGATACAAGGATTTTTGGGTGTTTTTTAAGAATCTATGGAGGAAAATGGGTGCACGGTTAAAATTAATTTCATCCTATCATCCTCAAATATATGGGTAAATGGAAGTGGTGAATTATATTTTTGGTAATTTTTTAGATGTTTGGTTGGATACAAACCAAGAAAATGGGATTTAAAATTGGCATAAGTTGAGTTTGTATATAAAAACTTAGTGAACAAAAGTAAAATAATGATTCCTTTCCAAATTATGTATGGTTGTATCCCAAGAGGAGTTTATGTTGTGAAGTACAATGTATAAGAGAAGAATAAGTGTTGAAGTAGAGGATTTTATAGTGAGTATGCATGATGTGCATCAAGAGGTGAAGATGTGGTTAGAAGAGAATAGTATTTTTAAAAGAAGCATGCTTATCATATAATATAATAATATAATTTTTAAATTAATGATTAGGTTTTAGTGTATTTTTGGAAGGATAGGTTCCCCAAGGGACCATATAACAATCTCAAGTGGAAGAATATTGGGCCTTGTAAAAAAAATTGAGTATTCTAAGCAAATGCATATGAGATAGAGCTATTTTATGGATATATTTCACTTATCTTCAACATATTAGATTTGTACCCTTACTTTTAGGGACAAAGGAGTGGTGAAGGATCAAGTTCAAGTTCTTATAGCATAGATTGGAAGCAACAATTTCTCAAGAAGGAAAGAGAATAATTTGAGACAATATTGGATACTCTAATTAGTAAAAATATGAAATGTATAGATTACATGAAGTGCTTGGTTAAATGAAATAACATAGCAACTAAAGATGCAACTTAGATGAGTGCATCTAAAGTTGAAAAACATGAAAAAACCATTAAGGATCTCGTGGAAGGTTCATCAGTGAGAACTCATGGAAATTTTCATTTACTAGGTTATTGATGTAATATAATCTAGGTTTATGATAAATATTGTGTTAAAAAACATGGGTTTAGTTTTGTGTGCACATTTGTTTTATTTTGTGTGACTTATTATCATTTTTGATAATGTTACATGTGTAGAGAAAGATCAATAACAAGCCAATTAACATCCTTAATAGTATAATATGTCAAATAATTTATGTAAGTAATGTTTCAGTAATATCACATATGTCAAATGACATTTTACTATAATGGTGATGAAACCATTGGTATGCATTACGCAGTTGTTATGAAATCACTAGTTTGTAATTTCTAGCAATTTCACTTGCAATTGGTAAAGTAACTAACTAAATTAATATAAAGAGATGTTTGGATTGTTTTTAAAGATAAAGGGATCTCAAAGAGTTTGGTTAGATATCATTTTTAATCTTCCAAAGATTCAAATCAGTTTTGGGAAGAGATTTTGGAAGTTAGTAATCAAGTTGTTGAAGGGAGTTACAACTCTAAGAGCGCTAAGAGAGACTGATTACAACTTAGAGAGAAAGAGATATTAATTAGATATAATATCCTATAAGTGTGACTTATATCCATGTAATCAATCTCAATTTAGTGTATGTCTTCTTCATATTTAGTAATGGTAAGGTGTGTGTGAGATGGTGTGTGTGTGTGTGTGAATATTTATAACACTATTGAACATCAATAAAGAGAGTATTTTTGTTTCTATTAATTATTCTTAGGTTTTCATGTGTCCTTGAAAGATAGAGAGTGTAACACCCACTAGGGAGAAAATAAACCATTTACTTGACCCACTCATTCCCATATACATCAATAAAACAAGACCTAGAAAATAAGATCTATAGCAAATAAAACAAGATCTAACTGTAAAAGGCCACAAAACATGTAAGATTCACTAAAATATGAAACCCAAAGGGGTTTAAGATATAATGAGTTTGCCAAAATGGTTAATTAATAAATGAAATTAAATCATAGTACATCACATATATAAACATTATAATTAAACCTCATCACATATAAAACAATAAAATAGAAATTAATTTTTATTTTATTTCCAATGTCATAATTTACAAAGAGAGGGTTTAGAGATGTATCGTGATTTCAAAATTTAGAAACAACCATCATAGTTCAAAAACATAATCATGGTTTTTATAGTAGAATAGTGAGAACCCAAAAAACTCATAGCGACCTAGCCCTTAGAACCATACATTGCACATTTATGATAGACAAAATATAGGTACAATATAATTTGATGACTTTTTTTGTTGGGTATGGGGATCTAAAAACATCGATCACCTTTATAATTTTTCACACCAAACTTTGGAATATTGATCTTCTTCTACAAATTCTAATATGGCAATTAAACCTAAAAAATAAGCAAAAATAGTTATTTTGGTGCATGTGCTTAGGATAAATAGGTTTTGTAACATTAACTACTTAATATCATGCCCCTTAATGATACACATATCAAAATAAACATGCCAAGTAAAATGTAATTCATCCAGGTAAACCAGTGTGATACAATATCCATTTACTCTGAATATAGTGCTATAAATAATGATATATTTCTTCTATAATGTAGTGGTATATATTAAATGCTCTTCAGATTTACTTGGATTCTTGAAGGCCTTAGACTTTAAATACTTGTATTTATTACTCATAGTCATTCAGGGTATGTCCTCAAAATTCACTAATGTACATGTGTATTTATAGAAATCTTGAATTAAAAGTAGGATAAAAACAAACACATAAAGGGAAAAAATCATGACAAATCAAAACCCACAATCCTTGAGGGACCCAAACATGGGCCAGAAAGGCCCACCTAAGAAATGTATAATGTACTTTCCTTATAATGACTATAGAAACATATGGAAACATGGAGGGAGGATATAAGAGGCATGAGAGAGATAAAAATAAGGAACATGGCATGAAACAACTAGAAACATTAGAAAATCAAGCTAATAGAGCCTAATCCAAACCAATAATCGATAAACACATGTATCCTATAATATTAAATTTTATGATTGATAAATGCCCAAAGAATGTCTACAAGTGTTTAAAGATATATCAATAGGAACATGTGTAAGGCAAAGATTTTTGTTGATCTAATATATGTACAAGTTAAGAAACTTGATAACAAAGGTAAAATGTAAGCATAATAAATATTAACATTTATATGATATATAGATTCTCTATCATGGCAACCCTATAACCTAGAAACCATGTTTGAATTAAAATTATTATATCATAGCATTCATGCAGCATGTAAACTATGTTAAAGTTAATAAACTTGGAAGTAATGTATTATATCAAATATGTAACCTCATACTATAATGGCGTCATGGTTATTTTAATCACAACTTAAATAAAAAACAAATATTACATTGCATAGTGTTTATACTATAGTGCAAAAAAAATAATTATGTTATATTTTCCTAAAAAACAAATTATCTCACATTTGATTCACTAGGAGGTTTGAGGCCTTATTTTCGACTTCAATTTTTTTGAAAAATAATGATGTCACGATTTATTATTCTTGTTCTAAACTAATTTTATCATTTTTAAAAATTAACTCCATACAATATGTTTGTACTTTTCCCTTGATTTAAATATCTTTTCCACTTTATATTCATTTATGATATGTTTGCACTATTCTTATTATATTTAGTGACTAGCCCTTATTCATTTACAGCTTACAATTTGATAGTAATTTATTTAATAATAGTTTAAATATAATTTGAGCTAATAAGTACATAAATTTAGTTAAATTTTATTATGCCCTATACAACTTAGGCCATGGCGCTCATCATAACTTGTATTATAGATTAATGTAGATACATAAATTTGGTCATAGGTACCTGACAATGTTAAAACTTGACACATATTAAACCACATGACTTTTAAACAAATACATGACTCTTATTTATGATTCCTCTAAGTCATTTATCCTTATACAAGTTGTACCCTCTATTTTTCATTATCACTACATGAAACTCTCAAAAACAAATTCTCAAGCTACTTAAAATCACCCTAAGAATGTCTTTAGTTTAGCATAGGTGTCCTTAATATTTTAGGACAAGTTGGTCCTATATAAACAAAATCATTGACACACTCTTGTCCACTTAGGTCAGTTGCATCCCATGCCAAATAATGGCTAGTTTCCAAAATTCAAATCATTATTTTGGGTCTTTATACACATTTCATAGGTTCAACTAAAGTAAATTATAAAAAAAAATCCACCTATAAATACATTTCCAAGGTTTTTCATTCACCCCACCTGGTTTCCACTTCTTTTATGCTTACACACTATTGCACATTGATAAAATCTACCTTATTCTTCCAAAATTCAATATCATTCACAGTGAGAAGCCATAAGCCAATTCAAAAGCATTCCACTACAAGTCAAGATCTATTAATTTCAATTATTAAATTCACGTTATATCTACATACACATAGTCAAGAAACATAATTTCACATTCACTCTAGGTGGGATAAATGCGTGGGCTTGATTTCCTTTCTTGGAGTATTAGATATGTAAGCAAAGATCAATATTCTAGGGAGTGATCGAGGTCAGATTAACCCATTACACTCCCCTCTTTTTTATAGGTTTTCAAGCTATCAAAGTGTCCTTAGGGTTATATAGACAAGAAAATATAAACAATGGATTATGTGTGAAATAATCTAAGTATCAATTTCTCAAATTGCTCACTAGACAAGTGTAAGAGGTGTCATGATAAATTTTCATCACAATCAATCAAGACAAGTCCATGGTCAAGGCACTCAATCATCTTATGTTCTTGTCCTCTTAAAATAGTTGCATCTAGGATTAGTTTTTGCTTCTACCTATAATCTATCATTGTCCAAATTATGGTTATTTCTATATTTTCCTATCAGTCATTAAACACAGTCAATTGGGACAAGTTCATAGTTAAAAGACATGAACAAATTGCACTCATATCCACTTACAATAGACCTTTATGAGATAAATTTTAGATTTTGTTCCTAATCTTTAGTTTTCACAATCACCTCTATAGCTAATTTCCACCTCCAAAAATTTAGAATAGTCAATTAAAATCCCATTTTGAGCTAAGTTGTTTTCTTCCTAATGTTTTTGAAAATAAGTAATTTTATATATTCAAAAATTTTCAAAATCAAAATTGTTGATCATTATATATTTTAGCATTCTAATATTTTCTAGTTTTACACTTATTATAACATTACAATTTTATTTGTTCTATCAAAAATAAAGTAAAACAAAATATATATAAATTAGAAAATTCTCAAAACTAGAATTATTGATCATTGTATATCTTTAACATTCTGATATTGTCCATTTTTACACCTATTAGAACATTACAATTTTATTTTTTATAAAAAATAGGGTAAAATATATTGGTGAAGCCATTGTGAATTAAACATGTAACCTTCTAATTTGGTTTTTCAATTTTTTTATGTTCCTATAAATTATGTTTTGATAGTTTAAGAATCATAGGAGTTGTCATTCTAGGAAAAACAAACATCAATTTTACCTAATTCATGGTGTGAGGGTTATTTGACAAATAATTTATCCATTAGATATCACTATATACAAATTTTATTTTTAATGTACCTTAAAGTATATTATAAATTATTAGGGTTTTATTTTTTATCCATAGGAAGCCTTCAATTATTTGTTCAAGTAGTGCATTGATAATCAGTTATCCCCAAAAAGTTACTCTCAACATACCTTAGAAACAGGATGGTGTGTCTATGATATGGTGTAATCCTTTTTAGTTAATTCCTTCATGATTGTGTTCACTATTCCTTACTGGGATCATTATATTTGTGAGCCTAAGAAGCAAACACACATTGAATAGTTGCACCCTTAATCCTCGATGCAAATTTCAAAATATAAAAATTCAACTTGTTGTACACATTTTCATTTTTATTTTTCACGTTTCCATGCCACTCAATAAATTTATCTCCTCTATTCCTCTAAGAAATAGTGCTACATAAATTAGAACTCTGGTAGAACATATTCAAATTCCTTTAATCTCTTCTGAAATGGATAACATTGACACTTTTGATTAATATGAAAATGCAACTCTCCAAAATTATATGCACATTGAAAATGATGTTATTGATGAATATGATAATCAAGATAATGAAACTATGCATGATAATCAAGATAATATTAAAAGCTCCAATAGAATTGATCTCAATGAACTTAATAAAGTACATCCTGAATAAGTAAAAAAATTATCTAATGCTTTTCAAGGACTTTGGTAATGTCCCCAATGAGTGGATGAAGTTTTCCAATTACTCCTAGCATCGAGGACTACACAACAATCAAAGTTTTATCATCTCAAACACAACAACAGGATTTGCCTTTAAAATTTGTTAACCCACTAATTTTAGTTGTTCTAGTTTCCACTATTATTTTTATTCCTATATCAACAACTATAGTTACATATGTGACAAAATATCTATGTATGGTATAATATCAAAGATTATAATATATTCACATGTCTATTTCTACAAGGGCATCGTATACACCTCCCTTGATTAGGATTCAAGGTCCATTTCCATCATTGCCTAATGCATACTCTCTTGAACAAACTATTCTAGCCTTAAATGCTAAAGTTTCTAGTTAAAGCAAGGTGTATCTAAAGTTACTAACTCAATGGATTCTTATACTTTGCTTCTCAATGGATTCTTATACTTTGCTTCATAATATTTTGTCACCTAAAATAACCTCTTACACATTACCAAAATTCTATGTAGCTCCTAAGCTACCACTCTATTAAGGTAAAGGTGATCCTGAGCAACATATTCATTTGTTCCATGCTTGGACTATACTTCCAATGAAATATCACTAACTAAAATATTTCCAATAAACCTCAAAAACTATGATTTATGATGGTTTTATGATATCCCACTTCAATCAATTATATCATCAACCCTTTGTAATATCAATTCTTAGCACATTTTTAAACCATCATTGGTGAAAATTTATCTTATGCACAAATTACAAAACTCAATCAAGGGTCAAAAGAGCCAATTATTGAATATGTTCTATGGTACAAACATATACTAGCTAAGATGACAAATTCTATGGTAGATAATTACTTACAAGTTATCTTCACAAAAATCTTGTTATCAATACACAAATCAATCATGTTTGATAAATTCAAATATTTTGATGAGTTATGCCATATAGTTAAAGAAATAGAATTCAATCTCATAATATTAAACAATCTTAAATAAGCATCAAATGATCCATCTATGTAAAATATCAAGTTTCAAACCAAACCAAACTACAAAGCCAAATATAATAAAATAAATAATGAAGCAAAATTAATAGTTAATGCAATGTCACAACCATAAAATAAGATTTAATTGATAACTCCACCAATTTTACAATTTAAAAGGTTACCACAAAATAGTCATATCTTGTTACAAAAATTAATTGATTGTAATCTCATATCTCTATCACCACCATTTGAATTTGATTTGACCAAGCCTCAACCTAAAGGATACGATAGTAATGCATGTAATGAATATCACAAATGTATCATAAATTTTATAAAATAATGTTACATGTTAAGGCATAAGATACAAGATCTTATCAATGAAAAAAATAACAGGCTAAACACACCCACAGAGGAAGTTAAACCATATAAAAATGACAATGTACAAATAAAAATATTCAGTAATCTTGTTCCAAATCATGGTTCAATAGAAAATATAGATAATTAAGAATTACATATGTATGTAATGTGCATCTTCCTCCTAAAACATATCAGCATCCAATAAATGGAATTAATGGTACATTTATAGGCACATTAGCACAATGTCTAGTGATCACATTTAATGATAGTGAAATCAACGATGATGATTTAGGTAGGCATGAAAAAATTATTGGAGCTTACATAAATAAGTAACCTATACATAATGTCATGATTGAAAATGGGCCGAGAGAAAATGCATGTATAATGACAGTCCTTCATAGTCTTGAATACATAGAGTAAGATTTACAAACTACATCAAGAGTAGTCAAAGCATTCAAGAGATATACACAAAACACTCTTGGTAATATAGTGTTACCTCTTCAAGTTAGTTTAGTAACACTTTATATTCCATTTCTAGTATTACCAAGCATAAAGGTCTTTAATATGTTATTAGGATAACCTTGGATACAAAAACTCTATATGGTAGCATATATAGTGTATAAATACCTCAAATACATACATTATAATCTAATGCTCAAAGTTCAAGGAATTCAATATGAGTAGCCTCTATAGCTAGTGGTAACTCCTCACCATAGTTGTTTATGGCACCTATTCAAGAGCACCATAAAAATACAGTCATAGCACCTACTCAAAAGTGTAATATAAATATAATCAATACACCATTCAAGAGCATAGTGCAGAATTAGTTGTTGTACCTATATAAAATAATTTTATATAGTTGGTTTAAATAAAAGTGGTACACTCTCATAAGCAACAAGTTTCATATCAAAGAGTTACTCAAAGTTCAAAGATCTATCTAAATATTATATAGGTCATCCTAAGGTAATTCCAAGGACAGTTTAGTGAGTTTCACAATGAACATAAGTAAGAAGACCTTATAATATTATACAAAAAACTCCATCAAGTCCTAACCTTATTGATTTACACATGTGGCAAAATATTATATGAGTAGTGATCATGATTATATGTTATGGTACCTAATGCCTTTTTAGATTTAGATTCATCTACATGTAGCACTTTACATCCATGGAAAGTCACCATCCCACTTTATAATAGAGGCACATGTTATGGTCCTCCCATTTATGGGATCATAAGCTATTTTCCTTTCCAACATATCAAAAAAATTTAAAAAATTAAAATTTTCAAAAAAATCACATAAATCTAAAAATAGAAAAAAAACATTCAAAAAAAAAATAAAAAAACATAATTGAGCATGACATGAGATGTTAGTTCACTTATTTATATATGTTATTTATCATTTATTTTGGTATAAAACATATTTATTTTCTATAATGTTCACATGTGTTTCATGAGCTATTTGAGTGTGATGTAGGACATACATTATGAATTGATTCTTATATGTTGGATTCCCTTCTACCTAGTGGCCATGGCTATGCTAGGGTATCTAATTTGTAGGTTACATTATAATAGGTTATATATTTTTTATGACCTTTCTACCATGTCAAGCTACATATCTTACAAATATCTTCCTATTTTCTCATATTTTACATTGTGTTACATGGATATGTTATTTTTCTATAATATGACATTGATACATATGGATGTAATAGACTAGAACTTTCACTTGTTTTATGATCCTTTGATGCTATTTAATTTTCTTTCAAGATAGGTTAGACATTTTTTTCTTATTATGTGTGGCCTTTATCCCTTATTTGCAGAATTGTTTGAACATTTATATGAGATTTATGCTTGATGTGTGCGACATATGAACATGTACATTACTTGTGGCCTTTGGCCCTATGTTTTGTGTGATATTTGAATATGTCCCTTATTTGAAACATTCTTAATGTACTTTATGTGCATCCCTTAACCTTATTTATTCTAACATATTCATGTCCATTATATGTGGTTCTTGGCCTTATTGTGTGACGTTATGTGGCATTATGCTTGTTACGTTTATTGAGCTTGACTAGTGGTGTCATAATACATATCATGCATTTTTATTGCATAATATACTTTAGAGATGGTAACCTTCTTGCATGTTTCATAACTAAACCTATCTATACATGACACTTGTATGCCTCACATTCAATATGTTACATACATGCTTCAATGACAAATACATTTCTAAGATGACATTTTTTACATGTTCAAATAATACTACATGATTATATATTTATCACATGATATAATTAACCTTTTTTTGAGATGAGTAACTTGCAGTATACACCCATCATCTCAAAAGGGTGGCATCATAGTGTGACTATCTTAGAGATCTAAGTCTCAATGAACAAACAAAAATTAGATTCAGATATAAAGTACAAGCTTAAAAAATATAAATTATAGGTTTTCAAAGATTTAAAAATTAGAAAGAAAACACATGATAGACATTGACACATTGATATAGATTATGGGAGCATATAACATCCATATGCACTCACTTTTCAAAGACTCAAAGTATATATTTATGCACACTTAAATGCATATGTATGGGTATATAAAAAACATTACAATATCAAAATTACATGTTGAAAATATAGTTATAGTTGAGCATATATGTGCATAGCATTCTATATCACTTGGTACAAGATTCATGGGGCATGACACTCATTCGTGCTCATGAATATTCAAAATTTAATGTTCAAATTTCAAAGTTTCAATGGGCATGATGCTTGTTCATGCACACATCTTTAAAGGAAAAAATATTAATTTTAAATAAAATCTATAAGCAATGTAGTCATGATGGGAGTATGAATATTATTCACTCTCTTTCATTCATTAAATATTATTCACTCTCTCTCAATCATGTGAACAAAATCTAGATATGTCTACAACAATGTGATTAGAATATGTTGCAAGTGATGTACATTGAGGTTCAATGATGCTCAATGTACATGGCATTACTTTTCGTGAATCCATTATGTGATTCCATCTTCTATTATGGTTGATGTACATTCAATTTTAGTGACACTTAACATTTTTGACATCACTTCTAGCAAACCCATCATGGTTTCACTTTTTTGGATTAGTATATTGGGTATAATTCTTCATTTATAAGAGTTGGAATAATGTATATTTCAAACTAAAAGAGTTTGATTAGTTATTAAAAATTAGGACTTGATCACTCTCAATTCAACATTGGTTCAAATTATTCAAATGACTTAATAAGGGGTCACAATTCTCCGTCATCAAATATATGTTACAGGGTAGATTTGGTTTCACTTGCATATAGGCATACTTCTTACTTGATCTTTCTTCAAATTTTCAATTTTCAAAGTGGGAAAATAACTACTCCATGTGTTGTTGTAGGGTTTTCTATATTTGAGTGCCTTGCACAATTGGATTATCTTCTTAAAGACAAAGTGTGTTATATACACTCATGTTCAATTATTTTTCCTTTACTCTATCAATTTCATTAATAGAATAAAGGGAGAAAATATAGACACAAATTTAGACATAGGTACTTTATAATAATAAATATTTACACATCCTAAACCATATGAACTACACACAAATACTTTACTCTTATTCCCCATTCCTCTAATCCATTTATCCATATGCACAATCAACCTTCTATTTGTTATTATCACTACATAAAACTCTTAAACTCCAATGTTTAAGCTACTTAAAATAACCCTAAAATTGTCTCCAATTCAAGATAGGTGTCTCTAATATTTTGTGACAAGTCCACATTAGGTAAACAAGAATGTTATTACACTCTTGTTCACTTAGGTTAGCTACATCCCATGCCAAATAACAGCTAGTTTCTGAAATTCAAAAAAAAAGGTCTTCCTACACATTTCATAAGGTTAGATAAAGGAAATTATCAAAATTTTCTCCTATAAATACATGTCAAAGGTCATTTATTCACCCCATTTAGTTTTCACTTCTTTTAATATTACACATTGAGCAATTATGCCCTATTCTTTCCAAATTTAAGATCATTCACAAAGAGTAGCAAAAAGCCGAGTCAAGAGCATTCTAAAGCAAGTCAAAAGCAATCATTTTCAAGTATCAATGTCAATTTCTAGCCACATACACATATTCAAGGAGCACAATTTCACAATCACTCTAGGTGGGAGAACTGTGTGGGTTTGATTTCCCTCCTTGGAGGATTAGATGCATAGGCATTGATCAATCATCAAGGAGGTGATTAAGGTCAAATTAGCCCATCACATTCCCATATTTTTTATAGGTTTTTAAGATATCAATGTGTATTTAAGGTTTTAAAGACAAGAGAATAAAAACACTAACTTATGTATGGTATATTCTAAGTGGTGATATCTCAGATTACTTAGCATACATAGACATAAAAGGCACAATGATCAATTTTTCATCATAGTCAATCGAGACAAGTTCATGGTTAATAGACTTGAGTGACCTTAGTTCCTATCCACTTATAGTAGTCATGTCTAAGAATATTCTCTACTTTAACTATGATATGTCACTGTCTAGATTCTACTTGTTTCTATATTTTTCTATCAATCACTAAGCATAGTTAATAGGATAAATGTGGAGTCAATGAGCATGAAAGAGATGCACTCTTATACACTCTTATACAAGGATAAACTTTATAATTATTTTGATGATATGTGTTTTAATCTCTTTGATTGGTTGAAATAAAAATAGATAATTCAAAAGGGATTCCATTAGTCCAGCCTTGACAAGGACTAATAATTGGTTCACACGCTAGAGATGCACTCTTATACACTTATAACAGACTTATCTAGAAGTAGTTTTAAATTTTGTTCATGATCTTAAGTATACACATTCACCTATTTTATGATTTCCACTTTCACCTGTTAAGTGTATAAGAGATGCACTCTTATACACTTATAACAGACTTATCTAGAAGTAGTTTTAAATTTTGTTCATGATCTTAAGTATACACATTCACCTCTTTTATGATTTCCACTTTCACATATTTTGAACAATCGATTGGAATCTCAGTTTGAGCTAAGTTATTTTCTTCCTAGTCATTTTCAAAAATAGTAATTTTCTATGTTCAAAATTTTTGATCATTGTATATCTCTAGCACTATGATATTTCCTAGTTTTACACCTACTGGAACATTACAATTTTATTTGGTTTATCAAAAATAGGGTAAAACAAGTAGAGGCATTTGGTACTTTTTTGGAAGCTAGCGTGTGAACCAATTATTAGTCCTTGTCAAGGCTGGACTAATGGAATCCCTTTTGAATTATCTATTTTTATTTCAACCAATCAAAGAGATTAAAACACATATCATCAAAATAATTATAAAGTTTATCCTAAAGTTTATCATATTAATATTGGAATATTCTATAAATGTTATTTAATAATATTCTTTTAGCTTTAATGTAAATATAGATGTTATTAATTAGAGAGTACTCTCATAACAATTTTTTAATATTATTAAAAATACATAATTTAAAAAATAAAAAATCTCAAATGGCGTGTGCATATAATTAAATTATCATAGTACTTAACATTTCAGTCATAATTCCATATGTCCATGTTTAATAACAATGCTCATAGGCAATTTAGAGTGATATGACATTTTTAGATTTCACAGGCATATAGTTACTGCTTTGAGGAGTCAAGGAAAGTAAAATATTAGCTTGCTCATTTAATTTTGAAGGTGAGGATCCTATGCCAATAATTTTCATGTCATGAATCACTAAACCAATTGTTTCCTTTTTATGTTATAAACAATATTAATTTCTATCTAAATTGAAAATCCCAATATTTACATAGTCTCAGCCCCGATGACTCTGGAGGGGCCAAATGCTGATAAATTCCCATTCTAGACATCAAACCCTTGTTTATTTTGTCATGGGTGTATGTAATGAAATAAACATCCCACAAGTGACCATGATCAGTGTCCATTTGATCAATTTACAAAACACACACTCATTACCTAATCCCATAATCTAACCCCCAACCTAGTAACTTCCTCCATGGTGAGTTTATTTTACGAAAATGCTAACCAAACCACATGTATCCCATAATTCATGGATTTAGAAGAGGGGATTTTAGGGACCCACTAAAGGATGACATTTTCAATAATTATTTATAATTCTTTATTTGATAGGGTAGGGGTCACATGAATTGAACAAGACACCTAGGGTTTTAGGAACCCACTAAAGGAAAAAAATTTCAATAATTATTGATAATTTTCCATCTAACAGGGCAAGTGATCACATGATTTGAAAAAGTCACCCAATGCACATTATTTATAGCTTATTTTCATTTGACAATGAAATGTTCTCCCTCCATCAAAGAGGTTTTATGGTAGGGTTAGCATTTATCTAGAATATTTAAAATTGGCATGGATGATGATGGTCTTGAAGACCATTGTTAAGCTTTATACTTTGTATTTGGTGTTTCAAATAATCGTTGCCTTTTTTTATTGAAAAGGTGTCTCCCACAAATTCATTGGTGTTCATCAAGCATGAAATTAGTAATTTAGTTTGTTAGCCTTTTTTATTGACCAATGCAAATCATCACAACTACGACTATATTTAAATGTTGTATTTATGAGTTTTTGTTACATAAAATATAATTTAAATTTTGTACTTAACATAAATTTTATTTCACCAAAATAATTTAATATTTGTACAATTATAAATGCAATTAAATGCCACTCTGTTATACCTAGATGTCAGTGTAGAAAGATAATGTGAACAATGAGTTACACAATGTTAAATTAATAAATTCAAGGTCGATTTTTTAAAGTAATGTTACATTGTAAATTTAAAATGCAAATTCAAGCACAAAAAAAAATTAGTACAAAGACAGGGACTAAATGCTACATGGCCCTTGTTTGTCCATGTCATCTTCCCCATTTTTTTCATTTTCAGCTCACCCTCAACAAATCACATTAAAAAATAAAAAAATTATAATGTTTTGACATAGCTATATGAAATATAATTTATGATATTTGATATAAAATTTAGTTTTTCGTATATTTAAGGACTTATTATATATTTTTTGAGAATTTCATAACAAAAATATTCTTATTGGATGGTTTGCGAGTACGCACTGACATTATATTTAGTAAAATTATAAATAGTCCAAATCTCTATTAAATAGTTATGCATGTTTGAAGATAATGTTATAATGGATTTAATAAATGACTACACATAATTTATTTTATTTCTAATTTTTAAGCTTTTAAATTGAAGTTTAGCAGTCTACTCATGACTATAGCTGCCTTACTGAAATTGCATGAAACCATTGGCTTTGACATATTGAGTATCCATGTGTTTAATTTTGCTCCCAATGATAAACACATTTTACAATGAGTTATATCTATTATATTTGAAGTGTCATAATTTCCACTATTTAAAATGTTTGGTCCTCCAAATTTACATGTTTTGTACAATAATAATCAATTCTGGTTAGTTGAACATGTCTAATATATCATGAATAAATATACAAAAGCAAATTTGCAAAAAGTCTTGTGAAGATTGAGGATGTAGAACAAATTTCTATAAAATGCCATTAATACATTCCATATCCTTATATGTGTTTTCTGTGATAAATTCTATAAGGATATTCTAGATCCTTATATGTATCTTTTCCAAACATAAAAAAATTTACTTTCTTTTAATGTATTAAAGCTTTGGGTGTATATTAAAGGTTATTATTATAAAAATATATTATAATATTATTTACACAAACATTATTACAAATAATTGTATTGTAATATATTTTTTCAAAATTTCATTACAAAGTCATTAGTATCATTTTTTCATGTAAAATTATGGTAAATATAGGTTAACAAGGAAAATATTTCAAACAAAAATCTATTGTTGTTTGAAAACATGAAACAATTTATATGAGATTCACATCAAGATACTATTTTTTGTGCATGCTACAGAAATAAAATGTTTTACAATTTTTAAAGCGATTTATTTATCTACATTGATTTCTAAGGTGAGTGAATGCATATTGAAATTATAAAAAATAAATACAATCCAACACACTAGCAAGGACTAGCTGCTTTGTTATTCCTATTAACTCTAGTAATGTTTTTTGAAGATGTCATACACTTTTTTGAATTGCCTATAGTATGCAAAACTAACTTTGACAAATATCTATTATTTGATTAGTCAAATACTAATCATAATATATGTTGTTTTATTTGAAATATTATTTTAACTATACCAATTATTAAATGACACAATAATTATCATTTCATTAAATTTGGGCATATTCTAGTTAGATTAAAAATCCAAAATTGTCTTTATTGGCCCTTATAGTATCAAATAATAGACTTAAATGTTGATATTATAGAATTCCAATTTAGATTTTTTTGAACTAGATATAATATTTTTGTATTTCATTTTGAACGATTTTTAGAATTCAATGTTAAACAACTAGATTTATCAAAAAAAAATTGTTTGATTAATTAAAAAAAAATTCAAAGTATATTAGTAATTAATATTTTATTTTAATATAATATAATTGGAGTTAAAACAACACAAATATCAAAAAATCAATGCACCTGTCTAGCTTTTGATAAATATAATTCAAGTGTATGTTGATGCATTCAAGAAATATGTGGAGATGGGTAGGTGTCTTATCAAAATTGAGGAGTGGTAAAATGCCCTAAACTCTACTTCACTAACCTCTAGCTACAATTTCAACAATTATAATCAGTAATACTAATATATTATATATGATTGATCACCGATGACTTTTTTTAGGTTGAAGAATTGGTTATTTACCATGAACATTTTTTCTAATGAAAAATTTGTTTGTTCTTATAATTTTTCAGTAATCATAAAGATCTGTGTAAAGAGTTACTGAAAGAGGGTGACATTTTCATGTGGGACATAACCCCATTATAGGTATATGTGATTATAAAAATAATTTGTGTGAATACGTCGCCTCCACTATTCTAAAAGTGGTAGAAAGAACAAAGCCTTTACCACTGGCCAAAACTCAAGTGGAACGTGATGTACCTATACAATAACTTTGAACTCACTATTATTTTTTCTGATATCAATAATTATAGTTACACATGTGACAACATCTCTAGGTATGGGAGAATCTCAAGGATTCTTACATATTCACATGCCTATTTATATAAGGGCATCATATGCACCTCCCTTGATTACTATGCAATGTCCATTTCCAACTTTGCATAATGCATACTCTCTCGAACAAATGGTTATAGCCTTACATGCTAAAGTTTGAAATTATAGAAAGGTGTATCTAAAGTTAATCACTCAATGGATTCTTATGCTTTGCTTCATAATCTTTTGGCACCTAAAATAACCTCTTACACATTACCAAAAGTCTTTGTAGCTCCTAAGATACCACTATATAAAGGTAAAGGCGATCCTAAGTAACTTCTTCATTTGTTCCATGTAGCATTCTTGGACTATACTTCCAATGACAAATTACTAATCAAAATTTTTCCAAAAAAATCTCAAAGACTATGTTTCACGATGGTTTTATGATATCCCATTTCTATCAATTAGAACATTTAACCCTTTGTAAGATCAATTCTTAGCATATTCTTCTACCATCATTGGTGAAAATATATCTTATGCACCAATTGAAAAACTCAAGCAAGGGTCAAAATAAGCAATCATAGAATATGTTTTTTGGTACAAAAATATGCTAGTAAAGATGACATATTTTATGGTAGATAATAAATTCAAGTTATCTTCACATAAAAAATTGCTAGCACCACTCCATGAATCAACCATGTTTGATAAATTCAAATATTTTGATGAGTTATGTCATATAGTTAAAGAAAGATAAGTCAAGTTCATAATATTAAACAATATTAACTATGCATCAAATGATCCATCTACATCAAATATCAAGTTTCAAACCAAACCAAATTATAAAGTTAAATCTAACAAAAAAATAATGAAGCAAAAGTAACAGTTAATGCAATATCACAACCATCAAACAAGCTTCAATGGACAGCTCCACCAATAAGATAATTTACAAGGTTACCACAAATTCCTCATATCTTGTAATAAAAATTAATTAATTGCAATCTCATATCTATATCACCACCATTTGATTTTAATTTGACTAAGCCTCAACCTAAGGGATTTGATAGTAATGCATACTATAAATATCACATAAGTATCATAGATTGTATAAAACAATGTTACATGTTAAGGCATAAGATACAAGATCTTATTGATGATAATACTATTGGGCTAAGCACAACAACATAAGAAGTTAGACCACTAAAAAATGATAATGCAAAGCTAAAAAAATTCATTAATCCTTTTCTAAATAGTGGTTCAATAGAATATATAGATAATTTAGAATTACATATGCGTACAATGCATAATTTCTTCCTAAAACTTATGAGAATATAATAATTGAATTATTGGTACATTTTCAAGCACATTAACACAATGTCTGGTGATCACATTTAATGACATTGAAATCAATGATGATGATTTAGATAGGCACAAACTTTTTATTTGAGCTTACATCAACAAGAAACCTATACATAGTTTCATGATTAACAATGGATCAAGTGAAAATGCATGTATAATGACACTCCTTCATAGTCTTGGATACACATAGTAATATTTACAAGATACATCAAAGATAGTCAAATCATTCAATGGATATACACAAAACACTCTTGGGCATGTAGTGTTACCTCTTCAAGTTGGTTTAGCAACACTTACTACTCCAATTATATTCTTACCAAGAATAAGGGTCTTTAATATGTTATTAGGATGCCCATAGATACAGAAACTTATTGCAATACCATTTATAGTGCATAAACACCTCAAATACATACATTGTAATCAAATGGTCAAAGTTTAAGGAATTTGATATGAGTAGGCTCTATATCCATTGGTAATTCCTCCTCCTACCACACCACCACCATAGCTGGTTATGGCACCTATTCAAGAGCACCATAAAAACACATTAATAGAACCTACTCAAAAGTGCAATATAAATATAAGCAATACACCCATTCAAGAGCATAGTGCAGAATTAGTTGTTACACATATATAAAATCCTTTTATATAGTCATTTCAAATAAAAGTGGTACACCCTCATAAGCAACAATTTTTGTATAAAAGAGTTACTAAAAGTTCAAATATATCTAAATATTCTATAGGGAATCCTAAGGTAATTCCTAAGACATTTCAATCAGTTCCATAATGAACATAAGCAAGGAGACCTATTATTATATAAAAAACTCCCTTGAGTCCTCACCTTATCAAGTTACACAGGTGGCAAAAATTATGAGCAATGATCATGATAGTTATGTCATGGAACCTAATGCCTTTTTATATTTAGATTCATCTACATGTAGCACTTTTCATCCATGAAAATTCACCATCCCACTTTATAATACAAGCACATGCTATGGTCCTCCCATTGATGGGATCATAGGTTATTTTCCTTTCCAATATATCAAAAAGAACAAATATTTCAAATAATCATATATTGTAAAAATATAAAAACATTCATAATATTTTCAAAAAATAAAACATCAAAACTGAGCATGACATGAGATGTTATTTTACTTCTTTAGATGTGTTATTTATCATTTAGTTTGGTAGATAACATATATATTTTCTATAATGTTCACATTTATTTCATGAGGTATTTGAGTATGATGTAAGACATACATTATACATTGATTCTCAGATGTTGTATTCCCTTATAGCCAGCAACCATGCCTATGTTGGGGGTATTTAATTTGTAAAGTTATATTATTAGATGTTATATCCTTTTTATGACCTTTCTACCATGTCTAACTAGATATCTTACAAATGTTTTGTTATTTTCTCATATTTTACATTGTACTACATGGATATGTTACTTTTCTATAATATGACATTGATACATATGGATGTAATGGACTAGAAATTTAACTTGTTATATACTCCTTTAATTCTATTTATTTTTTTTGCATGATAAGGTAGACATTACTTGATTATTGTGTGTGGCCCTTAGCTCTTGTGTACAAATTTTTTTGAACATCTCTATGAGATTTGTGTTTGATATGTATGACATATAACTATATCCATTGTTTGTGGCCCTTGGCCCTATGTTTTATGTGACATTTGAATATGTCCCTTTTTTTTGGCATTCTTAATGTCCTTTGTGTGCATCCCTTCACCTTATTTTTTTTATGTATTCATGTCCATTTTATGTGGCCCTTGTCCTTATTGCGTGACATTTTATGGCATTATGCTTGTTGTGTGTTTTGAGCTTGATTAGTGGTGTCATGACACATATCATGCACTTTTAATACATAGTCTACTTTAGATATGGTAACCTTACTACATGTTTCATTACTAAATCTATATATACATGATACTTCTATGCCTCACATTCAATATGTTATATACATGTTTCAATGACAAATACATTTCTATGATGACATATTTTTTATATGATGACTTAATACTACATGATTATATATTTATCACATGATACAATTAACTCTTCTTTTGAGATGAGTGACTTGTAGGCTACACCCCTCATCTCAAAAGGGTGGCATAATAGTGGGCTTATCTTAGAGATCCAAGTCTCAATGAATAGATAAAAATTAGATTCAAGGACAAAGTACAGACTTTAAAACTATAGAATATAGGTTTTCAAAGGCTGAAAAAAATAGAAATCAAACACGATAGATATTGGCACGTTGATATAGATTTTTGGGGCATATGAAATGCATATGCACTCATTTTTTAAAGACATAAAATATAAATTTATGCACACATGAATACATATACACGGGCATATAAAAAAAATATTAAAAGATCAAAGTTACATGTTACAATATAATTTAATTGATCATATAGGTAAATAAAATTCTATATCGCTTGGAAAATTTAGAGGGTATGATACTCATTCATGCTCATGATTATTCAAAAGTTAATGTTCAAATTTCACAATTTCTATGGGAATGATGCTTATTCATGCACACATCTTCAAAGGAAAAAATATTAATTTCAAATCAAATCTATGAGAAATGTGGTCATGAAGGGAGTATGAATATTATTCACTATCTTTCAATCATTGAATATTATCCACTCTCTTTCAATCATGCAAAAAAATCTAGATATGTATGCAATAATTTGATTTGAATCTATTATGGGTGATGTGCATGTAGGTTCAACAATGCTCAATGACCATGGCATTACTTATATTGAACCCATTATGTTATTTTATCTTATATTATGGATGATTTGCATTCAATTATAGTGAAAATTAACAACCTTGGCATCGCTTCTGGCAAACCCATCGTGGTTTCAATTTTTTGGATTAGTATATTGAGTATAATTCACATTCATAAGAGTTGGAATAATAAATATTTAAAACTCAAAGAGCTTGATTAGTTATTAAAAATTAGGACTTGATCATTCTCAATTAACCATTGGTTTAAATTTTCCAAATGACTTAATAAGGGGGCACAATTCTTTATCATCAAATATAGATTACAGGGTAAATTTGGTTTCACCTACATACAGGTGTACTCCTTGCTGGATATTATTTCAATTTTCAATTTTCAAAGTGGGAAAGTGACTACTTCATGTGTTTTTGTATGATTTTCTAAATTTGAGTGTTCTTCACAATTGGAGTATCCGCTTAAATACAAAGTGTGTTATACACACTCATGTTCAATTCTTTCTCCTTTATTCTAGCAATTTCATTACTAGAGTAAAGGGGGGAAATGTAGACACAAATTTGGTCATAGGCATTTGACAATGTTGAATCTTGACACATCCTAAACCCCATGAATTGTGCACAAATACATTACTCTTATTCCACATTCCTCTAATCCATTTATCCATATGCATGCTTGACCATCTGTTTATCGTTATCACTATAGAAATCTCTAAAAGTAAAATGTTTAAGTTACTTAAAATCACCTTAAGATTGTCTTTAGTTTAGACTAGGTGACTAATATTTCAAGATAATTCCACCCTAGGAAAATAGGAATGTCATTGCACTTGTGTCTACTTAGGTTATCCATTTCCCATGCCAAATAACTAGTTTCTAAAAGTCAAAAAAGTTAGGTCTTCATGCATGTTTCATCAGGTCAACTAAATGAAATTATCCAAAGTTTCACCTATAAATACATGTCAAAGTTCATTTATTCATCCCCTTTAGTTTTCACTTCTTTCAAGCTTACACATTATTTCACATTGAGAAAATTTTCCTATTCTTCTTGAATTCAAGATCATTCATGAGGAGCAGCAAGAAGATAAGTCAAGAGCACTTCAAAGCAAGTCAAAAGTTATCATTGTCAAGTATCAATGATATTTTTCAACTGCATACATATAGTCAAGAAGCACAATTATACAATCACTCTAAATGAGAGAACTTCATGGGCTTGATTTCCCTCCTTGGAGGATTGGATATGTAGGCATCGATCAATCATCAAGGGGGTGATTAAGATAAACTCAACTCATTATACTCCCCTCTTTTTTATAAGTTTTCAAGCTATCAACATGTCCTTAAAGTTTTAAATATAAGAGAATATAAAAAATGACTTATAAATGGCATAATCCAAGTAGAGATATCTCATACTATTTAGTAGACACAGATGCATAAGGTGCAATGATCAATTTTTTGTCATAATCAACTAGGACAAGTTCACGATCGATGGACTCGAGTAAACATTGTTCATATCCACTTATAGTGGTCATGTCCAATAATATTCTCAAATTTTTCCTTTGATTTGTCACTCTTTATATTTTGCTTCTTTATATATTTTCCTACCAGTCACTAAACATAGTCAACTAAGACAAGTCTTTAAGATGCACTCATGTACACTTACAAAGGACTTGTATAGGAGTAGTTTCAAATTGTGTTCTTGATCTTGAGTCTACACAGTCACTTCTTTTTCTAAAAAAATGTTTAGATATTTTTAATAATCAATTGAAAGCCCAATTTGAGCTAAGTTATTTTCTTCCTAGTGTTTTCCAAAAATATTATTTTTCTATGTTCAGTAATTGTCAAAATCATAATTATTAATCATTTTATATCTTTATCACTTTGATATTTTCTAGTTTTACACTTATTAGAACATTTCAATTTTATCTATTTTTATCAAAAATAGGGTAAAACAAGTAGAGGCATTTGATAATTTTTGAAAGCTAGCATTTGAATTAATTATTAGTCCCTGCCAAGGGTGGACTAATGGAATCACTTTTAAATTATCTACTTTTTGTTCAGCTAATCAAAGAGATTGAAACATTTATCATCAAGACAAACATAATTTTTTGCCTAAATTTTTCCATATTAATATTGGAATATTATTTAAAAATATTAATTTAGCTTTAATGCAGTTGTAAATGTTATTAATTAGATAGTACTCTCATAACATTTTTTCAATATTATTACAATACATTATTTTTTTTTAAAATCTCAAATAAAATGTGTGTATAGAATTTAATTATCATGGTACTTAAATTTTAAGTTTGAATGCCATATGTCAACATTTAATAACAACACTCATAGGCATTTTAGAGCCATATGACATTTATAGATTTTATAGGCATATAATTACTTCTTCAAGGAGTCAAGGATAGTGAAATATTGACATTCTCATTTAATTTTGAAAGTGAGAGTCCCGTGGTGATGTTTTTCATGTCATGGGTCACCAAACTAATTATATCCCTTTTCATTTTATAAAAAATATTAATTTTTATCTAAATTGAAAAGCCCAACATTTACATAATCTCGGCCCCAATAACTTTGGAAGGGTTGAACATCAATAAATTCTCATTATAGACATCAAGCCCATGGAATGAAATAAAACATCCCATAAACAACTGTACTCATTGGCCATTTGATCAATTTACAAAACACATACTCATTACTTATTCCTAGAATTTAACCCCCAACCCAATAACTTCCTCCATGGTGAGTTTATTACACAAAAATGCTAACCAAACCAAATGTATCCTAGAATTCACATATTTAGAAGAGGGAGTTTTAGGGACCCACTAAAGGATGACATTTTCAATAATTATTGATGATTCTCCATCTAACAGGGCAAGGTATCACATGAGTTGAACAAGGCACATGGGTTTTTAGGGACCCATTAAAGAATGAAAATTAAATAATTATTGATAATTCTCCATCTAATTGAGAAAGCAATTGCATGAGTTGAACAAGGAATCCAATGCCCATTACTTATAGAATATTTTCATTTGAAAATGAAATTCTCTCACTCCGTCAAAGAGTTTGTATGGCAGGGTTAACATTTGTCTAGTACATTTAAAATTAACATGGACGATGATAGTTTTGAGGACCATTATTAAGATTTATATTTTGTATTTGGTGTTTCTAATAATCATTTCCTTATTTATTGAAATTGTAGCTGTCATAAATTCATTATTTTTCATCAAGCATAAAATTATTAGTTTAGTTTGCTTACTTTTTTATTGACTAGTGCAAATTACCACAACTATGGCTATATTTGAATGTCGTATTTATGAGATTTCATTAGATAAAATATAATTTAAATTATTTACTCAACATAAATTATATTTCACCAAAATAAATTCGATGTCCATATAATTATAAATTTCATTGAATGCTACTCTATTATACTTGGATGTTAGCATAGACAAACAATGTGAACAATAAGTTACACATAATTAAATTTATTTTTTGAGGTAAAATCATTTTGCTTGTGTGAACAATTTTGCTTGTTTGAACAATAAGGTAAAATAAGGACAAATTGTGACAAATAGTATTAATACAATCAAAATATCAAAACTATCAATGCAACATGTAACTTAGTGAAATTGTCATAGATATCTATGCAACATTTAGTGTGGAAAAATTAACATACATATAATAAATACATCAAATTTATTGAAAATAATTTACACGTAATTGTGTATATATTTTTTTTTCATGTCATAATTTTAAGCTTGTGTGAATTACTACAAATGTAGTAAATGTATAATTATTACCTTGTAACTGCTCGATGTGTTTTTTGAAACCCTAATGTGTACTTCATTTAATATTTGAGTTAGACCAACAAGTATTCTATAATGACTATATTTTATGTTCAATGTTATTAATGATGTTTTTGTTCTTCGTTATGTTAGCCAATATTAATTTATGTGTGTTACCAAGAAGTTACAATGATATGAGTAAACACACTTTGTCTTTTTTTTAAATTTGAATAGAGTCTTTAATATCTTTGATAATTCAAAAAAAATAATGTTTGAATATTTTTGGGATGTAACATTCTTAACTTATATAAAATTACTGCAATGATGTCCAATGAAAATTAATGACATGTTACATAGATAAAAAAAAGATTCCCAAAAGAGCAAAAATATATACATGAAGGATTGTTTCATTTATGTATAACATAATTTTAGGATCTTTTGAATAAAAATGGCATATTTTTGATAATGTAATACATAAAGACAAGTGGATACAAATGATGATTTATGTAAAATTCAAGTAATCACCTAATATATTTTTCTTTAGACAAATTACTCAAAATTCCTATATTCAGTTGCTAGATTTTCTTCTTTGTACATTTATTCATTATGTTATGTTAACATATAATCAAGATAAACTAATGTCAATTAACAAAATATCAATGTGCTCTTTCCAAGATACAATTGAATTGTAGGATTATGTTGAAAAATATTATTCAAAATTTTATGGAGGTGTCTTGAAACAAATGTAATTAGATTAATGTAGTTGGGTTTAAAAATTTATCACATTTCCAATCCCAGTTCATTATTTCAAGATTAAGCATTTATTTTATATGAATTATACATTATTAAACCTTTTTTTTTACCCATCAACTTATTTAATACCAACATAAAGAACTAAAGCATGGCCCATTTATTGCATTCAAAGGAGCACATCCTTTGAATATTTTATTATACTTTGAACATGTTTTTAATGGCTATCAATTTTATCTTCACTAGTTGTGCTACATGGCACACCCCCATTCCTTATAATCCATTAAGGTCTTCCAAGTTAGATTTGAGGAAATTGAGTTTTCTTATCCTTTCACCATTATAGGCTTAACCCATCAATCAATGCCTTGTTAATTATGGTTGATCACATGGTCCTCTTCCCATTTGGATCTTGTTTCATTTTCATCCTTAATACTTTAAATGGGTCCTTAATATGTGATTAAGTGAGATAGGGGTATTCTTGACCTTGAGCTGTTGACTTTTTGGATTTGCACTTTATAGAAGATTATTTCTAATAAGAAGGGGATTTATATACACACACACATTCAAGCTTATATGTCCCATCTTTAAAAAAAAAATCAATTAAAAGATATTATTTCACCATTCAAACTTCTTCTTCTCATATTACTAGCATATCTCCTTATGTTAAGTAGTCTTAAAAAAACTGAAATGAATGAAATCCACTTAAGGCTTAATAAAATGGAAAATATCTCAAGGGAATCTTTATGGGTATACATGGATTGGCATATAGAGGCTAGTCCTTTTCCTATCATCATATTGAATACATTTTGACAAGTGACCCAAAGAATACAAATCAAGTAATAAAAAATCACATTGTGACAAGCACAATTACAAGGGAAATGAGTAATGTTCTTCTCGAAGGAATGATCAGTAGTGAAATGTTAAATTTGAAGATTTATTAGATGGATAAATATTAAACAAAGATAAATATAGTTATAATGGTGGGCCACATAGGCATCTTCTCTATTATCCCTATTATCCAAAGTGTAATGTATCTGACGGAGAAATTTTAAAATATAATAACTTTATAATATATTTTATTCAAGGGCTACATTTTTTAACACTTATGACATAGATATACAACTTTTTTAATTTTTGAATATACAACACATATACTCTTTGATTTTCAATTGTGCCTTCATTAAATTGAGTTTATTTGTGAACTTTTGTGTGTGTTTCACATTTTTAGTTTATTCCATTTTACTTGTATTCATTTTTTCATGTTACACTTTGATCATTAATGTATAACTTATTATCTATGGTAATATGTTATTTCCTTCATCTTAATATTCATGACACTATATTTATTATTTTAGGATTTAAAACTTGTCCATTTACCTTGTGCTCTCATGTTAATGAGCAATTAACATAAAATCCACTTTTATTCATTATTTTTGCCTTGTCAAGTAGGACATATTGTGAACTTTGGGACAATATGGAGAAGGGATCTCATTATAAATCATATTATTTTCACCCTAATGACTTTATATAGGGGACATAAATCAATATTTTCCTAATGAAGTGACAACCTCCACTACAATTGACACCTATTTACACTATCCCTATAATGGTTCTCAAAAAAAAATTGCATGTCACTTACATGACCTACATTTTTATTATATTACTTAGAGATGAAAGGGAAAAATCCACTTGCACTTTACATTTGTTTGTACGTTTTGAGATCACAAGGGTATCAAAAAAAAAATTTATGGATTAACATCCAAATTATTTATTAATTTTCCCCTGGTAACATTTATGCCAATCATGAAAAATCCTAAATCCTCATTATCGTGTTATCAAAAGTATAAAGTTGAGAAATTTTATACATAGGAAAGCTTGATCTACTCCTAAATGTCAAGGGACCTTTTAGGAGCCTAACATTGGATCTTGATTGTTAATGAATGATCCTAAAGGAATTCAAATTTATCCTATAATCAAAGTTTGATAAGACATGTACCATATTCAGCATAATTATTTTCACCAATTCACAGTTAATAATTTTTTGGAGAACCCATATGAATTGTTGACAAAAATATTTTCCACTATCCTAGCTAATGCTAACTTAATATTTTGGCATAAGATTAAAACCCTAGTTTCTTTTCATGCATAATTCACACACATATATCACCATAAAAATAAGGGCATACCAATCAAGTCCAAGTTCATTTCATATTTATTGAAAATCACAACAAAATGAAAAGAGAATAGGAAATAAAACATATTGGGAATAATGAAATGTTATCATATACAAACAAAATTGAAAATATTGTGCCTAATTTTATGAATCCATTAATAGGGAAAAGAAAATAAGATCCATTTCTATCCACTTTAATTAAATTTTGATAATAGTACTTAAAGATGAAATGGAAAAATCTAATTGCACTTCACATTTGTCTGTAAGTTTTGTGGGCATAAGGGTCTCAAATTTACACTCTTATGGATGAACACCCAAATTAATTAATTATTTTCCCCTGGTAACATTTGTGCCAATCATGAAAAATCCTAAATGTTCATTATAGTGTTATCATAAGTGTGGGGCTGAACAATCTTATACATAGCATGGCTTGATCTACCCCTAAATGTCGAGGGACCTTTTGGGGGCCTAACATTGGCTTTAGCTTGTCTAATAATGTTCCTAAATGCATTTATAGATCTAGGATCAAAGTTTGAGAATACATGTACCATATTCATTGGAATTATTTTCACTAATTCACATATAGTATTTTTTTGGAGAACCCATATGAATTACTAACACAAATATTTGTCACTATCATAGTTAGTGTTACCTTAATGTTTTGGCATAAGAATAAGACCTTAGTTTCCTTTTATGCATAACTTACATAGAAATTAGGGCATATCAATCAAGTTTAAGTTCATGCCATATTTATTTAAAAGTGTGACAAAATGAAAAGAGAATAGGAAACAAAACATATTAGGAACAATGAAATGCTATCATATACAAGCATAGTAAAAACAATTGTGCCTTATTTTATGAATTAATTAATAGGGAGACAGAAATCAAATCCACTTATTGATATTTTAATTAATTTTTTAACTAAGGTACAAGATTGCCTTAAATAACTTTCAAAAAGGATTACAATATTGTCTCATTGTCAAAATTATATTTCTTATGGTGTACAAAGTCTTCATCCATGCATTTTATTTTATACACATAGAGGTGGTGGTTGAAGTGTGTATGTGAATATCATTCATTCTTTGAATTAACATACTCACCATAATAGTCCACCCCTTTTTGAGTTAGTAAACATAACTCATGGTCTATCCTCTTAAGACATATTGTTGACACTATTATACAATATCAAACAAATGATTGCATACCATGTATTTATATGATACTTTATTTTATATATTTAAGAGAATGTTTTGATGCAATGTTGATATTAAATTACTATAAATGTAGTAAATGTTGAATTATGTTGTATATAATTAATATAATTCTAATTGTTTGATATAGTCTCGATATTAAATGAGACAATCATAGATCATTGTGGTAGTTATATAAGTAACAAATCTCCTCAAATAATTCTTCATTTAATTTCTCCCAATAAATTGAACCATCTAAGACTAAATTATATATGTAGGATGTGTGGCCAATCAAAGCCATCACTTCCTATAATTAAATAATTAATTGTTTAGATTAAATAAAATAAGTAAAAATAAAATTTAAAATACATTAAAAAAATCTAAATTGGTTTAAATCATACATTGATAATAATTATGATAGAAAGGTGGCATATGTTTTTAGAGTGAGTAGATTCCCACTTAAAAGTAAATCCAAGACAAAAAAACAAAACTATTCCATATACAATCTTCAAGGCAAAATGCTAATTGTATATTGTTTGAAAAACCGTAATAATTATTTGACAAAATGCATGAAAGAAATGAGATCCCATGGAATGAAATTAATGTTATAGATGATGGATATAAATATTTAAGTAATAATTTTGAAACTTATATGTACTATACATGCAATAGAACTACTTTATTGGTAAAACTAAACTACATAATCAAATTGACTTAATTATGTGGTAGTTTTTGGAATGTCTAGCAACCCACTCTAAATTCAATGAATGCAAATATGGAAGGACAGAATAAGCATGTAAAATGAGTGTTGTAAATAATTAACTAAGATGGTTGTCACATATTTGAACTATGAAAGAAATATAAGTATTTTTTTGGCTTATCTACACTTTATATTTAAAATAAAGTAAATATTTATATTCAAAATGAATTAATCTTGTGGAAGTTTTTAGAGTGGGAGGCAGCCCACTCTAAATTAAATATATGTAAATGTATACAAATTTGAAAACATTGATCAGGGATGTCAATTAAAATACATACAAATCTATATTGAAATATTGAGATTAACACATTTTTATTGGAAGCTCTAAAATTCATATTTAAAAAGACTTAATCATTTGAGAGTTTTGAGATCTTTTAAGAGTGTTGAGAGTGATGGGCCGCCCACTCTGAACATCAAGTACGTTAATTAAAATAGATATAAACTTATGTTGAAAGATTGACACATTTTTGTTAGAAGATCTAAAATTCATATTTAAAAAGACTTGATCCTATGAGAGTGTTGAGTCCTTTGAGAGTTTATAAAATGGGTGGTCACCCAATCTAAACATCAGGCACGTCAATTAAAATAGATACAAACTTATATTGAATGATTGATACATTTTTTTTGGAAGATCTAAAATTCATATCTAAAAAGACTTAATCCTTTGAGATTTTTTAGAGTGGGTGGCTTCCCACTCTAAACATCACACACATCAATTAAAATATATACAATCTTATGTTGAAAGATTGAGACATTTTGTTGAAAGATTGAGACATTTTGTTGAAAGATCTAAAATTTATTTAAAAAGACTTAATCGTTTAAGAGTTTTGAGAGTAGGTGGCCATCCACTCAAAACGGCAGGCACGTCAATTAAAATAGATGCAAACTTATGTTGAACATTTGACATGTTTTTATTTTTAAAAAAATATCTAAAAAGACTACATATTTTGAGAGTTTTGAGTCCTTTGAGAGTGAGCATCTACCCACTCTAAATTAAATGTAATTGTAAATGTGAAATCATTCAGTAGACAAGTGAATTGAATGTTGTATGTACTTAAATAGAATGGTTGACAAATACTTACACTATACGTGTAGTATAAATAATTTGTTGGGAATTAAAATCCATATTCAAAATGACTTAATCCTAAGGTAATGTTTAGAATGTGTACTCATTGAAAATGTTTATGGTGGGCATCTGATCACCCTAAAATAAATATATGTAAATGTGGAGGCATATGGTAGGGACATTAATTCATGAGTTAGTTTCTCGTGGAATTCATTTATATCATAATATATTTTTGTATTTTATTTTGAACCAGTAATGTAGTTGCAATGGATGAGAGATGTAAATATTTCAATAGGACAATTCACACTTATTTACATTATGCCTACAATGGATCACATGAATAATTAAACTTACATATCAATATATATAAACTTGATATTTGATAGACATTTATGTCAAATTTATTATTAGAATCAATATATCACAATGAAAGTTAATTTTGACTAATTTCTTAATTCATTTGATATATTATTTAAGCTTCTAATTGTAGTTTACATTTAAAATGACAATAAGTTTTTAAAATAATTTAAATGAATTGATATTATGAAACTAATATTTGAGATAATTATTTTTAATTTAATATTACATTCAATATAATGTAATAAAAGTTTAGAATATTTATATAGTAATTATATTTAATATCACAATAAAATTATACTAAAAATTTGTATTCAATTTTGTTTATTTTAAACTTTATTAATTTAGATTGAATATTAAAAAAGAAGCTTATAATATTATAAGTTTGAAATTATAGTAGTTTATAGCTAATATTGTAATAAACATTTATAATTTAAACTTATTTTAATATCAATTCATTTTTCATTTATTATTAAAAGCTTATAATATAAATTTGTAACAATTTTTAGTTATTTGAAACTATATTAATTTATATTTACTATTGTAGTAAATATTTATAATTTAAGCTTATAATAATAATTTGCATGAAATATTTTAAATAAGCTTAAATTTATAGGTTTGCAATAATAGTTTATAGTAAATACTATAAAAATAATTACAATATAACTTCTATATAAGAGTTTACATTTTATATTGTAATTCAAATTATATTGGATCTTTATGCCTTATGATGTTCTAAAATGGCATCTGAGGGTGGTGGTAGGGTGTAATGTCATGTATGTGTTCACTTTTAATAAATAACATTATTTTATTACTTTTAATTTAATTACTACCTACAAATAAGTGTAATTAATTTTCACAATGCAACTTATGTTTCAAATAGTAATTATATTGTCCACAATCCCATTCTTCCTCACTTTTGGTGTGTAATTTGAGAATAATGAAATGAATTCACATCTTTTGTTGCAGATATGCCACCACTACATTCACCTCAATATATTAATTAATTTTTTTTCCTTGCCATATGAATGTAGTGATTAATATAAATCACTAAACCAAATTAATGACAAAATGATTAACATAATATTGAGCACACCTTCTTCCTCAGAAAGGTAGAGGGACTCAAAATCAAGATCGAATTACATATTTCTACACTCACACCCCACCTCCAATATCTTGTGATCAAATAAATATAGATATTCATGTCAATATGTTGGAAATCATTTTTTACCAAAGGGGTGATGTAGGAGCATCATCAAGACAATGCAAATTTTGATTTGATCAATGATTGGTTAAGTAGATCTTAGGTATAAGGTTGTGCATACTTGTTTGAAACCTTATAATGATTCATTTTAATTGAAATGATCATTTAAAAGTGTAGGAGGTCTTGAAATATTCCTAATGAGGTGTTCCAATCCTTAGTTGTTTTTGCAAAGTGGTCTTTTGAGCTTGTTTTGGTTTTCTTGCCAAAATGGTAGATTTTGAAAATTGAATTGTTTTAAGGAATTGTAGAGTGTTTTGATATGTTACTAAGGAATTGTAGAGTGTTTTGATATGTTACTAAGGAATTGTAGAGTGTTTTGATATGTTACTAAGGGATTGATCCATTTTTAAAGGATCACTAGGTTCTATTACAAAGGTGTAAATATCTTTTGCCCTCAATTCAATGTAAAATTATTTTAAAACCTATCTAGAAGCCTCCAATATGGGTGGAGGATTAAATAAAGCATTTTTAGTGATAATATTAATGTTTTTGGAGATAATATTGTATATAAAAGTTTGGATATTAGTGATATAGCTCAAACCATCAAAGAAGGAGCTCAAGATAGCAAAAATATAAGTATAAAGGTTGAGTCTATGAATTGGTGAGCATGTTTGTGAATAGTCCCTAGGTCTACAATGGAGAAAATAAGGTATGGAAGTCCTTGGTAATATATTTTCTGATAAATTAAATAATAAAATTTATTATCATGCTATCCTCACATGTATCTACATGTAAGTTCATGTTTATATATAAGCTATGAAGACATGGTTCTAAGATTCATGTAATTGAAGACAGGTTGTACACAGTCAAAAAATAGGGGTTTCTTGTAATTATTTTTGTTATATAAAGCTACAATAAGTTAAAATTGTTTGGAATCATTAATAATCTAATTTTTTCATTAAATATAAATTATCTTCTATATTGAGTTCACTATCAAGAACACATTATAGGTAGGGTTTTATCAGTCAAAGAAATTATCTTTTTATCAGACTTACATGCTTGTTCAAATGATAAAGGTCATTATAAATAAGATATACATGTTTATATGTAATTTATATCTCAAAAAATGATCATAAAATATTTTTAATTTTTGAGTTTCATGTATTTATAAGCTCATTGCCTAAGAAAGTCTAAAAATGACAGTTGTAGAGAAAAAGTTTTATTTTATTTCATTTTGTGATTGATCAAGGATATAAAATGAAAATAAGAGTAAGAGGTAAATTAATAAGTATTAATATAGACAAAAATATTTAATAAACAAGATTTAAAGTGGAAATTTTCCTTTTTGATAGCCCTCAAATCTGAGTTTTTAGGATTGTATTGACAATCAGGAAGGAAAAGTTAGTTTTCTTTAATTTTAAGACAATTCAAAGGATAAAAGTAAGTCAAAAAGTTCATTGAGGATGTGGAAAGTATAATAAAATTTTAATAATTCAAAAATGAGTCTTAAAACATAAATTATTCCTATTTGACTACTCTCAGCTAGTGACAGTCAAACCTAGTATAGGGTTTCAAGACACCTAAATGCTCATATCTCACAAACTAATTAGTTAAAAGTTATAAAACATTATATGGAAGTTTTTTGGAATATATTATAGGATATTAAATTGCTTTTATGTAAAAATAATCTTTATAATAATATTTATATATGACTAAGTATACATAGACTTGTGTTTTAAATCTAAAATAGGACTTGGATTACTAAAAGTCTTATAACTTGAGATATAATCCTAGAAAAGCATTGAAATTTTATAAAATGGTGTGTAATTATTAAATAGTTGTATTTAAGGTTTTTTTAGATAATTTTATTATCCAAATATGACTTTATATAATAAACTCATGTCTATAGTCATGTATTTAAGTTAAAACCCATGTTTCTTGCCTAGAAAAAATGTATAACTCTTAAACGGATAAACCAAATGGAATGAAACTTTATAGTGATGTGTTTCAAGGTTAAAATGATGTATTATAATTTTTTAACATGGATAAAACTTATATAGTAAAATAAATCCCAAAAATATAGATTGTAACATTAAAAAGGTGAGAACTTAAAACCCTATTTATAGTTTTTGAAAAGAATCAGTCTTTGAGGAAGGGTATATATTTATTGGTTGAGTTATATATTACCAATAATCATATAAAAAATAATTTATATAATATATTTTTTAATTATATTCCAATAACCACTTAAAATGGAATTAACAGACCTTGAAACTAGGTCTAGTAGTAGGATTGTTTCCATGTTTCTTATGAAGGTAAGATTGGCAGAAGTGTGAAAGTTTAATTTAAGGTTGAATAACATAATTTGGGGTGTAAATACCTTGTGAAAACATAAATAATTAGTTTAATGAATAAAAATAAATACATAGGTGTCTTGGTTGAATCAAGAAAGCTTCAAGCTTGTGAAACTAGTTAACTACAAACTTAGAATACTTAGTGCAAGAGACCTAGAAGAGGTATAATTACATCATAGTGATATTAGAGCTCAATTTAAGATATTTGGAAAAGTATAAGTTTTAATAAGTGAAGTTTGAATTAAAAATAAGTTTGAATAAGTTTGATAAATCAAAAATTTAAAGCAGTTGTAAAGCTCATTGAGGCTTGAGAGGAAGGTAAGAGCATATTGAGGCTCGAGAGGTAATTCCAAGGTGAAAAAGACTTGGATACAAAGTCAATAGACCAAGGCAAAAAATAATTAGGTGAGACTTAAATAATAATTAATAGGTGTCAAAAGACCAAATAGGATTTGGGTGAGGCATGAGAAAAAGAAAAATATATGGAAGGATTGTTAGAGAAGAACCAGATGAGGAAAGAGAAAGCAAAATTAATAAATGAAGAGGAAATAAATGAGATAAAATAAATGATATAGGAGATTGAGGTCATTATATAGTATATGCAATGGTATTAAATCAAATGGTATGGTTGGATTTTTGGAAAGAAGGTGAAGTGGCTTGTAAAACTATTGATTGAGAGAAGAAAGAAGCAACAAGAAGCCAAAAAGTGGAAAAATATGAAAATGGTGATAGAAAACCAACCCAATAAGAAAATTTAAGAGGAAATCAAGCCTCGATTTTTTAATTCTAATAATTTATTTGAATGTGTGAATATAGGTATGTAAGATGGTGAATAAAAGGCCCAATTAGAGATCTCAAACATTGAAGAGAAGATGAGCATGCCATTATAGCACGAAAAGATAGAGATTTTTCATCCATAATGAGGAGTACTATTAGGAGAATAAGAATATTCTCAAGAATAAAAATGTCTCGTTGAGCATATGAGAATGCAAGAAGGAGTAATGTTGAAGCAATAAGCATTTGAAGAGGTTATATGGCCTCAAATTTTTGTTTCTAACATTTATTTTGATCATGTGCATGCATATTTAAAAGTTTATGAGATGAAGGCATTAAATAATACCTTAAAAAAATAAGTATTTGGGTCTTTGTGTAAACTCATTGAAAGTAAAACTTAAAATGAAGACATGGAAGAATATAGTGAAGAGGAAGAATTGATATAGAGACAAATAATATTAGAATCAGATTCTTTGGACCTTAGGGGAGATGAGGAAGACATCAAGAGGGAATAATTTGAGATATTATATATATTAAGCCAATAAATTTTTGAATTAGGAGTTGAATATGAATAAACACCAAACAATAAAAGGAGTGAACTAATGGCAGTAGTTAGAAATGCAATGATGTGTCAAATTTTTGAAATTAATCATGATTTCAGTCTCAAATGTCCAAGTATAAAAGAAGATGTAGGTAAGGAGATAGATTCATTTATAAGACTAATTAATATATAATAGGAATCATATGAACTTCTAATGGACCTAAAAAAGGAAGATGAAGCAGAAATTGAGCTAATTAGGCTTTTGAAGCATGAAAATTATGGCAGAACTAAAGGTGGTACAAAATAAAGAAAGTATATGCTAATAAATTGTAAGAAAAGAAATAAAGAGATATAATAAGGTTAATTTGAGTTAAAGATAAAATATTTCCCACTTGAGGAGTATGATGCAGGAGCATCATCAAAACAATGCAAAGTTTGATTTAATCAATGATTGGTTAAGTAGGTCTTAGGTAGAATGTTGTGCTTAGATGTTTGAAACCTCGTAATTCTTCATTTTTCATTAAAATAATCATGTAAGAGTGTATAATGAATTGTAATATTCCTAATGAGGTGTTCCAGTTCTTAGTTGTTTGTACAAAGTAGTCTTTTGAGCTTGTTTTATCTTTCCTGCCAAAATGGTAGATTTGAAAATTTGAATAGTTGTAATGACTTGTAAAGTGTTTTGATATGTTACTAAGGGATTAATACATTGGTAAAGGATCACTAGGTATATTAAATTTGTAGATGTCTTTTACCCCCAATTCAATGTAAAATTATTTTGAAACCTATCTAGAAACCTCCAACGTGGTTGGATGACTAAACGAAGCATGTTTAGTGATAAAATTAAGGTTGTTGGAGAGACTATTATATAGACAATTTTAGATATTGGTGATAGAGATATAACCATAAAATAAGGATTTAAATATATCAATAATACAATTATAAAGGTGAGTCTATGAATTGGTGAGAAGGTTGGTGACTAGTCTCTAGGTTTACAATGGAGAAAAAAAGGTATGGAAGTCCTTGGTAATGTATTTGGTGATTAAATCAATAATATAAGTTATTATAATGTTATCCCCATATGTATGTACATGTAATTTCATGTTTATATCTCTTATTTAATATTATTTTACATGATCTTAGTGGTTGTTTATATATAAGCTATGAAGACATAATTTTAAGATTTATGTAATTGAAGATTGATTGTACACAGTCAGAAAATAGCTTTTGTAATAATTTTTATTTTATAAAGTTACATGGGAGTAGACTTGTTTGAAATCATGAATAATAAAAATTTTAAATGAAATATAAATTCTCCTTCACATTGAATTCACTGTCAAGAACTCAATATAGGCAAGGTTTTATCAGCCAAAGAAATTGTCTTTTTATCAGACTTACATGCTTGTTCAAGTGATAAAGGTCATTATAAAGAAGAGATACATTTTTATAGGTAATTTTTAGGTCCAAAAATAATAATATATTTTTTAATATTTTATTTTCATGTATTTATAAGCGTTTAGCCTTAGAAAGTCTAAAGGCACAGTCTGAGTGTGATAATTATAGAGAAAAAGTTTTATTTTCTTCCATTTCATGATTGATCAAGCCTAGAAAGTGAGTATTAGAGTAATATGGAAATTAATATGTCTTAATATATCAAAAAATATTCAATAAATAGTACTTAAATTGGATATTTTCCTTTTTGATATCCCTTGGGTCTGAGTTTTTAGGATTGTGTTAATAGTTAGGAAGGAAAAGTTGGTTTTATTCAATTTTAAGACAATTCAAAGGATAAATTCAAGTGATATATTTGAGGATATTTATATTCTAATTAAATTTAAATAATTAAAAAAAGTTATTAAAACACAAATTATTCCTATTTGACTACTCTTGGCTAGTGATGGTCTAGTTAACCCTAATTTAGGGTTTCAAGACACCTAAATGATCATATCTCACAAAGTAACTAGTCAAAAGTGATAAAATTTTATAAGTGATTGAAAATATATTTTAATATATTAAAGTGTTTTATTTAAAAATAATATTTATAGAGAATTGAGTATACACAGACTTGTGTTTTAGGTCTAAAATAGGACTTGGATTACTAAAAGTCATATAACTGAAGAGATAATCCTATAAAAGGATTAAAATTTTATATAATGGTGTGTCATGATTAAAAAAATATATTTTAGGTTGTTTTATATAATTTTATCATCTACATGATAATTTATACAGGAAACACATGTTTGTAGTCTTGTATTTAAGCTAAAAACCATGTTTCTTGCCTAGAAAAAGTGTATAACTCTTAAAAGGCTAAACCAAATGGAATGAAAATTTATATTTATGTGTGTCAATATTAAAATGAGGTATTATAACTTTTTTCATGTGGTTATAATCATTTTATAAAAATATATCCCAAAAATACAGGCAGCAACATTAAAAAGGTGATAACTTAAAACCCTGTTTATAGTCTGGCAAGAATCAATCTCTGAAGAAGGGCATATATTTATTGGTTTAGTTATATAGTAATAAGAAACATATAAAAAACAATTTATATCATATATTTGTGAATTATAGTCCAGTAATCACTTAAAAATGAATTAGCAAACCTTGAAACTAAGTCTAGTAGTAGGATTGTTTCACTATTTCTTGTGAAGGTGTGATTAGGACAAGTGTGAAAGTTTAATTTCAAGTTGAATAACATAATTTGGGGTGTAAATACCTTTTTAAAACATAAATAATGTGTTTAAGTAACAAAAATAAATATGTAAGTGTCTTGGTTGAATCAAGAAAGCTTCAAGCTTATGAAATTAGTTGAGTATAAACCTAGAAGACTTAGTACAAAATACTTAGAATGGGTCTACTTACATCTGGGGGTTTGACACATAATAATAATGGATACTATTAAAATAAATTATTTTGGGAGATTAATCTAATTTCCATCTTATGTAGCAGTTACAATGGGAGATGTCCTTGAAATAGTGATCTTTTATCACAATCTCAATATTGTGAATCTGGTATAAAAAGTGCAACATTGAGTAATAGAAAATAAAATTATAGGTGTGTAGATAAGCTGAAGAAGTTATTTGTTGGTGGAAATAATTATGATATCAAAATCTCCATTAAAATAAATAGTTATAAATTTTGTTGGTAGATATTAAAAAGAGAACATCAACATGTTGAGCATCTTCTAAATAATATTTCCAAAAGAACTTTCTCAATTAAGTGTCTAGGTGATATAAAATATAAAATTGTAGATGATATATAATATTTGGCCATCATCATTTGATATTGTCATTGTATTTTTTACATTTATGGTCCTTCATATGGAATTTATTGGACATATATTTTGTTCGTGCCCTTCATTTTGTATTAGCAACCATGTTTTCTCTATCCATGCCATAATTTACATGTGCCTATTTACATTGGAGGTGTTTAGTACATTATGTTCACTTATTAATTATATAATAATTAATTAATATATACATAAATTAATTTGAAAGATTAAGATGTTTTTCTATAAATATTTTTTTTATTTTACATGTTTAAGTGAAAGGGAAGTTTTATTTTTGATTGATTTAAACTAGCATACATATAGTAAATAAAGATATGTAAAAAATACTGAGAGATATTATTCTTGATACACCTACTCCATTTATGTCACAAATCCAACATAGGCATCTCGATAATGATATATTTCAACATATTTTACATAGATTTATCTATGATATTATTATTATTATTATTATTATTATTATTATTATTATTATTATTATTATTATTATATATTTAGTTATATAATATTTATAAAATATAATATTATTAATAATATATTATATTATTAAAATATTTTTTTAATAATATATATAACAATATATTAGTTATATTAACTATAATGATATATTATTATATTTTATTATAGTATTAATTAATATATTAAATATATTTACTAATATTTTATATTATATAACATAACAATATTATAAATTATTATATAATATATTTTTCTATTTTAATTATGATATCGGAAGTGTTTCATTAATGAGCCTCCTCTTTAGATTCATCTATGCATTTAAAGATGTCAATTTGGAATACAATTGTCAAGTACTATTAAAGGCTATTAATTCATTCCACATCTTTTATCATCATGATTTTGACTATAGTGTCTACTAAAAAAAATTTTTTGAAAGATTTTTTTCATCCTATCTTATCACTGACAAAATCAAGGTGGCAAATCTGATTGAGACTTGGTGGCAACAAAACTCACTTATATGCTTGCCATCTGCTTTCCTTTTCATGTTAGTCAAATAGTTCAATTTAAATATTGTTTTCCACCATATGATATGATTAATTTATCTATAAAATCAATGTTTATTTAATTTTCTTCTATGAAAATTGAACTATTTACAAATTTGATATATTGAAATCTATAAAATATCAGTATATCTGTCAGAGGTAATTTATAATGTTGTCATGAGTTATAGGAGTTAAAAGTAGAAATTGTGCATGGACTATGAATTATTTTCCACCCTAATTCCTCATATATATATATATATATATATATATATATATATATATATATATATATATATATATATATATATATATATAATGTTGCCTTGTTGTTTACATCTCAACTACAACTGACCTTGTGACCAAATAAGTCTCAATTTCATCCTCTTGTATAAGATTATCCTATGGCTGCCAAGGCACCCCATGTTGCTTACCTAACAAATTATTAATGTGCTTAGTATGAGGAGTGGGGAATAACCTACTAAAAAAACTCTAGGATTTGACTTATGGTGGCACCCCTGGTGGCAAGGCACCTCGTTGGGGGTCTAGTCGCATGCAAAAAATAATTAGGCAAAGGGATTGAACAGTGATGACAACATATTTATCACATATGAGATATCATTATAATGAGCCCTCAATCCTTTATGTAACCCCATATGTGATCTATCTTTTTTATCATCTTCTACGGTGTTCTTGCCATAGCATACCCCATCGTATTTATGTAGCCCATAGAGTCAGGGGCTTACTTTCTACAAGATTTGTAACTAGACAAAAAAATAAAATAATGAACAAGTGATCTTTAAGGTTTTAAAAAAAATTCCCCTCACCTCAATATACCTGATACAAAATCACACAACCATATTGTATCTTGAAACATAATCATATCAGGGTGCGTCATTTGATGGGAAATTTAAAATAGAAATAAGAATTTATGTAGGCAAGTAGGTAAATGATGTAGACAGAATAGAATAAAGAGACGTCCACCATTTTATACAATATTTTTCTAGTAATCTAATAATGTTTCATTTTTATAAATTGTGTATGTAGTTAATTAAATAGGGTGAGTATTTAAATTTTAAAACCCAATAACATTGTTTGTGTAGAGACCTTTCTTTTCTAATTTTAAGCTTGATGAATGGTTGAAACTAGGTGATGAATAGGAGATCATCGATAATTAAGCTCCTCCAATAGATCATCAGTCTCAAAGATTAGGTGTCACACCCAAAATTACTATTAACATCATGCCATTAATTATTTAAAAGGATAAAACTAATATTTTTTCTATCGACGAATTTATAATGGAAAAAATCTTATAATGGATTAGTGTTAAAACACATTATCCAATACCTACATACCAAAAAAATTAAGAAAAAACAAAATTCTCACTAGTAGTCAGCTTCAATGGATCTGTGGATTGTTTGTTTAGTCCATATTGAGGCAAAAGTTATGCCATTCTCACTTATATATCATTATTCAATTTAAGAAACCCAAAACACATAAGAAAAACATATTTTAGACTTCATATAAAATATGGGTGGAATGTTGATCAAACTGGCACACATACTATAGAATGGAGTCTTTCATGAAATAAGAATGATTTAGGATGCCATGTTTTTGTATTTGATTAGAATAAGTGGGCTATGATTTGTGTGACATAACACCTGGGCTTCCACATGCCTTATATTTTGACATGTTTTGATGCTTTTAAAGAGTTGGTTATCTCCATTTTCATCTTATTCTATGATTTTTGAAACTAAGCATATCCAATTCAAATATAACTTGTTTCCATCTCAATGGTTACTCTGTATATAATGAATTTAACCATGTCAAATACATCAGTAAGGTGGTATGTCTTTGTCAAAATTACTTGTCACGTAATGTACTTAATGGATATTTTTCTTAGCTACCTAGTCCAAGGTCTTTAGGAAGATTAAATCAATATCAATGTTGTTGTTGTTGTTGTTGTTGTTGTTGTTGTTGTTGTTTTTGTTGTTGTTGTTGTTGTTGTTGTTGTTGTTGTTGTTGTTGTTGTTTTGTTATTGTTGTTGTTGTTATACATTTAGTTATATAATATTTAAGATAACATGATCATCCTTACATTTTTAGCATCTTTATAGACATGAATGAATATATATTATTAATATATTATAATAATAATTAATATATTAAATACGCTTGATAATATATTATATTTATAATAATTAAAATTATATTATATTATATAAGAACATATATTATTAGTATTATATAATATATCATATTTATTATAATTATAAATATTTATCAAAATATTAATATCTATATTTAATTATTATAATAAAAATGTAATAAATATAATCATATATATTATATTAATTATATTATAATAAAAATAATATTTATGGTATATATATTTTTTACATATATTATTAATAATATATACTATTAAATATAAAAGTAATATATATTATTAATATATAATAATAGTAGAATATATATTACAATAAAATTTAATAGTATTTATACTTATAAATATGTAATATACATATATATATAATATAATATATTTATAGTTAATATATACAAATATAAATTCTAGAATTTCAATGTCTTGGCCCACATCAGTGACCTTATAGTGATGATTCAAGCTGTACATTGGATGTGGAGTCCTACCATAATCAAATCATCTCTCATGACGTCCTCATCCATACTTGGCAATATAAAATGACCAATCAAAGATGCCACCACTTTCAAGATTCAAATATGGGTGTTGGGCATGCAAATCCAACAACTTCCCTAAATCTAAGCCTGGTGCATAGTATGGGCCCCATGTTGTACAATATCATGTGAAATACCTTGTCATTTCCCCTCATCTCACCTTGAAATATTTCACTATTTGCATGTTTTGTATGGCTTTACCCTTTCTTCCAAGGGTCTGAGTATGGAATTTATGTATGTTTTTAAACCTGATGTAATTTCTCTAAGTGTCAATATATTGGCATCATGGATGAATGGAAGCTATAAGATAGACTTTGGGACCTCAATGTATTATCCTTGCATTAGCAGCATTGCAACATTGATTCAAGTCACACATCAGATGTGGAGCCTTGTTGGAATCAAATTAGCTCTTATGATGTCCTCACCCACCTTGAAAATAGAAGATGACCAATCAAATATGTTGCCACCTTACAATATGCATACCCCTTTGTTATAGGTGCATGTCATGTAAATCAAAATAATTGCATTAAATATAGCTTTGTGTATGATATGGGACCTCTATTAGATGATACTAAATATATCTATTTCCCACTATGCAAACCTAGTGGAGAATTAATACCACGTGTAGTGTTTCCCATCTGATAACATTGTCTATCAGTGGCGCACTCTGAATAAGTGAACCATAAAATATTTATCGTGAGTTTTCTATAAATCTATTAATAATGATAGTGGAAGCCTTAAGTCCCTATAAATGCTTAAATTTATATCTTGAAAGCTTCATCTTTCCATTAATTTCAATTTGCTCAGGGCTCAACTAGAAGAAAATTACAATTGAAAATAAAAGAACAATGTAAAAATATTTGAAAAAGAGATTTTTTGAAAAAAGTTTATTAATATTTATTAGCATATATTTAATATCAAATCACAATATGATCACAAAACTAAATCCAAATATTTAAATCAACAAAATATCTATATGTTTTTGTGCCAAATTTATACTAGAAGTTGCCCTAAAGGTGTAACATATGCTAGAAGGGATGGAGAAATTGTTTATTTTGGTAAAGTGGGGTTTTTTAGAGTAGTGTAAATCTGTATTCATACCTCACTTGAAACCCATGGACGCTTACCCCGTATCATATTTTGTGAATGAAGTTTCAAGTAAAAATAATTAGATATTTCTAGTGGAGAATGAGGTTGTGTGTTCCTTCATATGGTAATGAATTGTTTGGGGAGGATATGTTATGTTTCATAGTGACTATGGGAAATGGCAAAGGGTTTGGAAAGAATAATGCCATACAAATCAAGTAAGTGATTAAATATTTCAAGGTGCATTAGGCAGTGATGGTAAAGCACAAAGCCAGGGTATTTCAGGGGATGGACTCGAAGAAGTCTAGGCAGATACACGTAAAAACCTATGTAACATGTCACTTTTATAATGTTTTAATATATTATATATTTTATATACTAAACTATAAAATATTATAATATTAAATATTTGTGTATAATATTTAATATAATATATAATAATAAATTTATTATATTATATTATATTTTATATATCTATATATATATATATATATATTATACATTTTATATTATTATGTAATATTATAATACATTATACTATCATATTATATATAATATCAATATATTTATATTAATAATAATATATTATATTATATATATACTATATTATAAGTAATATATATTATATTAAATATAATATATTCACATAATGAAACTTACTATGAACTATATTAGTATTTTAAGTGCAATGTTGAATAGATAATTGTCATCAAAAACAAATCATGACAAGCAGGGTCAACCATCAAATTTAGGCCTTGGACACAAACACAACTACAAGACACATATACAAATTGTCATCAATGGTTCAAAGAAGTGCTGTCTAATTTTTTATTTATTTATATATATTATTTGTGACACGTGAATGGCCTGGATCTCTCAAATAGTCTTCCCCATTTTGATCCTTATTAACCATCACGTCATATTACATAGTCATTTATATCCATCCACTATGTGGATGTATTTAATGGTGGGTATGCATTACAAAATCATTTATATCCATCCCCATCTATAGCTACAAAGTTAACACTATTATATTACATATACTATTAATATATTATTATATATAAAATTATATATATATATATATATTTATATATTATGATAATATTTATAGTTATAGTGTTTAGAAAGTTCAAATTAGTCCTCAAGATAGAGAGGTAAGGTCATCAGAGGAAGCTTGTTTCCATTTGGAATCAGGGAAACCTTCCTTCACCAAGGTTATAGTAAGTAAATCTCCTCAAAATGCTAGGGCAGAGATCAAAGATAAGGAGATAGAGGTTAAAGATAATGATCCTTAATCAGTAGAAAATTCTTAGTAGCAAGATTCATGAAATGATGAAGAGGCAGGCTGGGATGAAGAAGAAGAAAATTTGGCAAGGTGAAATTCTCAATAGCACAACGACTAAGTTCTTTGAAGACCCCAAACTACGAAAAGAAAGGGAAAAGAGGTAGGAAAATAGAAGCAAAAAGATTACAATTGGATGTAATTAATTCCATCAATGGTGGCACTCAGTGGATGATGGAAACCTTACTCTCCAGTAGGGGCAGGCAAATAATAGCAATATAAGGATGTTTTGTAGTCTAGGTTTGTCATATGTAAGAGAAATTATTGGTTGGTTTGCTTTTTTAATTGTAGGGGATTTAGATTCTTTGTGGTTTTATTACATACAAAAAATGGTAATTCTCTACTAAGTTCCAGAGCTTTTAAGATTTGATTTTTTTCAAAGTATTATGTTTTTACTATTTTTAATGATTGGGCCTCCTGTTGTGCCCTAGAACCAGTTTTCAGCTCTAGAAAAAAGCTAGTATTTATCTTTAAAAATATTTATAGTTATAAATAATTAATATAATTATCTATAATATATACTACATACTATTATAATATGATATATTTAGAATTATTCTATATAAATATAGATTTTGGTATTGATTGGAATCTCACATTACATGTGGAACTCTATTGTAATAAAATAAGTTCTCATGGCATCCTCCCCCACCATTGATAATATAAAACAACCAATCAAATATGTCACAATGTATAAATTTGTAGACTCATTTTGAATGGGTACAAGTCATGTAAATCCACTATTTGTCTTACATATGGGTTTAGTGTACAATATGGGCCCTCTTATATCTAATATAACTTAAAATATCTTGGCATTGCCCCTCACCATCACCACCCATCTCACCTTGAAATACTACATCACTTAACCATTACTCAAGCTCTCTATGAAAATAAAATGTCTCCTCCTGGCACAAATCATTTCCACATCATATGAAGAAACACACAAAGTCATTTTACATTGTCACCTCCACCACAAAATATAAAATTATTCTTGCTTGGCACTTCATGCATAAAAGGTGAGATATAATCATCAATAATTGGTTTTGAGTGAGTTACAACTATTAATTTACATTCTTTTACTTTACAAAATCTTGTTTTATAAAAACTAAAAATTACATATTTTCAGTGTAACATGCACCATTGGGGAAACTGTAAGTAAATATATATTAAAACAATTATATATATATATATATATATATATATATATATATATATATATATATATATATGTATATATATATATATATATATATATATATATATATATATATATATATATATATATATATATATATATATATGTATATATATATATAATCTTGCAAGTTAGCTTGACTAGATGGAGTCAATGGTTTAGACCACCCAAGTTTTGGGTTTGATTTGTGATTCAAATTTCTGGGTAGGATTGGTTCCTCCTAGCTTTGGCATGAGGTTATAGGGAGCTTGCTCTACCTTCTAACTCCTTCTAAATGGACATCAAGTCATTGGGATTCTAATTCCTCACACACACACACACACACACATTACTATACACTATGTTCATGTGTGTGTGTGTGTGTGTGTGTGTGTGTGTGTGTGTGTGTGTGTGTGTGTGTGTGTGAACATAGTGTACAGTAATATTATTATTATAGTATTAATAAATTATATACAAATATATACTATATATATAAACATAGTGTATAGTTATATATAATATATTAATATTAGTATTATATTAATATTACTCTGAGAGGCATTTTACAATGGCATCTAGGGGGTTGGTGGTGGGTTTTAATGTAGTGAATGTGTTCACTTTTAATTCCAACCTTAAATTTGATTGTCACTTAGGAATTTTGCCATTTAAAAAAAACCTAGCTGACATTATTATACCATACTAACTTCTATTAAAAATATATTTTTATGAATATATGCTAATACAATTTAAAATTTGATTGACATTATCATACCATATTAACTTTTATTAAAAATATAATCTTATGAGTGGATGTTATTACAAGCTAATAACTTAAAATACATATTTTTTAATTTCAACCCACATTCCACAGTCACACATTGATTTTCTCTTCTTTAGAATGTTAATATTGTGAACTTATAAGATTATACCATTATGGTTATCCATAATACAAAATCTCATTCCCATTTACTCCATGCAGCATCAAGTTTAGCCCAAAAAAATATTTTTCGGTCTATGCAATAAAATTGGTTGTTTTTATTTAGGTTCAATATTGGTATGAATTTGCAAAGAATCACTTATGCTTCTATATAAGACTCCAAAATGTATTTTGAGTGGCATTGCATCCAAGCTCTCCAAATTTATTAAATGGTACTTATAAAACTAAATTCATTTCTACGTTCAAAAAAATATTATTCTAATGGATTGATAACTGCATTGTTATTTTTTCCTTAGATGAGCTTGTAGTTGGATATTGAGTAAAGAAGCAATATTTATTGGAGATATCATTTACGTTCTAGCATCTCCAAGTGGCAATATTTTTAACAAATTTAATTATTTATAAATGAAATAAAAATAAAGTTATGCTTAGGTTTGTAAACTAAATATGGTTTCCATATCAATCATGGATTTATAGGCAATTGTTTGTGTTGAATTACAATCAAAATATTTTATAAATTCAACATAAAATTTCAAGCACACCGAATTACTTAATCATATATGTATTTCCTTTAGTGTTTCCATATGTTACTATGATTTATATAGGCAATGTTGAATCCCATTCGAACTAGACGTATCATACAATAAAATTATAAAACTTAAATGTTCACTAAGAGAAACTTATTATGGATGAATTTAGATTGAACATAGATGTCTACATGTTTTCCGAGATATATCATTTTTTAAGCACCTATATGATTTTATATTTATGAAATAAATGGAATCGAGAACCTTGAGAATGATATCTCTTAGCATCTTTTACATATATTTATTTAAGATATGTGTGTTAGTTAAATATTAATAGAAGTTAATTATGACTAATTTATAGTTATTTATTTTGAAAAAATATGTTTTAGTCATATGAAAGTATAAAAACTTGTAATAATAGTTAACAATTAATATTACAAGAATAAATGTTTATAATATCTTCTTACAATAATATTTTAAAAAACATTGTTAAGTTCAAATTTAAATTCAATCTTTATTTCATGTGGCATATTAAAACTTTAAAAATACCACATTTTAAATATAGATTAAATTTCACTAGCACAAAAAATCAAAACACAACATTTTTAAATTTTGAAACAACATGTTAAAATTTGTCTAGTAACAAATCTTAAAGTGATAGGGCAAATCTTAATGCAATGTTTTTAATTCTTGAAAATGCCACATTTTAAATTTAGCAACAAATTGCAATGCGACATTTTCAAATTTTGAAAATTTCATGTTAAGAATTGAGTAGCAAATCTTTATCAAACAGAACATTATAATTTTTTTCCAATCAAATCTTTTGGGTTTTGATTTTCTTTTTTTTAAATCAAAAAAACAAAAAATAAGAAAAGAAGAAGAAAACAACATTCAATCCACTTTTTTAAATTAGCTAAAAGAATGATGGAAAAGCACATAATTTTTTTATTGGTAATTGAGGGTTGATGGGACCCTCTCCCTTTATTAATCAAAACAAAGACACAAGAAACCATAATCACATCAAAAAATTCACAACGTGCCAAAAAATAACAAACCCATGAAACCAAAAAACCAAGAACAATGTAAAAAAGGACAACAACCCTTCATATCACCAAACTAAACCATGTATCAAAATCCCCACCTGGGAGACAAATCTTGTATCCCAAAACATCAGATCCTAACCCAAAAAGGCTCCAATGAGCTACACCACTCAGTGACTACCTAGCCATAGTTACCAACACTAAGACCCTCAAGACCTTCCCTTACTATCTCTATGATGGGATCATAGTGTCATGGAGGAAGAATCAGGGGAAACACACCCTTTTCTATTTTTTTGACCCACCACAATCCATTCCTCTCTAGCTCCAAAGTCTTGGTTAAGAGGAGTATAAACTTTGAGAGGTTTGAAGGAATCTATCCTTGTACCAACAAAAACAATAATCTTCAACTCATAACAGCTCAAAGAACCACCCTAAGTCTCAGGGGCCTTAAAATTTGCTTCGAAAAAAGTTTATAACTCCTCTCTCATGGGCGTATTAAGAGTACTAGTAGGAAAAAATGTAAGGTTTTTAGGGAGGGCATCCTTCCACCAATAGGGTTCCACCTTTCACTTGGAATTATGATAGGTTGAAACCAAATGGCATACTTCAAAACATCTATGACAATGAAATGCAACCCATCATAGTTAAGGGTTTGTGACCAACAATGATCCTTGAATATCAACTCAATGATATCTGGAAGATCAAGAGAAATATATAAGTAGACTAGAATACAAGAAAAAGTGGTATGATAAAAATATATAGTAGAAGCATCTGCTACTAAAATCTTACCTAAGGTATTAGCAATCATTGAGAGACATGAATCATAATAGAACTATAGGGGAAGTTGTGATATTGAAACCCAAATGAGCCTAATGTTGAGAGATTATGAGAGAGGGTCGAAAGAAGGAAACTATGGATTCATGAAAAGAAGACATTAATTAGGGGTCTACATCTTATCATTAAAAACCTTGTCATGATATTCAAGATTATAAAAAAACCACCACAAAAAATCCCTTAATACAAGGGTAGATATTTAGACTATCTTCCATTATTGGTTGCCACAAATCAAAGATCCATTTATGTAGGTTAGGAAGGTTTGGCCAAAAATGGTTAAACCTACGAATGACTCCAATGGCCACAAACTAGTCCTAATTTTTCATCACCTCCTCAAGCACTTGACCTCAAATGAAACTAAAAGATTGGTCTTTGTTATAAACAGAGGTTTCACCATTGAATTCTCAATCCTTTCCACCCTAGTTACTACCTCAATGAATGATTTAAATCCTTTTCCTACCACTACATTCCTTCCCAAGCCTACCAAACCCTGAGTCTCACCAAAATTTCCATAATTTGGCAAAATCCTTGACATCACTACATCTTCTTCTCTCCTACAAAAGTCTACTCTTAACATCCACTACTTGTTTGTCTTCCTTACTATTTGCATCTGAGGGGGCCCACTAGTTCTGGCTATCACCTTGATTTGGCCTGAGCCTTCTACCAACTTTGTTTTCACCTCATGTTCTACATGCAAGTCAAAAACCCTAGTTACAATAGACATTTTGAGAGCCCTAATTTTATATTTGAAGAACATAGTTTTTTTATAGGGAGGAATTAATATCAATATTTACAAGGGAAAAAATGTCATAAATTACTCATGATGGATAACATCAAATGACCCTCATTTTTTAGGGATGAATAAATATTAGGATTAGGTGTAGCAATAACTATGATAGGGGAAAATGCAAAACAACATTAATAAGTAAAATATACTTATATCGATAAATAAATGCACTTTGCTACTATTTTTTTTTCTTGTTATTTTTTTATATTTATGATAATTTTTATTACATCTTATTTGAAATATTTCATTGCATATAAGATTACTTGTACTTTTGAAAAAGATATGTTGATGAAGATTTGCTTGCTTCATATGTACTCCTTTTGCCTAAAATTTTCAATTTTTTTTGGGGTAGACAAATCTCTTTAAAAATTTTGAATGTTTTATTTTTTGTAACTGAAGCTCTGTGTTTTTCACAAATTTTTACTAGTACTAGTATTTCTTGAAATTCATATAAGTTTTATTTTCCATAATCAAAGCACTAGAAAACAAATAGCTGATATATTTGTTTTTTTACAATTAATTAACCTAACATACAAAATCTTAAGATTTTTTTGAAACAATATCTACACTTTCCCTCCTTGTTAACCATTAATTTGTTTTCTATTTTCACTTTCCCTTTTATTATTTTTGAAAAATACTTCTCTTTATTTTTATTTTTTTTGACAATGTTATTATTTCAAAACATATATAAAATACAAATATTATGTTTTTATATAAAAATTAAACCACTTTTTCATTTTGTTCCATTTAAATAATTTGAAATGTTATTTTTTGTGTCCAATAGTGTAAATATAAATATTTAAATTTTATAGAAAATATTTAAATTTACAATTATTTTTATTGAGTTTAATTAAAAAATATAAATATTTTTATTCAACTCCATTATAAAACTCAATTATTTTTATCAGAGTTGTTAAAAATATAAAATTATATTTTAAAGAATTTATCTTCAAATGTTTTGTTAAATAAATTTTAATAACAATAAAATAGGAAAAAAACTCTTCAATAAAAATAAATTAGGCAAAAAAATATTTTATACATCCTTATATCGGTTAAGGGTGGGTGGCCGCTCATTTCAAACTAATCCTTCCCATTTAATTCTATAAGAGAGTTCATTTTAAATTAGGAAATAATAGATACTCATTTCAAAAAATTATCCTTCTTGATTTAATTCTCTTAGAGAATTGATTATCCCTTCATAGACTTACAAACTAGTGTCGATGGTATTATTGAAATATCTTACATCTCTCATTTATTATAATTGTATGCATGCTCAAAAATAGTACACAAAATGATATCTTACATAAAACTGCATCTCTTTCAAAAATTTGTTGAGCAAAACACATGAATTGAGTATGGTTAACCATTTTGGAAACATTGAGAAAGATAATTCAAATGGTTCTTGCATGTTTCCACATTTTAGAGTGGGCGTTCATCCACTGTAAAATGTGAAGGAATACATAAGGGGCACAATTTATTTAACTTGTTGCATAAAAATTGTGAAATCGTACAACATTCATGTGAATCATGTCAATTATCTAATAAAATGTATGAATGAGATGTGGTTTCGTGGAATAAAATGGTTGAAGGATATTATTTTGTGTACTATTTTATAACATGCATGTAGTTATGGTGGATGAGGAGTGTTAGTGCTTAAAATAGGATGATTGATACTTATTTGCACTATGCATGCATTATATCACATATATGATTGAAATTCTTTGTCAGTGGCTCTAAACTTGAAATTCAAAATGAATTAAACCTATGGTCATTATGTGCATGTGATTGCATACACACTTTAAGCATACACAGCTCACATTTAGAGTTGACGTCCACCCACTTTGAGAAATTTTGTAAGTTGGACTCATTCAAAATATGAAGCTTCAATCTACCAAAAAATAAGTGTCAACCTATTTATAGTGGGCAGCTACCCACTCTAAATATGAACCATTGCAAACATAGTACAAAAAAATGGTAATCATCCTTGACACTTGTTTATAATATCCCTATAATGGTTCTCATTTAGAGTGGGTGGTTACCCATTCTGATAAATTTTATAGGATGGTTTTTTTTTAATTTCAAGCTTAGGTCTACCAATAAATAAATTAAATAATAAATGTTAACCATTACAGGCACAATACAAATTAGTGTCAATCTAATTATAATGGGAATTCACCCACTCTAGATGTGAACCATTTTAGGTATTATTAAAATAAGTGTTAATCACCAAGGATGATGGATGTAAATGCTTCAATAAGGATATTGATACTAATTTTCACTATACTTACAATGGTTTTCTTAAGGTATATTACCTATGCATTTGGTTATAGTGGTTTTAACCACTTGGGTAAATAGGTTAGTTGGCTCAATGGGCCTAGCTATTTTATGTTACTTGATGATTGTTGTTTTACCCACTTCTTATATTATTGGGTGGCTCTTTTGTGCCTACTTAATAGGCTCCTCATGTATTGTTCAGTATGTTGGTTAATTTATTTATTCATCTCTTTTGCTAAATCTAATATGGTATCAAAATTTGCAGTGTAGGAAGCTTGGGAGGGAACCTATAGAGCGAGAGAGGATGGACTTGTCAGGGAGGAGCGTGAAGTGCCAAGTGGAGAGCCATGAGAGGAATAAAATCATTTTTTTTTACCATTTAGAAAGCCAAAAAAGTAGAGAAAAGAATGATAAGGCCTATTCAGACCAAGACATAGGGAAAGGAAGTCAAAGGAGAGGCTCTAAGGCCTATTTTTTTTCCTACCCCCATATGTTGTATGGCACTAGAAGGTGCCAAAAGAGAAGCCAAGAAATCATTTGTTGATTGATTCTCATGTTTCTTGATGCTACAATTTTATATTATTTAGGAGAATATTCATGTATCTAATGACATTCAATTTGGCTGAGAATTGCATCCAAAATCAGCCTTAGAAGTTTTGGAGGCAGACCATTTCTCTGCAAATGCACAGGTGTTTTTCAATTGGTGGATTTATTTCATGCAAGTTTTTATCCTATGTTTTAATCCAACCAATCATAAATAAGCTGAATTTCATTTAATTTAAAATTTGGAAAAATAAATTCCTTTTTAAACTTTAAGAAAATTGATTTTTTCATAAATATTTGCCTAGATAAACATAATTAATTGTGTTGGGAGCAAACCATAAAGCCAATTTGCTTGAAACTTTAATAATTTTTTGGGTTTTTATTTGGATGTTAACAGAGAAGGAGTTTTTGAAATCATAGTTTTATATATCCTGATTTAATTTTTTTTGTCGATTTTTTGTGTTTTTAAAGACAAAAACTTTAAAATTTCCCAAATAGTGTTGTGTTTTTTGTTGAAAATTGGAGGCATAATCCAAATTGTGATTTGATTCCAAGGTAGGAATAATTTTTTGAAAAGTCATTATATTTTTATGGTACATTCATTTTTTATAAAAACAAGGTCAAATGGCTAGCTTACAACACATCTTGTTGTCAAATTCATAAAAATTGAGAGGCAAGAATTTTAGTTTATAGAGTCATAAGGTTTTGAAAATATGCAAATATCAAAATCTTGATCAAATAGTGCTCGATAAAGAGCAAAATCTACCACTAATATTGATGACTATGATAAACATCATCAAGAGGCTCTTATGTTGTTAAAACTATTAGTAGCAGATAATCTAATCTCAGAGGTTAGAAATGTAACTAATACATCAACCCTATGGACTGATCTTGATTATAAATATTAGGTTTCTAAGGTTGGTAGGATATTATATTTGAAGAATTTATTTTTTTCCACTAAGATGTAGGAAGGTGGCTCTGTTTTAAAGTTTTTATTGTAGATCAAGGACATCAGTGATCAATTAAAGGTTGTGTAGAAGCTTGTTGATGAGCAAGATTTGATTTCTCTAGTTATACAAGATCTTCTACTTTCATTTGAGTCATTTTTGGAGTCCTTACAAATTATTATTGAGATGTAGACTTTGGACTTTGAAAATTTATCCACATTGCTATTGCAGAAGGAGAGATGGTAGGAGCAACCATTTTTGTCTACATCTACTTCTATAAAGAGTGCATTCTTCATCAAGGGAAAGGGTAAGCAGTTTGGTAAATCTAATAGTTCTTGTATAGAACCTTCACAAAAAAGTGGTTCCAATAAGATATCTAAGTGGAAATTTTTTTATTATAATCAATCTGGTCAGCTTAAGAAATATTGCAGGAAAAGAAAATAAGATATGGCTAACCCTAGAAAGAAAGCTCATCATGTGAATATAGTTAAAGGTGAAGGAGAGGAAACAAATCTTGATTTTTCATTCATGGCCTCCAATGGTAATTTTATGATGGATCAATCTTGGTACTTTGATTTAGGGGCATCTCACCATTATACATGCCACAAGGACTAGCATGTGGATTTTGTTAAAAATATCAGTAGTAATGAATATGTATCTTTTAGAGATGGTAGAACTTAATTTGTGAAAGGGTGTGGTAATGTTTAGATCATTTTTAATGATACCATCTATTATATATTTTAAAATTTTAGGTATGTACCTGATATGAACAAAACTTTTCTTTCAATTGGTGAGATCACTATAAAATCTGATTTTGTTGTTAAGTTTCAAGGATAATAATGTTTAGTCACTATTAAAGGCAACAAGATTATTTTAGTTAGGATTGGTGAGAAAGTATTGTATAAGCTCACAGATCCATAGAGAAATAAAAGTGCACTTGTAGTGGTTGATAGCAAAAGTTCACTATGGCATGAAATATATGGGCATTTGACTTTCTAGTATTTGAATACATTGACCAAGACTACGATGGTTAAGGGGATTCCTTCTATTTAGGATAGTCATCATGTATGTATTGGATGTCAATTGGGGAAGCAAGTTAAAAATTCATTTAATGTTAGTAAATCTTAAAAAGCTAAGGAAGTATTAGATCTAGTTCATTCAGATTTGCATGGTCCTATACAGACACCTACTCCTACTAGAACCCATAATTTTATGTTAATAGTTGATGATTTTTCTAAGAAAAAGTGGGTATAATTTATAGTGAATAAATATGATATCTTTTATAACTCCACATCTTGGAAAGCTATGGTTGAAAAATAGGTGGGATGAACAGTGAAATCTCTTCAAATGGATAACGGGGCTGAGTTCACCTCAAAATAGTTCAATGAGTTTTGTGCCACTAAAGGCATACACAAACAGTATACTACCCCTTACACTCTATATCAAATGGAGTTGTGGAAAGGAGGAATAGGATGGTGATGGACATGGCATGTGTAGTTATATAAAATGCAAAAAATGGTAACTTAAGCATGGCTAATGACACCCAACCCATAGGTCCCTCTTGTTTTCTCTCATGACCCTCATAGGCTTGTTTTCACTAATTCTCAGTCATCCATAGCCTTCTAGACCTGATCCTGGCTGAGCTAGGACCCTATTTTCATGATTTATCCATCCCCCTAGGTCCCATCTACCCAAAGAAATAACACCACACTAGGATAATAGCACCAATGCCAATCATGTCCAGTCTGCTTTTAGCACTATTGTCTAAGCTCATTTATGGCCCTAATGGTCAATTTATTTTAGTTTCCCATCCTTCTCCTTGTTGGCCTAACAAGAGCAAATTTAATCCATGACCAATATATCCCTATAAAATCCCATTCAAATATCATTTGGAAAGGGGTTGGAAAATTTTAACAAGTAAAACCACTCATGCAATCATCTTTATTCTCTACATACAGCCATCAAGTATAGTCTTAAGTACATCTAAATCTCTGCACCAGTCCCTAACCACCTCAAGCACATATATTTTAGTATTTATTGCATTCTCATATCTCAATTTCACCAAGCACTTTCAAAGGGAGAACTACATATGGTTTGATCCCTCTTCAGAGTATTGGTATGTAGGCAGCATACCCACACACGGGGTGTGAAGCACATCTAGTGCATCTTACACACACTAACCCTTTTTCCCCTATTTTCTAAATTTTTATTCAAGTATATTGAAGGTATATAAATTAATAAAATCAGCTCTATAGGGATCACTACTAACAATAAATCTTCATAAATTTAGAGACAATGTCACATAAACCTATCGAACAAAACCCAGAAAGCTTAGATCCTCAGGACAATAGTGTTGAATAAGAACTATAGCATCGGTGTCACTCCTATCCACTTTTGATGCTCCTACCAATTAGAAAAATAAACCCAACATCATGTTTGTGATAGTGTCCTAGGCTTGCACAATGAATATCAGACCCTATCTCAGTTGAATAAGCATAGTTTAAGCTAAGTCTTATTTTCTCCCGCTTATTACTATTTTTAAAAAATCTCTAATTAAAAATAAATTTCACAAATCAGTAGCTTTAATTTGGAATATTATTTATTGATTTTATCCTACTCAAACCCTCTTATTATTTAGGAATACACTATTTTTTTCAAAAAAATAAATCATTTGGTGAACCTTTCTTACTTTGAATTACACATAAAAACCCTAGAAACTAGGGTATATTCCTAGCTGATTTTTTCCATAAATTTTTGAATTTTTTCTTGAATATTTTAATTAAAAATTCATCCCAAAGTTTAAAAATTTAGTATTAAATTTTAAAATAATTTTATTTCAAACCCTAGTTGCATACACTAGGTCCCAGTAATTTTCCAATAGTAATCCAATAATTACCTAATTTTTTGCTTGTATATCTAAATCAAAAAAATTATTCAAATTTAATAGTAACATCAAAAATAATTTTATTTCAAACCCTAGTTGCATCAACTAGCTTCCAATAATTTTCCATTCATTTTGTGATTTTTTAGTTGCATATTAAAATCAAAAAATCACTTCAAATTTCAAAAATTCATAGTAATTTCAAAAAAAAAAATTCCTCAAAACCCTAGTTGCATCTACTAGGTCCCATTAAATCAAACACTTTCTCATAAATTTTTAAATTTTTACTTACATACTTAACTCAAAAATTCAATTTCAAAAATTCATAGTATTTTGTAAAAATATTATTGTCAAATCCCTAGTTGCATATACTAGCACCTATTTGCTTCTTGAGGTATCACCTTATATCCATAATAAAATTGAAAAAATGATTCTCACTTATGTATAAACTTTTCTTACATTTCTTGCAAATAACATGGAAACCATAATGGCCCCTATCATGTACATGAATGATGAAGTCTATCATACGTTAGTACAAAGCTTTATTCTTTGTATTCCATGCTTATTTTTTATTATATGAGATGATGTTATGCAATTTATTCTTAAACATGTTAATACACCTCTTGCATCACCTCCCTTGTAGCCTCTACCCCATGTTAATTCATGTTGCATGGTCCATTTCACTATTCCCTAGGTTACTACCCATCACTAGAGAGCCCAGTTGACACCATTTGTACCTCAACCCATAAATTATTGTCACTCTCCTCTCATATCCACTACTACTCCTATACACATAGTAGATAATGTGGTTAGAGATATTAATCAATGTGTCACCATACCTCCTCCACCTAGGTAGGAGCCCCATCACCCTTATAGTCCGTCTTGTCCCAGGCCCAACCCACCCACATAGGCAGATTTACACAAGGCATATATATTGTTAATCAGTTGAGAAATAATCTAGCTAAGATTTCTATATTAGTACTGCTTCAAAAAGCTAATATCTTCTAGGACATTCTTTATCAGGAACTCACTCAAACTTCTATGCCCATTGATTCATAACCTTCTTATTTTGCATCAGTGGTCAACACTTTAAAAATTATAGAAGGTGTATTTTCTTTTGACAATGAGGACATTCCTTCTCAGATAGTTATTGATCAAAATTTACCACTATTCATATAAGTTTAAGTTGAAACTAGTGTAGTCAAAAGAGTTCTTGTTGATAGTGGTTCTGGACTTAATATATGTCATATAACATTCTTACAGGCCATGGACATCGATATGGCATCAATGCAAAAATCATATAAGACTATTCAAGGGTTCAATGATATACCATGATAAACATTGGGCACCATTACTTTGGATATCATGGTAGGTCCCAAAACCCTCTCTACATAGTTCTAGGTCATGCCAAGTCCTCTCCACTATAATATTTTACTTGGATGACCCTAGATACATATTATGGGGGCCAATCCTTATACTTTCCATCGATATATCAATTTTCTCCATAAAAGATATCTATACACATGTCTAACAGACAACCAGCTAATCAAATATTATCAAACTATAGAGTCATCTTCAACTATTTCACTAGATGGGACACCTTAATTCATAGTACAGCCACCACCTCATTGCATTTCTCTTGATCATATAAATACATATGAGGTTGGAGAGACTAGCACTTTCTCATACTCCACTTATATTCATACCTTTAGCTCCAAATATTCTACCAATCATAGCAACTTTAGCCATTCTAACTACTCCATCAGTCACAGTTCCAACATATGTTACACATACACAATCATCGATAGTAATACCAGTAGTTATAGTTGATTCCATAGTTACTCCATTAGTTATAGATACATTTGTAGTAGTACCATATTCTAATACTATAGATGATGAGACTTGTATATCATAGTTACCCCTGGTGGTAAATTCTAAGTTACCATATGTACATGAGGTTGATACAGATTACTAGGCTTCATCAAATGATGATACGACACCTACACTCATAGATGACTATTTGTGTGGATTGAGATTTACACCATTTGGCCTAAGAGAGTACTAAGATGACTATAGAGCTCTCATTCCATATCCTACATCACTTTTGGCATCTCACACTACACTCTCAGGATATATTCCATACCTACGGCCATAGACAGATCACTTGGCATATATAGTTCTCATGGTTACCTCTATGGATATAGGAGTAGTTATTCAAATTCAGGCAGCCAGCACATAGCATCAGCCATAGTTTATGTTATAGATATTACTTGATCATGGATTGATCACATTACTTATAATATGACATAGATCTATCAGTAGATTGTCATAGTAGGATGGTCACCCATTTTGTACTTTTCATAGGATTACAAGCCATGAATCAAACTCATGTATAGATTTACAGTAGAGATTGGATAAAATACAAGATTGAGGTATTATTTAGATTATAGCAGCACCATCTCCACTACTTCCACTGAAGTCATCTACTAGTAAGGCTAAACATCCTAGAGTAGAGTCAGCATCTCCACCACCAGAGCAACCTTTAGTTCGCCTTTGGCATGATGACACCATGAACACAACATATGCAGTATATAATGACACTTATGATGATAATCTCGAGACATTTGATGATGGTCATGACCCATTCCTCCATTTCCATCCCTAGTAGGCTCCATCCTTGGACCCCTTCCCCCTCTAGCCTAGTCGTTTATATCATTATGTACATATTGTTTTATTTTCATGATTGTACATAGTTTTCCTTCCAACATTACCTATACATAGTTTTTTATGCTTGATTGTACATAATATCTTCTACTTGATTGTACATAGTTTAAATATTTAAAAATACAAAAATAATATAACATTTCAAAAAATTCAAATATATCAAAATAATAAAAACATTTTGATTATATGCATCATCCATGATTTACATTGATACTACTATTCTAGGACTTACATTTGCTATTACATGCTATTTTATGTCAATTTATCTACATTATCATGCTTCACTTGATCTTCTTTGAGTGTGTGGAGTGACATCTATCTACTTGATTGCTTCACTCTACCCATTGATAGGGCATCCTACTTTGACATTCAAGACACATATCGATATACATACCCACTAGGGACATCTTCTACATGACTACACCATCTAGGTTATGTCATTCCTACACTCCACACTCTAAGTTATTATGTTGACATACATTATCTACTAGCTTATACATATTAAGTTATCAACATATCATCAGTATCTGACACTTGTGTATTTCTTAGCATATACCTAATCTTATACTAAATGTGTCTTGCATACTTTCCCTCTTACTTTGATTAGTTAGATGTGATTGTATCTTTCCAATCTTTACATTCTTTATATTAAACTCTTCCAAAAGGAAATATAATGAATGAATCTCTTTCTCCTCACACCTCTCAGATGTACAGTAATTATCCTTCAAGAGTTCTCTCTCTCTCTCAATCAATTACAACCAACTCAACTATTGAGTTGTTCCCCCTCTCCATGCTATGAGGATCTAACCCTATTATATAGCATACTACAACCCTAGGGTTTTATAAGCCATGCATTCACCACCATTAGATCCACCTCTTAATCAAAGGCTCAAATCCATTCTCTAAAAATAGTAATCTAAAATTAGAAAAGTTGGAAACACACAGAAGTCGGTGTCGATCTGAAGATGACCGATGCCGGTCGACCCCTAACCGATGTCGGTTATTGTGTAGCTGAAGATAACCGATGTCAATCAACCCCTAACTGATGTCAGTTGGTTCTGACCAATGATGATTGATGTCAGTTGATCCTTAATCGATGTCAGTTGGTTCTGACTGATGTAGGTTACTGTGTTAGCTCATTAGTGAAGCTTTTAGCTCCACAACTCAACAATCTCCCACTTGGAGATAAATAGTTGCACCTATACCTGTATAGCAACATCCTCTAAACATCTCTAGCTTGTTTCTCCCTCTTCAAGTTCAATCTTAAAGACCAACAAAATTTGAATGAAGATTCAACTTCTCCTTTGTTACTGGCTTTGTTAACATATCAACAGGGTTCTTATCTATATGGATCTTTTCCAGCTTCAACTGTCCATCCTCCAATACCTATCTAATGAAGTGGTACCTAAGTTGTATATGTTTGGTTCTTGATTAAAAGGCTGAATTCTTTGCCAAATGAATTACACTTTGACTATCACTATATAATCTGCAACTCTCTTGCTCATTTCCCAACTCTTCCATGAACCGAGTCATCCAAATCATTTCCTTGCTAGCCTATGTGACTGCAATGTATTTTGCCTCTGTAGTAGACAAGGCAACAACCTTCTACAACTTTGAAATCTAGCTAACCATCATTCCACCAACAGTGAACACATATCCTATGGTGCTTCTCCTACCATCCAAGTCACCTACCATATCTGAATCTACATACCCATGTAGAGAAGAGTTTGACCCTCCATAGCATAAATGCCTACTACTGGTCCCTCTCAAATATCTAAGAATCCACTAAACTGCTTTCCAGTGTTCCTTTCCTAGATTGGCCATAAACTTGCTAACTCCCACTACTTGGGCAATATCTGGTCTAGTACATACTATTGCATACATCAAGATCCCAACTGCTGAAGCATATGGAACTCTACTCATGTACTCAACCTCATCATGTGATTTAGGACACTGTTCTTTGCTCAATTTGAAGTGTCCAGCCATAGGTGTGCTTACCGATTTTGCATCCTGCATATTGAACCTCTCCAACACCTTATTCACATAATCCTCTTGAGACAAAATCAAACTGTGATTTTTCATGTCTCTCTTAATACTCATGCCAAGGATTTTCTTTACTGCTCCTAAATCCTTCATGGCAAATGTGTGAGCTAATTTTACCTTAAGCTCAGTAATTTCCTGCATGTGTGAACCTGCAACAAGCATATCATCTACATATAGTAACACCTTTTGTCCATTCTCTCCTTCCTTTAACCTGTATACCCATTTGTTTTTTAGTGCTTTCTTTCTGGCTGGCAACTCAACCAAATCCCACGTATGGTTCTCTTCCAAGGAATCAATTTCCTCATTCATGCCATGTTCCCACTATTTTTTGGATTCTACCTGCATTACCTCATCAAAACTTTTTGGTTCTCCACCATCAGTGAGCAATAAGTAGTATAAAGAAGGAGAATAATGAATTCGAGGTTTACTTACCCTTTCAGACCTCCTTATGGGCATTTGAGACTCATTTACAGCTTGTTATCCACCCAAATTTCCTTCTGACAGTGACCGATCCCGGTCATCTCTGATCGATGTCAATTTGTACCTAACCAATATCGATTCCTCTTGACCAACATCAGTTACCACCTAATCGACATCAATTTCCACCTGACTGACGTTGATTTCTACCTGATCGATGTTGGTCTCTTTGTTTTTCTGTGAGTGATGATTTTTACCCACGAGCTCATTTTGGATCATAACCTCTTCTAAATCAAGATTTCCCTACTCAGAATTATTCAACCTCTTGAGCTGATCATTGTACATCACCTTCTCATTGAAAACCATGTTAAGTTGTGGTGCTAAAAGCTTCATAGGTATGCAAATTGTGGAGGTTGCTGAGTTACAGAGTAACCGACATCAGTCAGGCCAATTGATGTCAATCATCTTCAGCTACACAGTAACCAGCATCATTTATGGTCAGTCAGCATTAGTCAGATAGGAACCGACATCAATTACCTATGTATTTCTAGGTGGCATTTCCAGAATTAGAATTGCTAATTTTAGGAGAACAGCTAGTTTGCATGTAAATACTAATTTTAGTCTTGAGTCTGCGTTTCTAATTATTGTTTGTTTTGGGATCTATTTAAGAGACCCATGGGGTTGTATTGTAATGAAGGACTAAGAAGGATTAGATCCTCAACTTGAAGGCAAGGACAACAATTGGGTTGGTTGTCTCAAGGGGTGTAACATCAGTTGATCTGTAGGTAGCAAGATCAGGGAGATCTACATGGTAAGTAAGATCAGTTAGATCTACAAGGGTGCAAGATCAAGGAGATCTACTTGGTGGACTGGAAGTAGGCAACAACAACCATTGGGTTGATTGTCACTGACTGATGGAGGAAACAACTCTGTGTTTGAGTTGGTTGTAATTGATTGAGAGAGAGAACTCTTGAGGGAGAATTACTGTACACCCAAGAGGTGTGGGAAGAGTGAGATTTTTTCATTGTATTTCCTTCTAGAAGAGTGTTAATATGGATTGTATTATTTTTCGTATCTCATATTCTTTGTTGTTTCTAAATTTTAGTTACATATTACTTCTACTTTAATTTCGTGTTTAGTTGCTTATACAAAGGTAATCAATTGTACTCTAAGGAGTGGTTCACTAACACCTTAGTTTTAGAGTGTGTTAAGTGTTTGTTGATTACAGGTCACTCTCAGGGGTTTCTGATTGAGTGGGAGTAAAGCAATGGCAAAAGAAAGTACACTAAGAATAAAGAAATTCAATGGCAAGAATTATCAATTATGGATGATGCAGATAGAAGATTATCTGTATCAGAAAGATCTGTACTTACCATTGGGTGGGATTTCAAGTAAGCCCACAGATATGAAAGATGAAGAATAGAATGTTTTTGATCGGAAGGCTCTGGGATCTATAAGGTTGAGCCTGGCATCGTCTGTGATTTTCAACTTATCATAGGCAAAGACAACGGTAGAGTTAATAGAATTTTTGGCAAATTTATATGAAAAACCCTCAGCTTCGAATAAGGTATTTCTTATGAAGCAATTATTTAATTTGCAAATGCATGAAGGTGGATCAGTATATAGTCATCGTAGTGATTTTCATGGATTAGTAAATTAGTTAGTTTTAGTCAAAATAGATTTTGATGATAAAATTAAGGCTCTCTTAATCTTATGCTCTTTACTTGAAAGTTGGGATAGTTTGGTAATAGCAGTTAGTAATACTGCGTCTGCTTCAAATATCTTGAAAGTTGATGATGTTGTTAGTGTAATCTTGAATGAAGAAATTTGTAGGAAAATTACAAGAGAAACATCAGGTAATGCTTTAAGTGTTGAAAGCAGGGGAAAGCAAAGAGAGAAAAGCAAGCAAGGGAAATCAAGGTCAAAGATAGATAGGAGATCCAAATCTAGAAATGGAGGTATAACCTGCTAGAATTGTGGAAAGAAAGGGCATGTAAAGAAAGATTATTGGTGTCAGGAATCTAGAACAACAAACATGCTCTGATCCCACTTGTCAGGATGCAAAACCGGAAACATACAATTGATTACCAAACTTCAAACAACTTAATATGCGGAAATAAACCAGATTCACCAAGTAACTAGAATTCAGAATAACACAGCATATGAGAGACAATACACAACTTGTATTAACACTTTATACAGAAAAGAATACAATAGAGAATATGCCACATCTTCTCCACCACCTTACAGAAGTTTCCCACACCTCAAGTGAATAGTAATTCTTCTCCCCAAAGCTCTCCCTCTCACAGGTCACAACACCCAACTCAAATACAGAGTTGATGTTCACCTCCCATGCTCCACGCATAACACAAGTGCTCCACGCACTCCACAAGCACTCCACGTGCTCCACAAGTACTCAAAGTACTTCAAGTAGATCTCCCATGAATCTGCAACAACCTGCACTTCAACAGACCATACTTATGGAAGGAACTCCCTTGCCTTCCTCTTGCTCTATCCGAGTACACACCTGTACTCCAAGTAGATCCTGCCTGATACTGCTCCCTGTTGTGTTGCTGTCTATATGACCTTGCACACCTGCAAATCAAACAATGGTTCTGATCACCTGTGAACCTCGACCTTGCACACACATACACCTGCAGATCAATGATCTTACTTACCATGTAGATCTCCTATATAGGCCATGCAACTATGACCAAGATCCTACACTCCTGAAGAACCCAGCTGGCTCTCCAATCCAGCACCAACAAGCCTGGTACTGTGGCACTAGGAGGAACGCACCATTGCTCTACCTCACACACAGAAGGAGCTTATAATTATGCTCTCTTACTCCCTAGCACCCTTTTCTAATACAACCATGAGTCTATTATATAGATCTCATCCAAACAATAATTAGACATCTAATTACAATAATTAGATCCGCAGCTATGAGTCTAAAATTAGCACTCATCATGCAAACTCTTGGTTCGTTAGCTCACTGCCCGTAATTAACTCGCAGTCGAACTACACAGGCGACTAACGTCGGTCCCTGTCTGCCTGGGGTCGTCGACGCCGGCCGATATATGACCGACGTCGGTTGCCTTCCTGTCTTACCCTGCCGACGCCGGTTGGCCAGACCAATGCCAAACACTTCTGACACTTAGCAACTCATTCTGCAACCTCCTCCATGTCTGCATCAGTGAAGCTTTTAGCTCCACAATCCTAACAATCTCCCACTTGGAGATAAATAGCTGCACTGTACTTGTACCTATACTCCGTCTAATCTGTTTCCTGGTTTGTATCCCTCTTCAAGCTCCCACCTGAAGACAACACACCACACAACCTGTGATGTACCACCTGTCATCCGAGTACCCTGCCACATCCGAACCTACAACACCTGTAGTGAAGTCTTGACCCAGCATAGCAACACCTGCTGCCGGTCCCTCTCAGAAAACCTGAGAACCCACTTCCCCGAATTGGCTTCTAACTCTGACAGCTCCCACTGCATGGGAATACTCAGGTCTATACCAGACCTCATGTGATTTCGGACACTGTACCTATCCAGCCCTTAGTGTGCTCCGGTTCTGTATCCCAAACCTCGCCAACACCTGATTCACATCAGCTCCCACTCGAGACAAAATCAACCAGTGATCTCCATGCCTCCCATGTCAAAGAATTCCGCTGCTCCAAACTTCTCATGACATGCCACTGAACTAATCTTACCCTTAGCTCAGCAAAACCCTGTATGTACAAACCTGCTATAGCAAAACATACCGTCCACATACAGTAACAGAATGATGTCATGACCATCATCCTCCTGGTAAGTCAAACCACAGTAGTTACCTGACACTGACTGAAGCCATGCTTCGTCCTCCACCTGTCAAAACCTGTACCACTGTCCTGCAGCTCCACAAGACCATATACCTGATCTTCCGTCTCACGTATCCGTTCTCTCTATTCTTCTACTAAGGCATCCATTCATCTCTGTGCTTTTATCCAGCTGGCAAACCTACCAAGACACCCGTCTGGTTCTGCATCATAAACCTGCCAAGCTCACACCTGTTTTCTGGATCCTTCCTGCTATACAATCAGCAACAAGTATGAAGAAGAGGAACAACGAATTTGAGGACCTACTTACGCCTTCAGTCCTCCGTATGGGTGTTTGAGACTCCTTGACAGCTTGTTGTCCACCCAAAATTCGTTACAGTGACCGACCTCGGTCACTCCACAGTCTGCATCTGACCGACGTCGGTTCTCATGCGTCTATACCTGACTACCAACCTGCCTGCGCTGGTGTCCCTGCTGCCGACGTCGGTCCTCCTGACCGACCTCGGTCTTACATACTGCTGACGTCGGTCCCATGACCGACGTCGGTCTTACCCTGCCCGACACTGCCGGCTTCGGTCTGCACATGACCGACATCGGCACCTGTCTGTTCGACACCGGTTCTTCTTGACCGACATCGGTGTCTGTGTTCGCCTGTGAGTGATGACTTTTTACCTGCGAGCTTCTTTGAATCAATCTCCATGTCCAAACTGCCCTGCTCAGATGTATCCAGCCTCATCCACTAAACTCTGTCTGCCATCTCCTCCAAGAACACCAAGGCTTTCCAGTTCTTAAGCCTGTCAAATATATCTGTCTTCCGCTTAAGAACATGCATCTCCTTCCTGCTCATGTGACCAAGCCTACAAAGCCACGTCTTCGCAACAGAAGAAGAATCAGTAATATAAACAAGTAGATAAAGTATACCTGTTTTCTTACCACCAGCTAATTCAAGTACTACCGCTGTGAGAGTTCTTGTGCATCTCTCATCACCCAATCTTTCTGAAGAAATTAGCCATATCTCCAAACCTGGGACCTGCATGACCTTCATCAACCCCTGTGTGTTGGCCGCCTGCAATTTCAGCTTCACTTCCCCTTTGCCAATTCTTTGGCAAGGCTTACCAGCTCCTCTATCTGGGGCTGCATGGAAAGAGGCAACCGAATCTTTTGTCCAAGATTCAACTTTATCCAAGAAACCTGCAAACACATCCTGTGCAATAACACCTGCAACATCTGTATCTTCAGTTTCTTCATGCTGATCTGTTACCAACCAAGAATCTTCTTTTACCTGCTCTTTCTTTCCATCAGACCGTGAGTAATCGTCTGTGCTTTTCAACTCCTCCATTCTTAGCTTACTTTGATCTGCCGTTGCTCTACTCCCACTCAATCAGAAAACCCTAAGAGTGCCCTGTAATCAAAAACACAACCTGCTTCCTGCAACCTTAGCTCTGATACCACTTGTTGGTATCGAGCTAAGAACCTACAACCAAGGCTCTGATACCACTTGTCAGGAATCTAGAACAACAAACATGCTCTGATCCCACTTGTCAGGATGCGAAACCGGAAACATACAATTGATTACCAAACTTCAAACAACTTAATATACGGAAATAAACCAGATTCACCAAGTAACTAGAATTCAGAATAACACAGCATATGAGAGACAATACACAACTTGTATTAACACTTTATACAGAAAAGAATACAATAGAGAATATGCCACATCTTCTCCACCACCTTACAGAAGTTTCCCACACCTCAAGTGAACAGTAATTCTTCTCCCCAAAGCTCTCCCTCTCACAGGTCACAACACCCAACTCAAATACAGAGTTGATGTTCACCTCCCATGCTCCACGCATAACACAAGTGCTCCACGCACTCCACAAGCACTCCACATGCTCCACAAGTACTCAAAGTACTTCAAGTAGATCTCCCATGAATCTGCAACAACCTGCACTTCAACAGACCATACTTATGGAAGGAACTCCCTTGCCTTCCTCTTGCTCTATCCGAGTACACACCTGTACTCCAAGTAGATCCTGCCTGATACTGCTCCCTGTTGTGTTGCTGTCTATATGACCTTGCACACCTGCAAATCAAACAATGGTTCTGATCACCTGTGAACCTCGACCTTGCACACACATACACCTGCAGATCAACGATCTTACTTACCATGTAGATCTCCTATATAGGCCATGCAACTATGACCAAGATCCTACACTCCTGAAGAACCCAGCTGGCTCTCCAATCCAGCACCAACAAGCCTGGTACTGTGGCACTAGGAGGAACGCACCATTGCTCTACCTCACACACAGAAGGAGCTTATAATTATGCTCTCTTACTCCCTAGCACCCTTTTCCAATACAACCATGAGTCTATTATATAGATCTCATCCAAACAATAATTAGACATCTAATTACAATAATTAGATCCGCAGCTATGAGTCTAAAATTAGCACTCATCATGCAAACTCTTGGTTCGTTAGCTCACTGCCCGTAATTAACTCGCAGTCGAACTACACAGGCGACCGACGTCGGTCCCTGTCTGCCTGGGGTCGCCGACGCCGGCCGATATATGACCGACGTCGGTTGCCTTCCTGTCTTACCCTGCCGACGCCGGTTGGCCAGACCAACGCCAAACACTTCTGACACTTAGCAACTCATTCTGCAACCTCCTCCATGTCTGCATCAGTGAAGCTTTTAGCTCCACAATCCTAACAATTGGTTGGTAGAAGATCAGCATGAAGGAAATAAAGAAGCAAATGATGCAGGTATTGTTGCACGAGATGCTCTTATATGTTCCTTGGATAAAGTAGAATCTTGGATTTTAGATTCTGGTGCCTCTTTCCATGTAACCCCAAATAGAGAATTTTTTCATGATTATGTCCATGGAGACTTTGGAAAAGTTTATTTAGGGGATGGTGAGCCTTGTCAAATGGTTGGAAAAGGGGAAGTGCAGCTAAAATTGTAGAATGGCAACACATGGGTGTTGAAGGATGTCATGCATGTCCCAGTCCTAAAGTGGGATTTGATTTCTGTAGGAAAGTTGGGTGATGAGGGTTACATAGTAACTCTCACAGTGGAATCTTGGAAAGTTTCTAAGGGTGCACTTGTTTTAGCAAGAGGTAAGAAAGTAGGTACACTTTATCTATCTACTTGTATTATTGATTCTCCTTCTGTTTTATCTACTTCAAATGTATATGCAAAGAAGTGGCTTTGTAGGCTTGGTCACATGAGTGAGAAGGGAATGCATGTTCTTAAGTCAAATGTTAAGAACTAGAAAGCCTTCATTTTTAAGGAGAAGATGATGGACAGAGATCAACTCAAGAGGCTGAATAATTCTAAGCAGGGCAATGTTGATTTGGACAAGGGTATGATCCAAAATGAGCTCATGGGTAAAAATCATCACTCAAAGGAAAACACAGATACCAACGTCAATCAGGTAAGAATCAATGTTGATCAGGCAGGAATCAACGTCGGTTTAGTGGAGACCAAAGTCGGTGATGTCGGGCAGGTGGAAACTGATGTTGGTCAGGTAAGAATTGATGTTAGTCAGGTTGGTCACATGGAACTGACATCAATCGGGTGTAGACTGAGAGATGACCAGGATCAGTCACTGTTAGAATGAAATTTTGGTGGAAAACAAGCTATCAAGGAGTCTCAAATGCCCATGAGGAGGACTAAAAGGGTAAGTAAGCCTCAAATTCGTTATTCCCCTTCTTTATACTACTTTTTGCTCAGTGATGGTGGAAAACTAGGAAGTTTTGAAGAGGTAATGCAGGTAGAATCCAAGAAACAGTGAGAGCATGGCATGAATGAAGAAATTGATTCCTTGGAAGAGAACCAAACGTGGGATTTGGTAGAGTTACCAGCTAGAAAGAAAGCACTAAAAGATGAATGGATTCACAGGTTAAAGAAAGGAGAGAATGGACAGGTGAGATAGAAGGCTAGGTTATATGGTCTTGAGCAAGCTCCAAGACAGTGGTATTTGAGGTTTGATAGGTTTATGACAAAGCATGGCTTTAGTCAATGTCAATGTGACCATTGTGTTTATTTTACCAGGTTGGATAATATTAGCTACATTATCCTGTTACTGTATGTAGTGTATATGCTTGTTACAGGGTCACACATGCAGGGAATTATTGAGCTAAAGGTAAAATTAGCTCAGATGTTTGCCATGAGGGATTTAGGAGTAAAGAAAATCCTTGGCATGAGTATTTCTAGAGACAAAGAAAATCATAGGTTGATTTTGTCTCAAGAGGATTATGTGAATAAGGTAGTGGAGAGGTTTGATATGTAGGATGCAAAATTAGTAAGCACACCTATGGTTGGACAGTTCAAGATGAGCTTAGAAAAGTGTCTTAAATCACATGATGAGGTTGGGTACATGGTATGTACTAGACCTAAATTTGCCCAAGCAGTGGGAGTTGTCAGCAAGTTTATGGCCAATCCAGGAAAGAAGCACTGGAAAGTAGTTCAGTGGATTCTCAGATATCTGAGAGGGACCAGTAGCAGGTATTTATGCTATGTAGGGTCAAGCATTTTTCTACATGGGTATGTAGATTCAGATATAGCAGGTGACTTGGATGGCAGGAGAATCACCACAGCATATGTGTTCACTGTTGGTGGAACGGCGGTTAGTTGGATATCAGAGTTGCAAAAGGTTGTTGCAGTCACGGTGGCTAGCAAGGATAAAAACCCTATAAATATGTTAACAAAGCCAGGAATAAAGAAGAAGTTGAATCTTCATTCAACTTCTGTTGGTCTTCAAGATTAAACTTGAAGAGGGATACAAGCCAAAAATAAATTAGAGGATGTACAGGTATAGGTACAGGTGCAGTTGTTTATCTCCAAGTGGGAGATTGTTAAGTTGTGGAGCTAAAAGCTTCACAGGTATGCAAATGGTGGAGGTTGTTGAGTTACAGAGTAACCGACATCAGTCAGGCCAATTGACATCAGTCATCTTTAGCTACACAGTAATCGGCATTGGTTATGGTCGGCCGGCATCAGTCAGACATGAAACGATGTCGGTCACCTATGCGTTTCTAGGTGGCATTTTCAGAATTAGAATTGATAATTTTAGGAGAAAAGTAAGATTAGTTAGATCTGCAAGGGTACAAGATCAAGGAGATCTACTTGGTGGACTGGTAGTAGGCAACAACAACCATTGGGTTGATTGTCATTGACTGGTGGAGGGAACAACTCTGTGTTTGAGTTAGTTGTAATTGATTAAGAGAGAGAACTCTTGAGGGAGAATTACTATACACCCAAGAGGTGTGGGAAGAGTGACATTTCTTCATTGTATTTCCTTCTGGAAGAGTGTTAATACAGATTGTATTGTTTCTCGTATCTCATATTCTGTACTATTTTTGAATTCTAGTTACATATTACTTCTAGTTTAATTCCATGTTTAGTTACTTATACAAAGGTAATAAATTTTACTCTAAAGAGGATCCTGACAGTTGGTATCAGTAGAAGGAGAATAATTAGTAATATAAGTAGATAGATAAAGTGTACCTGCTCTCTTACCTTTTGCTAATAAAAGTGCACCCTTGGAAACTTTCTAAGATTCAGCTGTGAGAGTTACTGTGCAACCCTCATCACCCAACTTTCCTACAGACATTAGATTCCTCTTCAGGATGGGTACATGCATGACATCCTTCAACACCCATGTGTTGTCATTCTGCAATTTCAGCTACACTTTTCCTTTGCCAATAATTTTACAAGGCTCATCATCCCCTAAATAATTTTTTCCAAAATCTCCATGGACATAATCATTGAAAAATTCTCTATTTGGGGTTGCATGGAAAGAGGCACCAGAATCTAAAACCCATGATTCTACTTTACTATCTAAAGAAAATATAAGAGCATCCTATGCAACAATACCTGCAACTTTTGCTTCTTTATTACCTTCATGCTGATTTTCTTTGTTATCCTTCAACCAACAATTTTTCTTTGCATGCCCTTTCTTTCCACAATTCCAGTAGGTTTTTCTTCCATTTCTGGATTTGAATCTACTTCCCATCTTTGACCTTGATTTCCCTTGCTTGCCCTTCTCTCTTTTCCATCCTTTGCGTTCAACACTTAAAGCATTACCTGATGTTTCCCCTGTGCTTTTCTTGTGAATTTCTTCATTCAAGATTACACTAAAAACATCATCAACTTTCAAGATATTTGAAGCAGATGTAGTATTACTAACTACCATTACCCAACTATGCCAACTTTTAGGTAAAGAGCATAAGATTAAGAGAGCCTTAATTTCATCATCAAAAACTATTTTTACTGAATTTAATTGATTTACTAATGTATGAAAATCATTAAGATGACTAGATATAGATCCACCTTCCTACATTTGTAAATTAAATAATTGCTTCATAAGATATACCTTATTCAAAGCTGAGGGTTTTTCATATAAATTTGCCAAAATATCCATTAACTCTACCGTTGTCTTTGCCTATGATAAGTTGGAAAACACAGAAGCTGCCAGGCTCAACCTTATAGATCCAAGAGCCTTTCTATCAAGAATATTCCATTCTCATCTTCCATATCTGTGGACTTCCTTGAAACCCCACCCAACGGTAAATATAGATCTTTTTGATACAGATAATCTTCAATCTGCATCCTCCATAATTGATAATTCTTGCCATTGAATTTCTCCATTCTTAGTTTACTTTCTTCTGCCATTGCTTTGCTTCCACTCAATCAAAAACTCCTGTGAGTGAATTCTGTAATCAACAAACACTAACACGCTCTGATACCACTTGTTAGTGTTTAGAGCTCTGATACCAGTTATTAGGATCTTAGAGTACAATTGATTACTTTTGTATAAGCAACTAAACACAGAATTGAAACTAGAAGTAATAAGTAACTAGAAATCAGAAACAACAAATAATAGGAGATACAAGAAACAACCAATCTATATTAAACTCTTCCAAAAGGAAATATAATGAATATATCTCTTTCTCCTCACACCTCTCAGATGTACAGTAATTCTCCTTCAAGATTTCTCTCTCTCTCTCTCAATCAATTACAACCAACTCAATTATTGAGTTGTTCCCCCTCTCCATGCTATGAGGATCTAACCCTATTATATAGCATACTAAAACACTAGGGTTTCATGAGCCATGCATTCACCACCATTAGATCCACCTCTTAATCAAAGGCTCAAATCCGTTCTCTAAAAATAGTAATCTAAAATTAGAAAAGTTGGAAATGCACAAAAGTCGGTGTCGATCTGAAGATGACCGATGCCAACCGACCCCTAATCGATGTCGGTTACTGTGTATCTAAAGATAACTGATGTCGATCGACCCCTAACTAATGTTGGTTGGTTTTGACCAATGATGATCGATGTCAGTCGATCCCTAACTGATGTCAGTTGATTCTGACCGATGTTGGTTACTGTGTTAGCTCATTAGTGAAGCTTTTATCTCCATAACTCAACAATATCTTGAGATATATTATTGATTATCATTGATATATCATGTATATTTTATAGTTTAACACACTTATAAGGCTTCTTCTTCTAAGGGAAATCATTCAAGGGTACCTATTCCTACCCTTAGAAGAGGGGGAAACAAACAAAGGTTTTGCTACAGAGATCAAAGTTCCTATCAGTCAAAAAATCTAATTTTAGGACACTTAAAATAGCAACCAAACATCAAACTAGTCAGAATAGACTAGGAAAATAGTCAAGAATCTAGCATAGTCATCAGATTTGGCCTAGGATAACAGCATCGTGACTAGACTACAATGCTAGTATCTATTACCAGCATTCCTATCTAAACAACAAAAAAACCAAATTTTCCAAAAATAGATAGAAAGGTAAGTTCAGTTATAGTTTTTTCAATTATAGTTCAAACTAGAATCAATAGTTTTAGTATAGTTTTCTTAGAGAATATAGATATAAGGGGCATCATGCACAACATGATGGCTCTCACTTCCAATTTTAGATAGGGAAGTTGGTACAACTTCTAGATTAGAATCCATATTTTAGATACTAGTGATTAGGGGAAATGTGTGTGGCACATTTATTTTATTTCCATTTGAGTTCAACATTACATAGGCATTCTATGTAGTTGCATGCCTTACTCCACCTGTAGGTGGTTGGCATAATTTTTGGTTTGGATTTCATACAAGCCTAAATTTTGAGTTCTTGAGTTCTTGAGTTCTCAAGTGGCTTCCACATAAGCTAGATTCTCAGTTTTAGAGTGGCTTTCATATAAGCCTAATCTCCATCTTTCAAAATGGCCAAGAGTGGCCTAGTTTCTAGCATACATTTGGTTATCCATGCTTACATTGTTATATCACAATACATTCATGGGATTTAGGAGCCATCTCATATGACACACATTCTATACCAGTATCAATTTACATCTTCATTTCATGGGGCAATGATGGAGCTAAAGGACTAGCTAGCCTTTATATACTTAAGCCACCTATTTAGAGGGATTAGATACATAGTCCAAAACTTGATTAACACATGCATGACCACCTAGCTTCACTTAGTGGGTGAAGATGGATATAAATGTCAGCATTTTCATTCTTGAGCCACTTTTAGAGAATTAAGCACTCAACTATATTCACAATATTACTCTTGGTTAAGCACACATCTAACATCACCTAACACATCCAGCATTATTCAGTAGCACAATAGGTTTTGTATTGGTTCACATACATAGTGAAGTCTATTCATTCCTTTATCTTCCTCTTTCTCTTACCCAGCTTTGTATATTCTTATTTTAGATATAGCATATCTAGTAAGACTGATCTACTTTTATTTTCACTTGCATATTTACACTTCATAGTGTGTTCTCTCTATGCACACCCAACATCACATAGCTTTATGAGCTCCATCCTTGTAGGTAATTTCAATCATGGCTTCTATTTTAACTTGAGCATGGATAATGACACCCAACCCATAGGTCCCTCTTGCTTGCTCTCATGACCCTCATAGACTTGTTTTCACTAATTCCTAGTCATTTTTAGCCTTCTAAACCTAATCCTAGCTGAGATAGGACCCTTTTTTCATAACCAATCCATCCTGTCATGTCCCATCTACCTAGGATAATAGTGCCACACTAAGACAATAGTGTCAATATCACTCCTATCCACTTTTGGTGCTATTATCCAAGTTCATTTCTGGCCTCAATGATCAATTTCGTTTGGTTCCCCATCCTTCTCCTTATCAGCCTAATGTGATCAAATTTAATCCATGACTAATAGATCCCTATAAAAGACCATTCAAAGATCATTTGGAAAGGGTTTGGTAAATATTATCAAGCAAGCAAGAATACAAGTGAAACCACTCAAGAAATCTTCCCTATTCTCTATATATAGCCATCCAATATAGTTTTAAGCATATAAAAATATTCACACCAGTCCTTAGCTACCTCAAGCACATCTAGTTTAGCATTTCTTGCATTCTAGTATCATAATTACACCAAGCACTTTCAAAGGGAGAACTACATATGGTTTGATCCCTCTTCAAAGTATTGGTATTTAGGTAGCATGCCCATACATGAGGTATGAAGCACATTTAGTGCATCTTATACACACTAACCCCTTTTTCCCTATTTTCCAATGTTTTATTGAAGTACATTAAAGGCATAAAAATGAATAAAATTAGCTCTATAGGGAGCACTACTAATAGTGAGGCTTTGCAAATTCAAAGACAATGTCACATAGACCTACCAAACAAAACCTAAAAAGCTTAGATCCTTAGGAAAACAATGCCAGACAAGGACTACAGCATTGGTGCCACTCCTGTCCACTTTTAGCACTCTTGTCCAAACAAAAAACTAAAGTTATAATACTATTTATGGTAGTGTCCCAGCCCTGCACAATGAATATTAGACCATGTCTTAGTCAAATCAACATAGTTTAAGCTAAGTCTTATTTTCTCCCTCTTATTACTATTTTTAGAAAAACTATAATTACAAGTAAATTTCCCAAATTAGTAACTTATTTATTGCATGTTATTTACTAATTTATCAATTCAAACCTTTTAATTAAATTAGGAATAAAACCCCAATATTCCCAAAATTGTTAAATTGCCATTCTATATGGTTCAAAGTAGAAATTTTTCATATAAGTATTGGACAAAAGTAGTGACTACAATATTGTATATCATAAATAGAATTCTTAAAAAATCATTGGATAATATGACTCCAAAGGAGGCTTGGTCAATTCAAACTTCAAATGTAAGTGATTTTAAATTTTTTGGTTGTGTAGCTTTTGCAGATATTTCTAGTCAAAAGAGAAGTAACTTAGATGTGAAGATCATAACATACATGTTTGTTAGATATAGTAAGTAGTCTAAGGCCTATAGATTACTTGATGTTTCTACTAGTAAAGTTATGGTAAATAGAGATTTCATAGTAAATAAATAGATGCCATACTTCACAAAAACTACTATAGTTTTAGATATTAAGTCATTGTTTCCTTCTAATGATTCTATCATAAGTTGTGATGTGAAAGTTGAGCAAGATTATAGTTCACCAATGGAATCACATTCTAGGAAGGGAATTGATGTAGGTCATTATGAGGCTCCATAATAATAACTAAAGAAATCAAAATGGTACTATGCCACAATGGATGTACTAAATGAGGGGGACTTGCCACAAGGTGTGGAAGCAAGAAAATTGAGATCAGGAAAGTAGCTTGGTAATAAAGGTGAGCAGGTTAATTTTGTCTTAACTATAGTTTCATAGGCATTTGAGCCTAATTCTTTTTTAGAGGATAAATGGAATCCTAAGTGTAAATTATCCATACAATTGGAATATGATTCCTTGATGAAAAGTAAGACTTGGGAGCTAACAGAGCTTCTATCAGGAAAGAAATCCTTTGGTTGTAAATGGACTTATAAGGTAAAGTGTAAGGAAGATGGTTCTTTAGACAAATATAAAACTAGACTTATTTTAAAAGGTTATGAATAATAGGAAGGTATTAACTATGAGGAGACTTTTGATCCTACTACTAAGATGGTAACTTTTCATTTGATTATTATTATTATTATTATTACTATTATTATTATTATTATTATTATTATTATTATTATTATTATTATTATTATTATTATTATTATTATTATTATTATTATTGCTTAGTTTGGATGGTAGGTGCACCAAATAGATGTCAATAGTGCCTTCTTATAAGGTGATCTATAAGAGGAATTAAAAATGTAACAACCATAAGGGTTTTAGTTACTTGGTAAGGAACATCTTATCTACATGTTGATTAAGTCCTTGTATGGGCTTAAGAAAGCTCCTTAAGCCTGGTATATAAAAATAGATTCTTACCTTAGAGAGTCTGGTTTCAAATGGTGTAATTTTGAACCAACTCTCTATGTAAAGGTGTTTGGTGATGATATCTTGATTCTCATTGTATATGTTGATGATATAAACATCATTTGGATTAGTTCTAGTCTCATTTAGTAGATGAAAGCTGATATTTGTTATACTTTTGACATGACAGACTTAGAACTACTGAAATATTGTTTAGGTACAGAGTTTTGGCAAGGTAATTATGTTATATTCATGTCAAAAAATAAGTATACCTAATCATTTCTTGAAATTTTTAGAATGATGGATTTTAATCTAACTCACACACATATGGAAGTTGAAGTTAAACTTTAATTAGACACTACTTCACCACCAGTCAATGAAATAGTGTATTGGTAGTTAGTGGGTAGTCTCATATATCTCACGACCACTAGACTGGATATTTATTTTGTATTAAGTTTTCTATCTTGCTTCATGTCTAAACCATAGGAAGTACACTAGTTAGTTGTAAAATGGGTATTAATATATGTCAAAGTTACTCTTAACTTTGGCATACTATATACGAAGTTTGTAGATTTTGAGCTTTCAAGATATTTTGACTCTGATTGGGCAGGATCAATATATTTAAGAAAATATACAATAAGATATGTATTCATTCTTGGTTCAGGATTTTTCTCATGGAAAATCAAACTTCAAACTAAAGTGTCATTATCTTAAATATAAGCAGAGTATAAAGTTGTGGCTAATGCAGGTTGTGAAACTATGTGAATAAAAAAAATCTTGGAGGATCTTCAGTTTGAGTCATCAAATTCTACTCCAAATTTATATGAAAACTAGAGTGTTCTAAATATGGTGAATAATCTAGTATTCCATGATATAACCAAACACATTGAGGTTCACCATCATTACACCTAACAACTGGTTACAAATAAAGACATCAGTCTCTTCTACTGCCCCACTACAAAGCAACTAGCTGATATAATGACCAAACCACTTGCTTCAGACAAGTTCATAAAAGTTAAGCATAAACTTGGTCTTGTTTCTAATTTATTCATTAAGGGAGGCATTATCATATTATATTATATACCTTAAGTTTATGACTAAGGTATATTACTTCTGCATTTGGTTCTAGTGATTTTAACCACTTGGGTAAATAGGTTAGTTGGTTTGATGGGCTTAGTTATTTTATGCTACCCAATGGTTATTATTTCACCCACCTCCTATATTCTAGGGAGGCTTTTTTGTGCCTATTTAACAGGATCCTCATGTATTATTTAGTATGTTAGTTTATTTCATCTCCTTTATTAAATCTAATAGTTTGCGCTATGCCTTCAATTATTCATAATTACAGTAGGCAGTCACCCACTCTAATAAATTTTTTAAGAAGGATTTAATTTTAATGTCAAGCTTAGGTATACCAATAAATGTGAAACATTGAAAGAATAGTGAAAATAAATGTCATCTATTTATAGTGGTCATCTTCCCACTCTCGATGTGAACCATTGTAGGTATTGTGTAAATAAGTGTCAATCATAGTGGATGATGAATGTAAATTCTTGAATAGGATGATTGACACTTATTTTCACTAATCTTTTAATGGTTTAATTGTTTACACTATGATTTCAATGATTCAAAACTAGAGTGGGTTTCCACCCACTCTAATAGCTTTTGCATGATGGATTCATTTTTAGTGTGATGCTTAAGACTAACAACAAATACATTTAAAAATATATGTAAACCATTACAAGCATATTGAAAATAAGTGTCAGTATGATTAGAGTGGGTGATGTCCCATAATAAATGTGAAAAATTATGGGAATTATGTTAATAGATGTCAATCATAGTACATCCATCATTCATTACGATTAACACATATTTACACTGGGCTTGGGATGGTTCACATTTAGAGAGGATAACCACACACTCTAAAAACTTATATAGGTTGGATTCATTTTGAATGTAAATTATATATCTACCGATGAATAAATCCAAAAATACATGTGAACCATTATGTTGTTGTTTGCATAACATGCCCTATTTTTAGATAAAAATGGGCACCCTCTTTTCTTATTTGACTTAGTTAGAATTGTTTCTAGTCTTTCTCTTAGAAATATAACCTATTTTCATGTTAGTTCAATATGAATTGGCTAAGTCTTTATGATTATTTCAATTTTAACTTAGTCACTTTCAGATGAATGGGCTAAATATTTTTTTAAATTCTTCTAAAAAGGGCTATTATAGTCCACTAAATTAGCCCCTTTTTCAATCTGTTTTTGCTTCAATCTACTATAAATTGACTAAATGTTTATTTATGTTCAATTTTTAACTTGGTCAATTTCATAGAAATTGTCAAAATTTGTTTGGGAGTCAGTTTTGAATTCTATGAAAATGGTTCCCTATTCTTAAGTTTCTATGTGCTTACATTTAAAAGGGATCTAGTCATTTAAATTTTAACACTTAACCATTTTAAATTTGAATATTTCTTGACCATTGGATTTTAAATTAAAAGTTGTTGACTATGTTTCTTCACTTTGTTTCCCTTAGGTGCCTAAATTAATCCTATCACCAAGTGGCATTCTCTCATAGCTCTTAGTGGCCTCGACCCATTATCAAAATCATTTCAACACTTATTCAATTTTCTAGACTCTTTCTGGAATCACATGGCATATTTTGGTTATCCCCCATGACTTAAGTAATTAAAAAAAATCTTGAAAGACTCCAACTAAGCAAGACCCTCTAAGTGAGACTATTAGCAGGATGCTACCACATGGTACGATCCCAGTGACCTATTGACCCATATAAATCTAAAAGCTCACAAGCCTCTAGGTTAGTGGCATGATTCCATGTGGCAACATCCCACTACTTTGTAAAACTAGGGTGATCTATGAAAGTTTGATTGAACCATCTAAGCTTTGGGCAAGTAAGATGATGTCATGTGGTGAATACCCACTTCACCAAAGCTAAAGGAATATTAAGTACAAATCATTCCCTAGTCAAGCAATGAAAAAGCGTGGATCAACCATGTGGATTGGCACTGCCAACAAAGGATACGTTAGTGGTAATGTCATCAAGTCACTGGTTTGAATTTAATGGTCTATATAGCTGTCAAAATTTATGAAAACCCAAAATTGGATTAGGATTACAATATAAGCTGTAACACTAATTTATAGAGACATCTTAATGGTGAAATAGACTATGAAATTCAAAATTCAGAGATAAATTGGGTAGTGGCATTAAATTTGGACATGGTGTGCACATTTAAGAAAAGATAGAAAGGCACTAAGGACAAATCCACCATAAAAAAAGCATTTTATACCACAAGGATGATATGGTAAACATCAGAGTGGTGATACTAAGGCATTCTCAACCACTTCTAACTACACTTAGCTAAGAGAATATACTCATATTCTTGCAATAGCATGAGGTCTAATAGGAGTTCTCAGTGGCAAATCTGAGTCTACATTAAATTCTCAGATACTTCTATAGAGGGCATGACTGGTCTCTCTTTTTAAATTTTGAATTTTAAACCTATCTATCTCATTCCTATTTATAGGACTACAAAATCCTTTCTCAAGGCTAGCATTTTTAGGATTATCAGATGATGTGCCTAGATGGCTCTTTGTGAATTATAAAAAGACATAGAGAACTAGACACTTTCTTTTTATGTTTCTTTATAGCTTTCTAGATTAGTTTTTATTTTTCACTCCTTTTTTTAGCTTTGTTGTTGTAGAAGTGAAGTTTGTAGCTAGATGACTATAAGGGTTTTGAACTTTTTTAATCAAAAAGTAAATCTTGTTATTTGAAGACTATTGGGGTTATGTGTGAACATTTTCCTACACATATTTTATGGTGGTTACGCCCATTTCTTCTCACAGTCATTCTCCCTAGACTCTTGCACTATCTTTAGTTGAAGTTCTGTTAGATATGACTCAACCAAAGACTAGTTTAATAGAGCTCATTCAATTATAAATATCATCTTTATCTTTATGGTAGCAGACTTTCTTTCTCTTTCTCTTTACCCTTGCTCTTTTACATTTTATTTTAAAAGTATGTTATTGATGATGAATTTTGACTAGAGTGTAGACTGGTCTAGGACACAATCAGGGGCCCAAATCCCTATGTAATTTATTAACCATATATATAATAGATACTACCATGTGTACACTAACTATTACTAATATTGGCCACCATCATCCTCAAGGATAACCAAAAATGATTAACAGTCTCAAGAATAGAATCAACAACCACAACCAACCTCACATGCCTTACCAAATATTTGTATCTAGGTGGGGCTTGAAACAACTAAGCCACTTAACCAACTCACCCACATCTCATTAGCTTATGGATTGGGTATTAATATAAGTAATTTGTAATTAAATATTTATCTTGATTGCTATGTCATGTTCTATTTACCACCATTGTAGTATTTTTTCATCCATGAATGTGGTAAACGAGTAAAGAAATCAGTTATGATCTTTATATGCAAGTCTAAGAGAGCCTAATTTCTATCCAAGGTTAAAATTTACAAGTATTATCAATAAATTATATATCATTTCAATGAATGTCTTAATCAAAGTAACATGCACCTCAATTCGTAAAATATACCCCTTAAAAAGAATAGTCCAGATCAGCTTAGTGAAGATTAGCATATCAAGACTAGGTACATTTTGACCTTGGGGAAACATTTTCTTCATGGGATCTATTAGCCAAAATTGATCACCATTGGCTAGTAGCATTTAAAAAAATTCCCATCATGTTCTTAACTTAATTGATAGCCATCTGAAGGATCTTGTTTTGGCCATGGTTGGTTTTATAGTGGTAAACATTAAGTTGTTCCTGGTGTGAGATAGGAATCCAAGATGGGATTTATCCAAGTTTTAGTATGATGAACCTTAATAAAAATACATAAACAAATTAAATTCCTCAATCCTAGACACTCAAAGAGTAAGAGAATAATACAAGTAACTAATAATAGAAGACAAAACAAGTATTATTTACCTTCTTTGTGAGCAAGAGTTGCATGTTGGCCTAGGAGGATTGTGTTTAGTCATGTGCTCAAAGAGTCTTTGATAATGGTACTTCTTACATCATTTCTTCCTATCACCTTGGCAATGTTTGGCTTGGATTTGGCAAGATCTAGCAATATATCAATAATTTTACATTATAACATTACAAGAAAGCTTTGTCTCTCAATAATTGAACATTATAACATTACACAAAAAATATCTTTTTAGAAGAGCCTTGGAACTTTTATTTATAGGTTTTCCAACTAACCTTAACCCAATTAAAACTAGGTTAGCTTTAACCATGGTTAGATTTAGCTTAACCCTGGTTGAGTTAAGGAGGGGACAAGAAATTAATATTTGGGATAAAGATCCCATTTATTAAGCATGGATCTCTATTTTTGAATGTAAGGATTTAATGGAGATATTTTCAATTCCTTGACTTTAAGGATGATGACATCATCATGACCTCAATTTTATTGAAATTTCCTTCTTATAAAATTCATTTTCACTATTAAAAATGGTGAACAAGCATTCCAACCTAAGATTCATAAGTGATAACTCCATGAACATCACACATGAAGATGTATATAATTAATTTCAAATCAAAGTGAATCAAGTGTTATTCAAAAATATGATATGCTAGTACAAAGAAAATCTCTTGCATAAATAAGCAAGGCAAAACATAAAACTAGATTAACTAGCCAATGTGGGATAAATCTTCACATTAGACAAACTAACTAAAGGATGAAATAGTTAGCTAATATGATAGAAAATGTGATAAATACATGAAATACATACTCTAACACCCCCCTCAAGTGAAGCTAAGGGATAACAAAATCTAAAAAATAAATAGTGGCATATCCATAGTATGAGTCCCAATAACTAAGCCTGATAAGGTACTCATGTACAATATGTATCCATTAAATGAAGAAGGAATATGTCCTCATGAACACCCCCCAAGTATAAATTTTGAAACCCAAATCATGTCACATAACTCAAGGAAATGAGGTGATATAAAAGGCTTCATGAAGATGTCTACAACCTAATGTTAATCTAGAATCTACTTAGAGCTAATAATTTCATCCTAAATGTGTTGATGAATGAAGTGCATATGTACCTTAATGTGCTTCTTCATTTGATTCTCAATTGGATTGAGAGATATGTTAATTGCACTCCATTTGTCACACTAAAGTATAGTGGGTGAATCTTGGGTGAATCGAACTCTATCGATGACTGATGAAGCCAAAGAATCTACTGACTCAATGTAACTATTACCCTATAATTAGCTTCTATAAATGAATGTGCAGTAGCCTACTACTTTTTGCACAACCAAGTAATAGGTGAAAAACCAAGACAAAATATGTATCTAGAAGCAAAATATTTGTCATCAAACGAACCTACCTAATCTAAGTCACTATATCCAACCAACTAAATAGAACCCCTAGTATAGTGTAATCCAAAATGAGTAGTGCCTCATAAATAATTTAGAATCCTCTTGGTAGTTTTCTAATGAATATCATGAGGGTCATGTTCAAACCTAGATACAAGCCCAACTATAAATGAAATCTTGGGGTGAGTATGGGTCCAATACATAAGACTCTCAATCATTTTCCTATAAAATGTAGGATCACAAAGTGGAGTAGTATATGTGGTAATGAGAGTCACTCTAGACTAAAAAGGAGGACTTGTCTTACAATTAGCCATGACAAAATGTTGAAAAAGATCAAGGGTATACTTATGCTGACTCAAATAAATCCCTAGGGCTGACTATGAAATATATGAACCAAGGAATAAATACAAAAGACCAAGATCTATCATGTCAAAATAAGTTAAAAGTGCCTATTGAATAGTCTAAATATAAGATGAGGAGCTTCCTATAAGAATTATATCATCAACATACAAGACCAGTATAACAATGTCCTCCCTAATACGTTGAATATACATTATGAGATCAAAGTGGTAGTGAACAAAGAGAGTGGAGAGAATAAATAAATTTATAGTCTCATACCAAGTGCGAGGGGCTTATTTGAGATCGTAAAGAGACCTCTTAAGTTGACAAATAAGATAAGAATCATGAACAAACCTAGTAGGCTGCTCTATATAGATTTACCTTGTGTAAATCTCCATGCAAGAAAGCACTCTTAACATCTATTTTATATACTAGCCAACCCTATGATGTAGTAAGATAAAGTACAAGGTGAATAAAATCCATCTTGGAAATGGTGCAAAAGTCTTAGAGTATTTAATACCTTTGACTTGTGAGAATCCCTTTGCAACAAGATGTGCCTTATACTTGTCAATAGACCCATAGGCTACATACTTGGTGCGGTAAATCCATTTACACCTAACCAACTTTCTTCTCTTAGGAAGAGTGACCAAATCCCAAATGTGATTCTTCATCAATGAATAATACTCATCTATCATTGAATCATCACGCTCCTATATCCCATGAGCCTATGAAAAAGACTATGGATCCCTAGAGAATGCCTGACACAAAAGTCTAGTACTCATAGAATGAGTATGATGATGTATAATAGGTGGAAGATCTTGTATGAATGATGTTTCCTCAGACTTTATAGTACAAGCCCACCTAGACCTAGGCATAGTGAAAACATCAGTGTGAATAGGATCCTCATCCTCTATAACCTCCTCAAGAATCTCCTGAATTAGATGTTCAAAGAATGAATCATTGAGAGGAGGTGAATCATCAAAAGAAGGCGTGGAAGAAGATGAATGGTAATGGGATGTGAAATTCTCATCAAACTATACATGTGTTCAAAAATGAACATCATTAGTATCAGGATCTAAAAGATAATAAGATCTCATGTCCTCACAATACCCTACAAAAATCAAAGGTTTGATCTTCTTATCCAATGCTTTCCTTTTATTCTTTGGTATAAATGCCCAATCAAGGCTCTTAAAAACTCCAAAAAATGAGACATCAGGCTTGGTTCCATACCAAGCCTCCTCTGAAGTCATATGCTCAAGTGCTCAATGTGGTGTGTGGTTTCAAATTTATTTCACACAATTAACTTTCTTTAACCAATAGATAGAAGGTAAATCTCATGAATGCATCATGTAGTTATCCATCTCCTTCAAAGTTTGGTTCTTCCTTTCTACTAATCCATTTTAATATGGAGTATGAAAAATAGAATTTTGGTGAACAATACCCTAGGCTACTAAAAAATCAAATAACTCTAAACTTAAGTTCTCCCCCCCATTATATGTATGAAGTTTCTTGATTCAACTTGAAGACTATTTATCATCCAAAGGCTTAAAGACTTTAAAGTGATCAAAGACATCACTCTTGTACTTGAGAAAATAAACCCAAGTACACCTCAAGAAATTATCAATAAAGGTAATTACATACTTAGCTCCATTGAAAGGAGTAGAAAATACCATCAAATCACTATACAAAATCTCAAGTGGTAAAGAATATCTCATGGATATACTCTTAGGAAATGGATCTTGGTGTTGTTTCCCCAATGCACAACCAAGACTTTCTACTATCTAATATCTATAGTTTATGTGTCTAAAACTCTCACGCCAAAGCCAAATCTCATAATCTACATGAGAAACTAAAATGTCCCTATATGAGGAGTATCATCAAACCCTAAAAATAATAGAGTCGAGAACTATGATCAACAACACCCTGTGCAATAAGTGTGTGTGGCTCTAACAAAACTTGAACTTTAACACCCTATGTTGTGAAAGTCATTATTTTACCTTGACCATAATGGTAAATTTGATACATTAAAAGTAGATTGGTTGTGATGTCTGAAACATATAATGCATCACTGATGTGGCCACCATCTATTTGTATATCACCTTTCTCCTTAACAAAAATGAAGGAAGAATCTCCAACCTCAATGTTGGAAGTATAACATATACCAAGATATACAAAGGACTCCTTAAAATAATTCATATGGTGTGAAGCACAAAAATCTAGAACCCAACTATCTGAAATAGGTAACTATGATCTCCTAACAACATTTAGTGTTTTCCCATGCTCATGAGATGGAGGAGTGGAGATAGAAATCTTATGTTTCCGAACGACTTCCTCTAGGGCTTGAAGGAGTGTTTTCCCATGCTCATGAGATGGAGGAGTGGAGATAGAAATCTTATGTTTCCTAACAGCTTCCTCTAGGGCTTGAATTCTCTTAAAACATCTTGACTCTTCATGACCAATCCCTTTATAATAGGAGCAAAATAGGTTAGACTTATTCTTGGATTTGGAAGATGATTTGGGTTTGATGTGTTAGTGTTGGGCTTAGGTGCATTTTGAAATGGATAAGGAGTGTTCTTCTTCTTACTCTTAGTTTTTCCCTTAGTCTTAGGATGTGATACAACTAATGATTTTTGAGAGGTGGAAGATTTAAGGTGTGACAATTTGGATTCCTCCCTGGTAAGTCTCTCACAAAATAACTCTAGATCTAGCATTTTAAATGCGGTACCTAAGGAATCCATACTAGAGAAAAAGGTAGAAGCAAATATTTGGAATGGGCCACTAAACTTAGATAAAATAAAGTAAACACACTCTTCATCCTTTTTATCTCATCCACTCCCCTTCAAATGTGTCAACAAATGATTAAACTTAGTGAGGTAGTCTACAATGGAGGCAAAGTCATCTAAAATTAGTGAAATAAGCTCCAATTCAAATTGCATGGCTCTCAAGTGATCTACTTTTCCAAACAAACCCTTTAACTTAGTACACATTTTGAATGGTGGATCATACTCATCAAAATGAAAAAAATACTATCACTCACATAAACCCCAATCAAGCCCATACAATTTTCAAATTTACATTAGTGTTGAAATTTTTCAAATTCAAGTGTAAATTGTAGTTGAGTTTCATTCATTAGGGACCATAATCCTTTATGATTTATGATTTTTTCTATTCAAGGTATCCATGTATCATAATTATTTGTATTCAAAGGATCACAATGGTCAATACCAAAAGTATAATCCATGCTAATAAATTACCAAAGAGCAGAAAGAATGCAAAAGGGTGCACAAAATTGGCACTGACACAACCTCGCAAAAGATTGTATTAAGGACCCCCCAATTTAGCACTTTATAAAAGTAGTGAATTTTTATAAATTAATGACACCAATGGATAAAAAATCAAAAACCATAAAATTTTGAAAAAAATGGAACTCAAATCTGAGTTATGGTTCAAAATTTATTGGAGTTATGATTTCCCATAAAATGGGTCAAAACACTAAAAACACTACAAACAAATTTTTTTGAACAAATCAAAAAATAATATAGTCATCCAACCTTGTTAGAACCAAAATTGAACCACGAATCAAAAGCACCAACCAAAGTGAAAAAAATCCTCCTAGATATCACTAGGCTTCCACAAGCGAATTATGATTCCTTTTGAGGCAAGAAATACAGCTTGGAAATAAAAAATGAATAAAACCAGCTATGTTTTTTTTTTTTTTTTAAAGATAATATAATTAAATTAGTGTGAATTTTAGTGTATTTAGTTGAGAGAGGTGCTTTCAATCTCATATCTCCACCACTCAATCCTCCTAATAGCTATGCATTATCCCAAGAAGGGTATTAACCAATGAATAAGACCTCTATGTTATACATAGTCAAGTACCTCTCCTCTTTCCTTTCATGCATTAAATGGAACAAAACAAGATGCATTATCCTTGTTGGTGATGATAATTCAAACTGTAATGCAAGTTTGGATTTCCAATACCTAGTTTCTGAAAAAAGGTACCTCAATAAACTTCAATGTAACATATCTCTAAATATTTCAATGCTCAATAAATCTAGTGAATGCCTTTGTACTGATAAAATAAAATGATAATCTCTCAATAAGGATGCCTCCCTTAGACTTCGTAGGTCATATCTTAAAATCAACATATAAAATCAATGTTGACTAGATCTAGGATGCCATGTTTGTAGATTTCAATGCCAAGTTTATAGATTGCAATGCAAGAACAAAGGGAAAGAGTATAGATCAATGCAATGCTTCTACCAAGATCTCCAACACCTATCTTTTCTTAGTGTCCCCTATAAAATAATTTCAATACTTCAACTCAAATTTTACAATGCATTAGCACCTTTACAAAAAAAAGATCTGAAACAACAAGAAAATAATGCATAGCTTCTCTTGGCTCCTTCAATGCATTAGATGATTTTATCTTCCTTTCCAGTGCCTCAGATATTTAACAAATTTAGATACATAGATCTGAGAGAAGTTCCTATCTTCAACAATAAGAATCAAAATGTTTAATGCTTCGAATCAAGAAGAAGCAAAATCTTTAAAAAGTCTTTAAAAATGGCATGTCTTTTTCTTCAAAGTAAATCAATGCTTTTATTCCTTTCTCCCACACTTCCTCTCCGCCTTCCCTCCAAGAATAAAACCACACTTTCTTCAAATATTTAATGAAAGTGTTGGATCTGTAAGAGGAAAAGAAAAATAGCTAAAAAAAGTAGTGTCAATAAAAATTTCTAAAGTAAAATTCAATGATGTGGGTGGGAGTAACACCTCAAAGCCCTAGTAACATATTAGGAATGGTGAACAAGCATTCCAACCCAAGATTTCAAAGTGATAACTCTAAGAACATCACACCTGAAGCTATAGACAATTGATTGCAAATCAAAGTGAATCAAGTGTTATTAGGAAATATGATATGTTAGTACAAAGAAAAGCTCTTGCATAAATAGGCAAGGCAAAATATAAAACTAGCCTAACTAGCCAATGTGGGTAAATCCTCACATAGGACAAAACTCACTAAAGGATGAAATAGCTATCTAATACACTATAAAAAATGAAAAATACATAAAATACATACTCTAACATTGACTAATTACACATATAAATTTCACTTAAGTATTTAATTTGATTTGTTTAGTTAATTCATTTTGTTTACCACTTTTGCATTTTAAAAATTGTTTAAGTGCCCTTATTAATGGGTCCAAACTCCAATCTATCAATTTATAGGTTTTAACTTGATTGAATATGAATCTATGAGAGGTTACTATTGCATACAAGATAATACCCCAAATAGGGATGCCTCAACATGATTTTGGGTACTAATATTCGATGTGTAGATAAAATTGGGGCATTCAGTGATTCCTAGGCTTAATCTGCACTATTTGGTATAAACCAATTTTAAGCCTAGTTAGAACATGATTGTAGCCAAAATGGAGTGTCGACATCTAGTAGCTTTCAAAATAACTTAGGGTGGTATAGTTAGAGATAGAGTTAAAACATTTAGTCTTATCATTAAAGTCATTTAATGTGGTCATATCTAAAGTGTTTAGTATACATTAAGGTAACTTTGTAGATGTTAAGTTTATGTGAAATTTAAGGTAAAGTGTGAACCATGGTTAAGAGAAGAATATGGTGACCCTCTGATAAGATAATGTATTCAAAACTAATCAAGAAGACCAAGAAATAAAGCTAGTGAGTTTACAACATTGCACTTTCAGGCATTTTGGAGAAGTTAAGGTATTTTCATAAAGATTAAGGTATTTCATTGATTTAGTCTTATGGTATGCTCCAATATTTTAGTGAGACTTGTGAATAAGGATCAAACATGAAGGTTTATATCATTGTATAGGGGTCTTTTATGTCATTTGACACTTTTGGAATGTCATGATACATGTATTATGTTGTACATCTTATCCAAGATGTCTTAAGACAAATCTTTCAATGTTGGAACTCTATTGAAGTTTTCTATTCATCATTTATAACATTCAAATAAGGCATAAAGGGGAAGTTATAAGGGACTGAAAGGTGGTAAATTATTTGGCACATTACTCTACCTCCATACAGGTCAAGGAAAGTTCCATAATCACCTAGTTCATTAGCTCCAATAGGTTAAGAAGGTAAGATAAGTAGTTTCTCAATATTCCATGAGGACGTGTCCCCCCCCAAAATCCCTATGTTTTTAAGATGGGGATGTCCCTGGGACATGGTGATGTTATGGGGACATCCCCCTTCTATCCTTCCACCTCTGCCCCAAACCACTACCATCCTCGACACATTTCCCTTTAAGAGGGGACATCTTCAGCACATCCCTTCAAAAATGGGATGTTTAGGGAACTCTATGATGTCCTCAAGATATCTAGGTGACTCCTAGATTCCCCTCAGCCCCCCAAGAAAATTCTAGTCATCCCTCAAACCCTAGGAAACTTCCAAGCATCCCCCACTCTGGGGAGCTTTAAAAAAGCATTTGTTTTTAATTTAAAAAATATTTTGGCTTGTGAGCCCTCTACCCTAACCCTAATTTCTAATGGGTCCCAAACCCACCCCAAAGGCCTCATAAAATCTTTTAAAAATCTCCATCCCTCTCATTCCAAATAATACAAACTTCATTGAGTGAAGTAAAGAGCTGAAAGTAGAGGCAACAAGCTAAAAGGGAGAAATTTACAAGAGTGAGAGAGCATTAGGATAGCGAAAGTGAGATCAAGAATAAATGGTTTACTTATACCTTCATCCACTCTATTAAGAGGAATAGCATTATGTCTAGGAGGGTAGAGAAGCTTTTGGTTATATAACATGTCTTGCATCTCATTGACCGCAACACACTTACATACAAGGATAGTCTAATAGCCAGATGGGATGTAGAGCATGTGGAGTCCAATAGTTCTAGTGATAAGGAGTTTGGTGAGAACTTTGGGGATGATTAGCCATTAGCTCATTAGTATTTATTAATCATTAATCATCATTATTAAATTTTTAAAATTTTGAATTTGATATTTGGTTTTTCACTTTCAATGTTCACTAGTTCAATGGTTTAAACTTGAAAATTCATTATTAAAAGTTAAAACTTAAATGTTAAATTGTTAATGTTCAATGCAATATACTTATTCTTTATACAACTTTTTATAACTAATATTACAATTACTATATGTATTTGCACCACTCCCTTTCTAACCCCCCCTGCATTGTTTTCCCCCTATTATCCCAAAACTTAGGCCCCCCATCCCCCCGTCCTAAAAACCCATCCCTGCATCCCCTCATCCCCTCGTCAGGAAAAATTCCATGAAACTATTTAGTTTTTTAAGGATAAAAGGCATGTAAAGGTCTATTTTCAAAGGTTTTCCATTAAATATCAACTCATGATCCTTTTTAAGGCTCACTCTAGTCTCCTCAAACTCAAATTTATGCTTGATAAGAAGTGATAGGATTAAAAAATATAAAAACCTATGTCATTTCTCCATTGGGTTTTAAAGGTCTAATTGGCAAGCTCAAAAGGGTCAATGGTTTGAGGTTGGTTTATAAAGGAGAGAGAATGTTAGGAACAATGATCTTATGGGAATTATGGGACCCCTATTCCATTCCAATTCATGCATAATTTAGGATATTTAGGCCTTGAGCTTTATGAATCATCCTTAACAAAATAAGATGTTTTAAACCCTTGCAAAATCTCAAAAGTTCATTTTTGGACAGTTTCAAAGCATTTTGGAGATTTTTAGTGCAAATGGAGGTTTTTATGAGATCATGACATATCCTATTAGTTCTCTCAATCCATCTCTCATCACTCATTTGGTACGTGTCAGTAACAGGAACAAGACCTTCACTTTAAAGGAGTTGCAGATCTATATGAGAGGCTATAGGCAGGGTTTTTATTGCTTTTATATGTTTCCTTGCTTCAAATGGATCTCAATAAATATCCAATAACATCACTTCCCTCATATAAATATTATCAATTGGTAGATAGTATATCATGAAGGTCATTGGTCTGAGGGTTCTCCAACAAAGTTTCCAAGTGTAAAAGAGTGAACATGGTTTTCTGGCTAATGAATAATTCCTAATACATTTTTGGAGGAGTTATATTGATGATCCATCCCTAATCCATTTTGGTGTGTTCATTTTGGTGATAAAAATCAACTAAAATACTAATCTTCCTCTAGTCTTGTGAAAAATATAGATGACAAAAGATAGACGTAGTCATATACATATTAGTAGCATGTAGGTCTATAGATTGGATGTGAGAATAATTGACAAATTCTTAATGTTTCCTCATTGAAAATATTCTAAAATGGGGTCATTTTCTTCTCCTCAGCCTCCATTAGATCATCCAAACTAATAATATTGATCACACACTGAATAAATAAGGTGTTAATCTTAGAATGGGTACATAAATGCCTACTTAGAAACTAGACTAAAAAAGGCAATTTTTTTTATAGGTAGAGCACTTGTGAAGTGTCACAAGTTATAAAAGATCTCAGAAGCTAATTTGGAAATGTTAATATGATGTATTAAGAAAATAAAGCATTAAAATGGCCAAATACACCTAAGAAAAGATTTGACATGCTTTTAGGACCTAGAAAGAGGCTTTCTATGCATTTGAAATTAGAATATCAAGAAACCAATGAAACATTAATTTTGCATATTCATATATAGAATATCTAATAATATCAAATCCTAGGGAAGAGTCTAACTAAGTTTTTCCAAAAATTTCATGGACCTATTATAGCGATAGTTTGCACCCTTGGACAGGGTTCTTCAGGCTCTCTCCAACTAAACTACACAATGGGAACAACCTCAGGCTATGGCTATCCTATAGTGAGGTTGAACCTCTGGAGAAGGATGGCTTCCTCTTGATGGATCACCTAAACTAATGTTTATGCTTGGAAAAGGGTTAGAAAATAGGGAATAGGGTTACTAAGAAAGCTAAGAAGGTGATGCACAAAATTAAATGAGACTCACATATGCTTGAAATAAACACTAAAAAAACATAAGACAATGCTAGCTCATATAATCTCACAAAACTAGCTAATTGCATAAATGTTTCATAAACTAGGCTTAGGAAAGCAATAATAAAAGTAAAGAGAAGTTATAATACTCACACCAAGATTACATTAATGGTAGAAACAACACAATTTCAAACCTATAACTAAGTTAAAAACACCTTAAAATATCCAAGAAAGAAGGACAATGGACATGGAATATTATCCTTCATTATGCCATCATGCACAGGCTTTGTTAAACACAATTCAGAGAGGAGAGATACGTAAAAAAAGTTTTTATTGCTTCAAGAGGTCTTTCATCCAAATTTTGACATGGTTTAGCCTTATCAAATGAGATTTTCTTGCTCTTCAAAAATTAGAGAGTCCTTGTGAGAAACCAAAATTAGAGAGTTACAATGTGGAAGAAAATAAGAGATATAACAGAAAAGGGAAGGGAGAGTGAGAGGGAGCACGTCATCAACCATTAATAAATGAGCTACCACAACCATTAAATGAATGTTCAACCATAGGTTTATCTAATCAAGATTAATCCTTCATCATCAAATTAAATTTATTTGTCCCAATAGCCTTCAAGCCCTTTCATTGGCTGATAAACATACTAGATGACAAGAATGTGGTCAAAGATGATGAGTCATGATCTTGATGTGAAGAAAATATTTCAAACCCTAAAAATCTATTAAATTTTCCAACTGAAATCTCTAATCCCCAAATCCTTCTCTTGTAATTTTACCCCATCTTCTACTTGTCTTGATTATAAGGACAAAATCCTCATATCTTTGGACCTGACAAAGCCATGACTATATCTACTTTGAGTAGCTATAGGTACCTATTTGTCGAGACTATGACTACATCAACAGATGAGACACTTCTTCATAATCATAAATTTTCCCCCTATTTTAAACCATAAACATAGGTCTACTATAAATGAAAACCAATCCCATTTATTAGTTTTCATATAGTCACTACCTCAATGAATATCCATCAAGCTGCATAGTCTCATTCTTGATCTTTATTAGGTTTAAATAAACCTGATTTGACTTTGAGAATTTATGGAAGTTGAGAACTCATTATACACATGGATTCCTTTCAAATAACCATGAACATAGTTGTGAAGCATCACTAATATCTTTTAAAAACTAGGTCTGTAAGTTCTAAAACACTCAAACCAGGTCCAAACTAAGCTTTAATGGTGGCTGTTGAATCTAAAATGTTCACTTTGGCTTGATCTTCATTATCAACCATTGATCCTTGATCTAGGCCTTATATATTATGACACTTGTTATTCCCATGTTATTTATATTGTCCCTATAGTCAAATCCCTATCTGACTAATGTTATTATGCCACGTGGCATCTTTGCATGCAATCTAGTCCCATTAACATATTGACTTTGCTTGCACCATTGATCTCTTCTAAAAAGTTGAATGTGTTCCATCCATCTTGATCTACATGATCAAATACACACCATTGATCTTTAATTTTATCAATATCTTGACACTTGTCATCACTATATTCATCGTCAAGATTCATTGACTTGTTGACTTTATGCTCATCATTGATCTTTGACTGCATGATTTAATGTGCTCTATTGATCTATTTGGACCCATTAACTTCATTGATTATCATGTACTATTATATATTGACTCAAGATTCCAAAATATAGACACTTATCATCCCCCATTTATTTTCAAGATCCTTTGAAGATTTTGAATTCAAATGGTTATTTCCCATGGCTTTAACTTAACATCCCCATGCACATCCTGTTCATTCCTGCATGACGTGCCATGATGATCTAGATCCTTGAGATCACCAAATTTACACTTTAAGCTTGTTTAAAGTGTTTTAAAAGCTTGAAAATGACAAGTGATCTTCTCTTGAAGCCTATTTTCTTCTACCATCAAATCACTCCTTTCATAGGAACTTTGCTCAGCTATCACACCATATACAAGAAAAAGTTTCTTATGTGGGCCAAATTTGTCCAATATTTTTGGCAACCTCCTGGGATTGCATGTTTGCTATGAAAGATACTAGTAGCCTTAACTTATATATTAGGCATGGATCCTTGATTATTTCTCTCAACTAATAAAATGATACAAGGTTTCCCATTTTTTGAAAGTCTCCTCTTGAAGCAACAAGAACAACATAGAACAATAACAACATAATGCCTAAGTCACTTATGGAAAAACACACACAACTAAAAATATGTGCATAAGGCACTTAGAGGAAAGCATGAAAATATACTCTAATATATACAATAGCTGAAAATTACAAGTACTTTCCTCCTAGATCAAATGGGAAGCATTCAACATCATCCACTTGTAATGGACCAGGATGAAAAATAACTTGTTTTGGAGGCACTATAATTGGTGAACCAGGCTGTTTGATTGCCAATCCTTTTGGAATGATCTCTAATAGATGAAATGGGGAAAACATGTCTCTAATATAGAGATATTAGTCTCTTTCTTCAAATATTGATTCATTTTGGATTATGGAAGCACTTAAAATATTTCTACCTGATGGATCTTTTAGAAATGAAGGTTGACTATCCCGGCCTAGGCCAAAAAAAGTTCTAATTCATCCCAAAAGGTAGCTTCCTCTTGGTCATCTAGGACAATTCCAACCTTAGCATCATTATTTTCCTAATTAATTTGAAAGAAATCACATGGAATCTCATCAACCCATTTAAGATTCATAATGTCATATTCTTGTGGTTCTTGATCTGACTATTTTCCTTCATTTTTGAAAGCATCAGTACTGCCTTCAATAGATAATTCATCTTGAGACTAGTCAACTTCCTCAACTTGATTTTCAAGTTCATTTTCATGTTTTGGAGGAGGCATAATATAGTTTAGAACCTCTACCTGATCCTTGAAGTCATGGTACAGTTGTTTCCATACTTTATTATGATCCTCCTCCTCAATTTCTTTCTCTTACTCATTTATAACCCATTTAATATGATCAGATGACTAATTGAATATATCAATATCTCCCCCTTATTCATCTTCATCTTCAAACACACTAAATGGAAGATCTTGAAACAAATAAAAATCCATTTTGCTCTTAGTTGAAACCTAAATACACATTTCTTTAAGTATGAAGGCATCAATACTGCCTTCAGGCTCTAATTCATTAGTGTTAAAGCCATGCTAAGAAGACTATTCCAAACCTTATTTTTCCTTTTTTAAATGAAACGGATTACCTATCATTATCTCCTCATCATAGACACTTATATTTTCCTCTTATGACTCACCTATGACTACAAGCTCTTCCTCTATTCTTTGTAAAATAGGTTTTTTCTCCAAGAGGGAGATGATGGGAGGGTGAAGAAGTTCATGTTCCTTGAAGCTTAAGCAAGTATCCTTTCAACTAGGGACTTGGAAGGTTATTTTGGGTGGTTCTTGGGGAAGGAGAGAGAGTCTTTAAATTCATGTAGAGCAAACTCATTGAGCTAAGCTAACACCTCTTTTTCTTGAACTAGTTCTTAGATTGCCTCAACTAGTTCTTCTTCCTTCTCCATACCTTTTTGAACTAATTTCCATGATGGAAATGTGTAAGATTTGGAAATATTCTCTTCTTCATGAATGGTTATAGGATAGATTGATTTCACAAAAGAGGGTGTGACACAGTCAGGGTCATTGGCATAGGAGAAGATCCATGATGGGAAGGCTTCATGTTCTTCAGCCTGATGGTCTTCATTTGCTCTCGATACATTAGGGTATCCTTTATAAGAAGAGATGGTTTAAATATCTTAAGTGGGAATGGACACAATGTATTGATTATGTTAAGTATGTTAATCTTCAAAAGATATCAATACATCCTCTACGTTTTAGACCTTGCTTCTCAACCACACATTGTTCTCCCTTTCACAAACTAGCCATTGTTCATCCTCAAAAACTGACCATCTATTTTTTACCAACTAAAGATATATACTTGCCTCTTTTATAAAATTAATATGTATGACTATAAAATTTATAAACCCCTACCAATCTCCTTTATCAACTTCATATAATCTGATAATGCTTGATTGAATTTTGATAAAGATGGAATAGGATAAACTTGGCCTTGATAAGGGGAATTAGATTATTTATTTAAATGCAAAATAGGTTGATCTTGGTTATACACAGGGGTAGGAGGAGGGTAAATTCCATGATAGGTTTGATAGGAAGATTGAGGGCCACTTGGGGGGAATACATAAACATTATTAGCTTGATAAGTGTGATGTTAAGGTAGAGAATAAGAATACTAATAAAAAGATGGTTGATTGTACATACTAGATAATGATGATGAGGCACTTGGACTACTCATACCATCTAATGAATACTTTCATTCACCATTGATGTTTGTGCACATGCCTCCAAAGGCTGATTGGATGAAGAAAACACAAAAAATCTTCACTCAGTGAACAACGTATTCTCACCGAGCATGCCAAAAATAGTTGTAATGCTATTTTTCACCCTTGGATAGGGTTATTCAATCTATCTCCAACTAAGTGACATAATTGGAATAAATTCAAGCTATGGGTATCTTATAGTGAGGTTGAACCTCTGGAAAAGGTTGGATTCCTCTTGATGGATCACCTAAACTAATGTTTATGCTTGGAAAAGGGTTAGAAAAAGGGGGATAGGGTTGATAAGAAAGATAATAAGGTGATGAACCAAACTATATGAGACTCACATATGCTTTAAATAAACACTAAATAATCATAAGACAATATTAGCTCACACAAACTCATAAAACTAGCTAATTGCATAAGTGTTTCATGAACAAGGCTCAAGAAAGTAATGAATGAAAGCAAAGAGGAGTTCCAAGACTTAGACAAGGATTAAATTAATGGAAAAAATAAAACAAGTTTAAACCTAAAACTAACTTGAAAACACCTAAAAATAGGTAAAAAATAAGGACAATGGACATGGAAGATTCTCCTTCACAATGCCATCATGCACAAGCTTTGTTAAACATAATTTAGAGGGGAGAGATAGGTAAAGAAAGTCTTTATTTCTTCAAGAGGTCTTTCATACAAATTTTTATAGGGTTTAGCCTTATCAAATAAGAGTCTCCTACTTATCAATAATTAGAGAGTCCTTGTGAGAATCCAAAATTAGAGAGAGTTACAATGTGGAAGAAAATGAGAGATATAGGAGAAAGAAGAAGGGAGAGGGAGAGGGAGCACATCATTATCCATCAATAAATGAGATTCCACCACCTTTAAATGAATGCTCAACCACATTTTGATATAATCAAGACTAATCCTTCATCAACAAATTAAATTTGTTTGTTCCAATAGCCTTCAATCCCTTTCATTGGCTGAGAAACATACTAGATGACAAGAATGTTGTCGAAGATGATGAGTCATGATCTCTCTATAAATAAATATTTTATACCCTAAAAATATATTAAAAAATCCAATTGAAATCTCCAATCCCTAAATCCTTCTCTTCAAATGTTACACCATCTTCTACTTGGCTTGATTATAAGGACAAAATCCTCATATGTTTAAACCTGATAGAGCCATGACTATATCTAATTTGAGCAGTTTTAAGAACCTATTTATTGAGACTATGACTATGTTGATATATGAGACACTTCTTTATAATCACAAATATGCCCCCTACTTCAAACCCTGAACATAGGTCTACTATAGATGAAAACCAATCCCATTTATTGGTTTTCATATAGTTACAACCTCAATGAATATCCATCATGTTGCATAGTCTCATTCTTGATCTCTATTAGGTTTAAATAAACCTACTTTGCCTCTGAGCATTTATAGAAGTTGAGAATTCATCATACACGTGGATCTATTTTAAAGAACCATGAACACAATTGTGAAGCATCATTGTGATCTCAAAAAAACTAGGTATGTAAGTTCTAAAACCCTCAAACTAGGTCCAAATTGAGCTTTAATGGTGGCCTTCAAATCTAAAATGTTCACTTTGGCTTAATCTTCATTGTCATCCATTGATCCTTGATCTGGGCCATCTAGATTATGACACTTTCATATCCTACATTCTTTCTATGGTCCTTAAAGTTAGATCCCTATCTGGTTAATTATCTTATGCCATGTGGCATCTTCACATGCAATCTATGCCCATTTACATCTTGACTTTGCTCACACCATCGATCTCATCTACATGGTTAAACATGCTCCGTCGATCTTGATCTACATGATCAAATGTATACCATTGATATTTGAATTTGTTAAGATCCTGATACTTGCCATCACTACATTCATCCTCAATATTATCTAAATTTTTGACTTTATAATCACCATTGATCTTCAACTGCATGATTTAATGTACTTCATTGATCTATATGGGCCCACTGACTTCGTTGATCACCTGCATGTCGTTAGATCTTGACTCAAGCTTTTAAGATTTAGACAATTGTTAGCCATGTATTTAGTTTCAATATCCTTTGAAGATTTTAAATTCAAAAGGATATTTATCATGGATTTAACTTGACATCCCCATGCACATCCTATTTATTCTTACATGATGTGCCATGGCAGTTTCGCTCCTTAAGATCACCAAATTTACACTTTTATCTTGCTTAAAGTGTTTAAAAATCTTACAAATGATGAGTGATATTATCCTAAATTCTATCTAATTCTACCATTAGATCACTCCTTCAATAGGAACCTTGCTTGACTGCTCACACCATATCCAAGAAAAATTATCTTATGTGGGCAAATTTTGGCCAACAGGGCCTTCTTAATGGAACAATAGTGCATTCAGTTATGTATAGGCACCTAATGGACTATGTATCATGGTAAAAATCAAATGATTTTATTAGGTTATTTTCATGAGTTAAAGCATGTGGAGAGATCCATTAAATATGAGGGGACATTATATAAAGTTTCACCATTGTCTGAATAGGTTCAAAATGGCAAAACATAATAAAAGGAGTTTTAGGCCTAGGAGAACACCTACAAACTTGTCATAGGAAAAATGGGGGGAAACACACATGTTTTGATTAGATTAAATGTTCAGAGGGTTTGTATAGGTTAGGTATATTATTATTAAGGTACCTATCCTTACTATAATCATCAATAAGAGCAAAACTAACTAAAGAGAACTCAATCTATAAGCCTAGTAGCCAAGAAGCCTAGAAATGCACCTAAAGGATTATACCTGAAACATGAGGAAAAATTGAAAATTTTTAAGTGATTTTGGGAATTAAGTCTCTCAAAATGTGATGATAATCTTGACAAAGATCCCTATAGAGTTATAACTCATTAAAATGAAGACAAAGTGTTAAACAATGGTCATTAGGGTCATCTCCATAAGACTGTTCATAAACCCTAATGATGGCCTAATGTAGGTTCTAAGGAGTTTGAAGATTAAAAAAAAATTAAAAAACCACTTTAAAATGTCATGTTATGTTGTAAAAATCTCAATTAGGTATTTCAAATTAAATCCAAGCACTTTCATACCTCTTTTTGCCAAATTAGACCTTTTAATGTTCACTAACAAGTGTGTTTTACCCAAGAAGCTCAATCTCATCATGTGAGAACTTGAAGGATGAGTTGCATGGGTTAAAATATTTGTTTTATATGTTATTAAGGTCTCCCTACTTCAATTTTGTGGCATTAGTTTTGAGATCAAGGATTTGTTCTTTATGAACAAACCTTAACAAAGTTGACATCTAAAACCCTCATAAAACCTCTCAAACAAGCATGATGGAGTAGATTGTTCTCTAAGTGCCTCAAATATACTATAATGACCCTAAAACCACTTATATGGTATTTATACATGTCCTAGGCACATGGTAGAGCAATACATTGGCATGTGTGAGGTGAAAAGTATGAAAAATGGCTTAAGAAGTTGTTATTTTGAGCATGTTTACAAGGTTTTGGGTGAAAAAAGACTTCTTAACCATTTATAGAGGATATTTGAGCCAATAAAGAGGTACCATGGTCCTTTATAATACATTTAATAACTCTTCATAATGATAGCATAGGCTATAAGCCATTAACTAGGCCTAAAGGAAGAGTGTAATCACTCTTACATCAAGAAGGTGGAGTGTAGACCTAATTCAAGGCTTCAAAACTTAAAGGACCTTTAAAGCACCTTGGTGGACACCTAATACCATATATTTAAGTTTTATATATGATAAATCACATGGAATAATCTCTTCTTAGACCTTAAGATCACTTGAATCTTTCATATTACGAAGGCCTCCTGATATATTCTTGCCAAAAATTATGAAGAATCGATTGCAAGGTGATTTACAGTACTCATATAAGGACTCCATGACCTACTATAGTACTTATATGAAGTAACATGCTATGATGATAGTATTAAAATCCCCAAATTATACCTTTCTCAAGAGATAGGTTGGTCTATGTCACCTTATTTGGACAAATAGACTTTGGCAATAAATGAAAAGAGTCTAGGGTTAAAGACCAATTGGAGAAAGAGGTCTAAAGTTTAGGCTCAATCCTCACATGGTGGAGAAGCATTTTAAGAATGAGGTTGGCATAGAAGGTTCCCACATAGGCCAAGTTTCAAAATATCAACTTGTAACTGCCCCTTAACGAAGTGAAGGTGTAACTTTAAAAGAAAGGAGTTAGCTTCAAGAAGAATAAAACTTGCAAAGGTTATCTTCTATGCCATTATTCATGAGGAAATCCATTAACACTTGGCCTATAATGCTGATAAAAAGAATATAAATCATCCCTTACAGCCCTGGTGGAATAATACCTTTATTTTATAATTTGTTTGATGATGAATGATAGTTGATGATCTTTCTCATTATCTTATCTCTCTTCTCTTATTTTTGTTATAAATGAAGCCTTGAAAGGCATTGTATTGTATCTTCAAAGTGTGCATGGTGAATCCATGCTAAATTTTATTCTTTTTATTACCTTTGAAATAAATTCAAGTTGATTTATACTTTATTCATCTTGCATCTAGTGATTTTGAGATGAATTGTTAATGGATGTTAGAGATAGTTATATTACTTCCTTGCATTTGTCCTTTTCATTCATGCCTCTATGTGAGTTAGTTATCTTTCCATAGTTCATATGATGTGTATCAAATGGTTTTGTTGAGTTCAAGTGTAGAAGTGTCATTAGTGTTTTTTCTAAGACCTCTTGATCATTCACCTTGGTTGTTGTATTATCCATAACCTTCATATATAAACACTTATGTGGGAAGAACTATTTTTGAGTTATGAAAATTAGACTGTAATCTTATCATTTCATAGTTCAATCATAGGCAAGTAGAGAAAACTACATTTGGTGCATCAACTCCATGTTTCATTTCTAGTTTTAGTCTTCTTTTACCCCTTTTCCTTGTAATATATGTAGGTTAGTGAGTAGTTTTAGGTGAAGCATCAAGGGACCTAGCCCAATCTAGAGATTCACTTCATCAATTAGGCCACCCACAACCTAGAAGTGATGTCATGATATCATTTAAATAAGAAGGCTTGAACAACCTTATTAGATATGAAATTTAGAGGGGTAACAGTTATGACATGCTTGGTGGGATCCAATTTCAACAAGGTTGTCCAAGATTGATGTTGGTCTTGACAAATTTGCAGTTGTAATAGCCTCCTTCATGTAACATGTAGTGACTCTAAAAATTTTTTGGCTCTTGGTTTCAGACTAGTAAGTAATTTTCATACCAAAGGTGACTACAAGATCAACATTTAAAGGTATTCTTTTTGAGTCTATTGAGTTACCTCTATTTTCATTCAAGAGAAAGATATTTCTTCATTCTTCCCCTTATACTAAAACTCCTAGAAGGAAGCTCCATTTCCATTATATTCTAAACTCTCCTCAAGCTATCAAGATGGCTATAAGCCTAAAATTTATTATTTTCAATGGTGGATCCCCTCTAAACCTTGCAAGATATAATGATATTCTTGTGGTAGCTCTTAAAAGTGTCACATACTTCAGTGGAGAAAACATCATTACCCCCTTTGAACATGTTAGAGATATGGAAAATTTATACAATATTAATAATATTACTCAAAATAATGTGGCCATTGTATTGTTAGCCATTTAATTTAATGGTAAGGATATATATTGGTATAGGACATTGGTTCCTAATTATATTGATTCATGGGACCAAGTAGGGGAGAAATTGAGTAAGAGGTTTGAAGATAAGAGTGATAACTTGTCTTCAGATGAACATTTAACCATTGTCAAGAGAGATCCACAATATTTTATGCATGATTTCAATTCTATATTCCAAAAAACATGGGATATGATTCTAACTCTTGTGAGACCCACTATAAACTATGCCTTCCTCTACTATCTCAAGGCCTTAAATAGTGATATAGCTATAATGATATAATCTATGGGAGGAGAGACCCTACCTGATGCCTATGATGTTTCCATTAAGGTTGATAATAACCTTATATAATATGGAAAGATCTCCCCAAGACCACCCATGCCATTTTTTCATGATATCCATCCCCTTACACCAACTCTTTTTCCCATTCCTATACTAACAGATCATGAGCAAGCTGCCCCTAGTCTATAAAATAAAATACAAGAATTAAGGAGCTTAGTCAAATCCCAATAAAATGATATGGTATCCTTTTATAGATAGATAAATTATCCTCTAGGACCTTATCAATCCCCATATCAGTCATATCAACTAAATAGACCACCTTTTCAAGCCAACTTCCAAGGATAATGGCATATTACTAATGTTATACCTATAATCACCCTAAATCGGTCAAGAAAACACACATATTATGTCTTTTCATAGGAGACTCCAATTGGAGAATATGAGATTTATTCACATTTAGCTAGGTCCTCTTGTTTGTCTTATCTTAGTCTTACTACATTCCTTAGACATCTCTTTGCCTATTTCCAGTCATTCATAGCTTACCAGGTTTGACCCTTTTAGGCCTAGAGACCTATTTTAGACCCTGACCCATCCCCCTAGGTCCCAAACCCCCTAGATAATAGTGCTCAAAAATGATTACAATGTTAAAACCAAGGGTGTTCAGTTTCTGGCATTGTTGTCCAAGCCCAATTTTGGTTTTAATGTTCAGTTTCTTCTATAGGATAAGTCTTACCCCTTTTCTTTATTTCATTCCTAATTTTCCTAATGTTAGAAAAATATAAATAAATCTCTCAAATTTGAAATAATGAGTCTCCTATATAAAGTACTACACAAGGCATTTTATATCTAGCATTTACTACTTTGGCACATTAGACATAATAAAAATCAGTCAATAGTTTAGCTCAATTTCTCTACATCACATTTAGATTTGCATGTTTGATCAAGGAAGGGCCTAAGATAAATTCATTCTTGTATCAATCATGGGAATTGACTATGCACATTCCCAAAGGGAGAACTACATTATATCTAAAACCCCAACTTGAGGGTTAATGTAGGTAGCAATCATAATAGTAGGGGTTCTTGATTGTGCAATCATTCTTCCCCTAGCCTAGTTTTTCCCACTTTTGATTTTGATCTATTAACTATTTCCATGTGTGTAGATAAGTACAGATACTGAAGATGGAAACTTGGTATGTAGGGTCTCCTAGAATAGATGAATAGAACCCAAAAAGCTCAGACCCATAGGACTATAGCACCAAAACTAGGACTACAACATTGGACCTCTAGGTGTCCCATTTTTGGTGTTTTTGTCTAGGTAGAAAATAGACTTTTAGATCCTATTTCTGAAAGTCTACCCAGCTAGATCAGCAATTTGTAGCTTATATCTCCTCTGTCTCAACCCAGAACCAGCTAAGTTTTACTCTCTATCCCCTTGTTTGCTATTTTTAGAAATCAATTAAGCATTTCCAGATTCAATAAATCAATAGGTTATTTAAGGCACATTTATTTACTAATTTTCCCCTTAATCTAGACCCCTTGATTATTTAAGAAATTAAACATATAGTTTCCCAAATTTAGTAAAACATTTGGTGAACTTGACTTACTTCAAAAAATTTCACAAAAACCCTAAAAACCCTAGGGCTAATTATTTCTAACTTTTAGCAATATTTTTATCATTTTTCCTAAATTTAAAAATCATAAAACTATAAATTAATGGAGATATTTTCAATAAATTAACTAAAACCCTAGATTTTAAAACTAGGTCATCTAACAATAAGCCTACCTCTTTGCAAAATTTAGATAATTATTTTGGAATTTTTGTAAAATAATTACCTTTTCAAAATTTATTTCAAAATCAGTAGTTTCTTGTGCAAAAATTTAATTTCCAAAATTCTAATTTTTGTATAAATTATTGTGAAATTATTCCATTTCAAAATAATTTTTAGAATTTAAAATTATTGCATAATTTTCAAAAATTCTAAAACCCTAGCTAAAAACCCTAGATTCCCAAAATAGGTCCTCAAACCTCAAATTACCCTCCCTTTCAATTTTTAGAAAAATAATTTGAATTTATTGTAAATTTTTTGGGTTAGCAAAAGTAATTTTTAAAATTCAATGTTAGTAGTTCTTTATGCATTTATTTACTTCATAATACTTTTCAAACTTCTCTTTGGTGATAAAATGGCCACAAAGGCACTTCATCCTTCTCATCTCATAGATAAATTTCTTAATTTTTCTCACAATTATGATAACGAATGGACCAATTTAATAAATTACACACTAGATAAAAATGTGGAAAATGATTTTAAGTCTAATGAGGATAATTACTATTGTTATAATGAAGAATATTACCATGCATATGAAAGTGATAGTGAAAAATATATAGATACATCTTCTCCTCTAAAACCTATCTCTTTTATTCCTTCTTCTCAAAATAATACTTTTGCTAAATGGGAAAAATAATTCTCGCCTCATTCTCTTAGGCACAATGCACAAAATGCACAAATTAATCATGCACTTTTAAATGAACATCTCATTTGTGATGATTTACTTCCATGTGAACCTAATCTCTCTCTACCTGTTGCTAGTGTTATGTTTAAAATACAACAATATAAATGCAATAAAATCAAATTACCAAAGCATAGTTCAAATGATGCACTATGTGTTCCTAACTCTAATCTTTCAAAAGAATGTTCAAATGATAACTCTTCTACTCTTACTTCTCATGTTATAAATGAATAAAAATTATATATTCCATCCATGGCTATCATAGATGATCTGAGCAACATTTCAAGTGATAATTCGGACGACGATTCTACCCCAATTGGTGGCAGAACTTCTGAGAGCCATAAATTTTCAACCATAGCTCTGTTTGACTCCCCATTTGAACCATTGGAAAGATAAAAATGAGGGGATCACCGTGACATGGCACCTAGATTTTATCAGTGGGTTTTGACACTTAAAACCAAATGGAAGTGCCCCAAATTTCAATTTTAGTAGTGCAGTCTAAAAATAGTAAGTTTTTGAAAATAGTAATTCCTCGAATTCTATATTGTTTTGAATCATGGAAGTCGAACCACTTAATCTCCCTCAATATTTTTGACCATCCACATCTTCCTCCAAAATTCAAAATGTGTATAAATGAATATGTAACCCAAAAAATAAATTAGACATCTCTTCTCAGAGATAGGCATATGTTTGGATCTACAAATTTGATCAATAAAACATCTCTTCTTAGAGATAGCATTATTACAATTGTGTTATTATTATTTCTTGAATTATATTTCATCCAAATATCCTAATTTTTAGATCAATAGATACACATGATATTTCAAATTCCAATGATAACTTATTATATATTAGAAAGGAATCAAATCTTTCTCTTTCACCTCTCCCTAGTAATGATGGAAGTGATTATGAATACAATAGTGAAAATGTAAATGACTATGAAAATGAAAGTGAATATGAAAATGATACTTCAAATTATTCTATTTCAAATGAACAAAATAAATATTATGATAATACATGGAATAATGATGACTACTATGCATATAGTGAAGAAGAAAATGCATCTCATACTTCTAACTATTCTTTCACTCCTCTTAAGTCTCATGCATGCCAAAATGTTGATTCTAAATATATAAATGATTCTACTTCCAATCATGCACATGTTAATTTAAATATCACATCTTCTACTAATTTAGAATGTGATTCACTAAAACATAAAGATACCAATGAATCCCCCAAACCACCCCTCACTACAGTAGAACCCAATTCTCACCCATCACCCAAAGAGAATGGTAGCCCACATCCCTCTCACAAGGTCCAAGCTACCATTACTCCCAAGGTTCAAGTGAGCACACCACCTCTTTATGATCTAATTACTAAATGTAGCATTCCTATTGTTAAAATTAATAATCAAATTCAATGATATAATGAACCACTTCAAGATAGTAATGTACCATCCCAAGAGATCATCTCTTTGATGCATGCAGTTGGTGAATTAAAACACCAATTATATCTCCTTACACTGGAAAACAAAGCTTATAAATCTTGGATGGATGCCAATGATCTACATGGTAACCCTATTCCAAAAATAATCATAAAAGTTGCATTACCTAAGCATCTCCAAACACCATCATTACCTCAATTTGAAGGAACTAGAGATCCATTCACACACCTCCAAGCCTTGTGAAAATCTTTACCACCTCAGATAAGTCCATTGGTTTTACTCAAGTTGTTTCAATAGACATTAGTGGGGAAAACATAGAGTTGATTCGTTTATTTACTCCCCTTTGGTTCATTAGACACATATGATGACCTAGAGGAGGATTTTCTCAGAAACTATAGTATAAACATGAGCCCTCATGTTACATATGAGAAACTTGCCACATGACATCATAATTATTTAGAGCTAATAAGTGAGTACATCTTAATATTTAAGGCTTATTTATTAAGATTAATATACAAACTAGTAGATCTAGAGGTTTATCATATCTTCATTAAGGGCCTTCACCAACCTCTCCTCAAGCAATTACTATAATAGACATAGCCTCATTTCAGACATTTGTGTTACATAGTTATAGCTTTAGAAAAGAAATTGGGATTGATTGAGGCAAATTTAGCTGATCATATTACTCTAGATTTCATAGCAGCATCTTTAGATACAAGTCCTATTACCTAGCATCCACCATGTCCTAGACAAGATTGGAGATAAAAACCAAAAAATCAAACAGTCAAGAACAAAAATTAAGTCTCCAAAACACCACCCATAGTATATAACATAGAGAATTACCAACTAGCACCACTACAGTTTGATTTAAAGTGAGATAGCCCATCTATCATATTGTCAGCACTACTAGCTAGGAGTTTAATCACATTACCTTTTATTCATTGATGAGATCCACATCTTTTACATAGATAGCCATATCATCCCTTTTGTAATTATCCTCGTATCTATGGACATAATGTGGATAGTTATTTTAGACTCTAAGATTGCATTTCTAGATGTACTGATAATGGTATTATAGTATTCACACAAGATGCACTGAGATCTCCATCATGGAACCCTAAATCTCATTCCTCCATGACTGAGTCATCCCAGGACATTCCTTTATAGAAATCATCTATCACTCATCTTGTGAGTCATGTGGTTCCTAAGAGAGAATCTCATAGGAGATCTCCTATTCCAACTATTTAGAAAGTTTAGAAGCCAGCTCAAACAATACAACCTATATATATATCTATTGTCCAAGGAATACATAGTGAATTTCCATATACTTATCCAACACCATCTTAGGCATGACAACAAAGTATATTTTTAAAGAGATATTCACTCTGGGTAGACTTTCTAGGTTCTATTTCATGTAGCAATCCATTATGTTTGAGATCAAATGATCATTCTCTACAACATAAAGTTTCAATAGCACAGCCAGTTAGATTACATTTTCTAGAGTTATCACAATCCACTACAGTTAGTGCATCACATAAAACATCAGCTTCAGGATAGGGTCTTACACAACATGAGCAATATGGGCACTTATTCACTTGGCCGACGAGGTCTAGATAGTGTTATAACATAGTTTGATACAACATGCATTCATTTCAACATCAATTTATAAATTCACTTAGTAGTGTAATGATAGATCCAAAGGTCTAACTAACCTTTGTATTCTTAAGCCACTCATGGGAAGGTAATATGCACACAGTGTTATCTTACTTTTTCCTCCTACTAACAACTAACATTCCTAATTCCAGATAGCCATCCCTAGCCAAAACCAACCTATCATAGTCCAGACCTTACCAAATCAACTAATACAAACCTTTTTTCTAATCTCTAATTAAATCAACATGTCTAAACAAGTTTTCAATCTTAGAATCCAAACCTTACTTATATCCTACTTACAAACCAGTTAACTTTACTGAATCAGTTTTACCAATTACAAAAAACCAATAAGATTGTCACTTACATATGATTACAAATCAAACAATTACATCCAAACATATCCTAAATATCATCTTACCAAATATATCAACACAATAAAATCACATATCCTACATACCATTTACCGAGAATATACAACTTCAAAATCAAATCAATTATACCCAACCACAACATTGCAATACCATTATAATCTAGAATCCATAACGTGCATACACATGAGTTTTAAAATCAAACTAGTATCTATATAACACATAAGTTTTCAAAACATATACATCATGTTAAGGTCAATCAATCATGGATAGGGGTCATGCCCTCACTCTCCATCTCACTCTCTCCTCTAGTACTTGTCCCATAATCCTGTCTAGCACTCAATGACACTCCACCTCCTCGAGCTCCTAAATGCCTCTTGCACCGATTGTCTCACTCCAACAAAATACCATACACCTCATACAGGTCTGCATGTCACCATTAAATATCCATATAATCATCTAAAATCTTATATCTCATCACTCTATAATATAGAGGAGGCATCATGTGCCTATCTCACTCAGCCCTGAGCTCATCTCTCTCTCCTACTACCTTAACATAGGTAGTTGTAGCTATAGCAGCTCGATCAAACAAGTGAGCATAAACACCATCCATAACTTTAGCTCTCTCTATCAAACCCTCCTCGACAACATCATTAGGAATATGTCCTGTAGGCTCATGTAATGTAGACTTAATAATAGTCTCCTATAACACATCATCCCCACCACTAACACCAATATGTGTCTTGCCCTGCAAACCCACCACCTCACTTGAGTGCAAAAACATTACACTCTGTTAGTCATATATAATCTACAAATAATAACAAAAACATACATAAATATATAAGCCACATTACAACCACTTAACTTCCACCCTCTAAATTAGTTTAGGTTGCTCATATTTAAGAACATCTGGCACACCAACTAGATATAGTAGAGCCCATCAATACCTTGACCACCACACCATATATGCCTTAGTGCACCACATATCATCAACATCAGGAACATCTATAATCTCATCTCTCACATCCAATGGCAATGGTGCCAACTCTACCTCAGTCAGACTGAGATGAGCTCCCACTCTCATTGGTACCTGCACACTCATCAACCATATCCATGTTGTAGGAAGAACATCCTATCAAACTCTGAACTACCTAGTCACATGCTCATACTGAAAGTGCTCATAAACTCTAGACCAATAATCATATAACCAACAGCTCACTCTCATGTACCGTAGTTGCTCTCCATCCTCTGTCCATCTAAGAAATCCTCTATAAGGCCTCCATCTGATGTCACCAGCCACCAATCTATCTAGCAACCACCTATAATAATCTATCTCAGGGGATAAAATAGCCAATTCACTATTCCAATACTTCTAAAATGGCTATGGATATGCCCAACCCATCCTCATCAATCCAATTAGCCATACAACTGCTATATGCTCATAAGCCCAATAATGCAACAAAGTGGTTGCACCCACACCACCGCTAAAAGACTCTTGTGTAAATCTATATAAATCTCTATACAAATGAGCGAGCATAGTCCTCCCCCAAGAAAACATGGTACCATACATCTCAATACTCTAAACTACTCTATGCATCCTGTAATCAATAAATACTCCACTTCCATCCACAGCAATAAAAGAAGCTAATAATATAGCCAACCACTTTTATAAGTGTGGAACACTCGACTACATAATAATCAATAGTAATATATCATTATCACTACCCCTACATAAATCACTTCCATCCATAGCAATAAAAGAAGCTAATAATATATCCAACCACTTTTATAGGTGTGGAACACTCAACTACATAATAATCAATAGTAATATATCATTATCACTACCCTTATGGTGTACTCCTGCAGGCATCCCTAAAAATTATCTAGATGCATGATCAATGGCATCCACACCCATATCATCCTGTAATGACACTTGTCACCCATTGATTAACAAATGTAAAATTCAATACACATCCTTTAGAGTCATAGTAATCTCCCCTATCAAAAGCTAAAATGTACACGTATTAGAATTCCACCTCTCACATAAGGTGGTGATCAAATGTTTGTCCCATCGTATTGTACCAATATCACATACATGACCCATCCCAGCCCTATCCATAACAACATGCTCATTAATAGATAATGGTAATAATCTTAGAGTCTCCATAACCTGGCCTCTTTGAAACTCTCTCATCTACACCTCACCCTAAAAACACTAGCAAGTAGACTATATGTCAGATAACCATGCCAAAGACAAATAGCTAAGAAATATAAAAACAAGAATAATTTAGAAATTGAAAAAGTCGTCCACATTAGACAACAGCATCAGAACTAGTCAAAGAATTTTAAAACTACTTTAAAAAAACTCAAAACAACTAAAAATTGCCAAAATCAAGCCTTAGATATGAAAAGAAGTCAAAAACTATCATTACTCACCAAGGAAACCTCCTTGCCAGCCTAAATCTATGATACCAACTGCTCATAATGAGTCACGATGGGTACTTATCTCCTTGACATCTTCTCACTTCACAGCTCCAATCTCAAACTAGTCAATACACAAATGAATCATGATTTAGTCAAACCTTCCCTATATCAAACCACTTTCTCAATAAAAGCAAAAATATACTTGCTTATAGCTTGAGCTTTGTAACTCCATTTTACAAACCATTTTGTTCTTCAGAATCATGACAATGACACCTTCAACATAAAGTAGGACTCTCTCTCTTACTATGTTATTATAATACCATGACACACACATCTATACACCTATCTAGAACCCAAATTATTTCTTCATCAAGAAAAAATCCGTTTAAAACATTCAAACAACCCAACCTATTCGATCAAATCACTCTTTCATCCCATTCAATCTATTTTTACCTCATTTTCCTACCATGGCCTGATAACTTTTATATATCTACTAATCCCATATACAAGCTTTGATCATAATCAACCAAAGATACCTTTCCCTCTAAATAATTCAATTTCACCAATTCAATAATGGCCTTTCAATCTATTTGATACATGCCAACCATATTTATATACATTATGCCACTAGTCCTTACTTTTGGATCAACCTCCTCTATCATGGATCTCATCCCTTTCCTAAAAAGGGGGCATCATTCATATTATCCATATTCACGTAGTTTATCCAACATACCTATCTAGTACACCATGGTTCTCACACCATTAGTAGTCAAATTATAAAATTTAGCTCAGATAGGTCAAGCTTTCATAAGTGATTCAAACTCTAGGGGACACTTACCATTACTCAACATAGATTGGTTAAGATTTCACAAGTGGTTCAAACTCAAGGGGTCACTTAACATTACTCAACTCAGATTGGTCTAGATTACACAAGTGGTTCAGACTTTAGGGGTCACTTAGCGTTACTTAGCTCAGATTAGTCAAGATTTCAAAAGTGGTTCAGATTCTAGGGGTCATTTAGCATTACTCAGCTCAGATTGGTCAGATTATATAATGATTTAGATTACATTAGGGTGACTTAGCATTACTCAATACATTCAAAAGGATACACCTTCAATTTACATATATATAGATACCATATTTGGAGGTATGTATTGTACTTTATGTCTCACACATACAACTTCATATAGCATGACACAGTTATAGACTAGATAGTAGATTATAGGCATAGTGCATAGCACATTATTTTGATCTTCATTTTTGCACATGAGATGTGACATGATAGATCATATCACATGTGGTTATACATATTTCTAGATTATCCAAATGCATCGCTCACATACCATATTTGGAGGCATGGCACAAATGTTCATCTTCTAGGATTATACAGATTAAGATGGCAGGACATGCCATTTTATTATTACACATTTACCAGCATTTTTAGCTTACACCTAAACATTACTTAGGTTGTCACTAGGATGGACCGTATAGTCATCTATAGTGATTGGTCCATAGTATTACTCAGACCCAAGAGTTTGTGTGGGATAGAGGATAGACATTGGGTTTTGACCTCTGAGCACTTCTTAAATCCAATTTAGATTATTCAAATTCAGTAAAGAGGGCATCCATTAAAAGGATTCCTTCTCTTTCAAGACACTACTCAGATATAGTATGGGGGAATCCAATACAGGGATTCCTCCGCTTTCTAGACATTATTCATATTCAGTATAGGGGCAACCATTACAGGGATTCCTTCTCTTTCTAGACATTATTCAAGTTCAGTATAGGGGGCATTTGTTATAGGGATTCCTTCTCTTTCCAAACATTATTCAAGTTCATTATAGGGGGAATGTATTACAGGGATCCCTTCTTTTTTTTAGCACTATTTCATTTCTTCAATCCACTTCCTTAGCTAGGAAGTTGGACCCTTTTTAGCATACTTATCTTCATGCAGGTAAGCCCAGGTATGCATTTTCTTTTCTTTATTTTACTCTATTACTTCATTTCATTACATCACTAAAATAAAAGGGGGGAAAATGTAATCACCCTAAATTGGTCAATCAAACACACATATTATATCTTTTCACAGTCTTTTCATAGGAGACTTTGACTAGAGAATATGAGCTTTATTCACATTTAGCCAGGTCCTTTTGTTTGTCTTATCTTGGTCTTACTACATTCTTTAGACATCTCTTTGCCTATTCCCAGTCATCCATAGCTTACCAAGTTTGACCCTTTCAGGCCCAGAGACCTCTTTTAGACCCTAACACATCCCCCTAGGTTCCAAACCCCCTAGACAATAGTGCCCAAATATGGACTACAACATTGAAACCTAAGGTGTCTAGTTTTTGGCACTATTGTCTAAGCCTAGTTTTGGTTCTAACAATTAGTTTCTTTCATAGGATAAGTCTTGCCCCTTTTATTTTCTTCATTCTTAAGTTTCCCATTGTTGGCCAAATATGAATAAATCTCTCAAACTCAAAATAATGAGTCTCTTAAATAAAGGACTACACAAGGCATTTTATATCTAGCACTTACTACTTTGGCACATTAGACATTATAAAAATTAGTCAATAGTATAGCTCAATTTTTCTACATCACACTTAGAACTGCATGCTTGATCAAGGAAGGGCCTAAGAAAAATTCATTCTTGCATCAATCATGTGTGTTGACTATGCATGTTCCCTAAGGGAGAACTACATCAAATCTGAGACCCCAACTTGAGGATTAATTTAGGTCAAAATCAAAACAATAGGGGTTCTTGATTGCGTGATCATTCTTCCCCTAACCCAATTTTTTGCCCTTTTGATTTTGATCTATTTATTGTTTTTATTTGCATAGATAAGTATAGATACTTAAGATGGAAATAGACATACATCAAGTTTTAATGACTCTTAAGAGCTAAAATTTGGTATGTAGGGTCTCCAAGAATAGGCAAATAAAACCCAAAAAGCTTAGATAGTTCAGACCCATAGGACTATGGTGCCAAAACTATGACTATAGCACTGGACCTCTAGGTGTCCCATTTTTAGTGCTCCTATCTAGGTAGAAAATAGACCTTTAGATCTTATTTCTGACAGTTTGCCTAGCCAGATTAGTAATTTATAGCCTCTATCTCCTCTGTCTCAACCTAAAATCAGCTAAGTTTTACTCTTTATCCCCTTGTTTGCTATTTTTATAAATCAATTAAGCACTTAGAGATTCAATAAATTAGTAGGTTAATTAAGGCATATTTATTGACTAATTTTCCCCTTAATCTAGACCCCTTTATTATTTAGGAAATTAAACCTATAGTTTTCAAAATTTAGTAAAACAATACCATACAACAGTCATAACCCAAATGTTGCCTCTACCTCTAGAGCTCTAGTACCTATTTAAAATAACCTTATGCAAGAGCATGATTAGTATTCTCAATGGGATCAACCTCATAATCATCTTACCAATCACATTGAGGTGTTCAAACAAGATTTTATGTCAAAAAAAGGAATATTACCCTCAATAACACAAGCTAAAGTTCCTAATCATGAAAGGACTAATGGAGAGTAAGTCCAATCTAGTGCTACATTGGTAAATTGGCAAGAGGGAGATTGGTGTGCAGCCAATCAGTTAAGAAGCATAAGTAAGTTTGTTGATACTTCCATAGTAGCTAATACAAGGTCTAAAAGGAGAGAAATTAAATTTTTTCAAGAGGTAGGTAAGAGTCTAGTCACTAGTCCCTCTATGTTTCAAGGAACAAAAGAAAATAATGCAGCCCCTAAGGCCCAAGAAACTCAAAAAAATCATAATCTAAATGGTACTTTCATACCTCAAATTATGCAAGATCAAATCAGTATGGCAACTCCTAAAGGATAGCCAAGGGTTGGTGGTTATTACATCAACATTGTGATCCAAATGAAGAATCTTAATGTGAGCATTCATATGTGGGACACATTTTTTATCCCTAGACAAAGTGTTATACTTCGAGAGGATTTGTCTAAACTCAACCTTTTATAAAAATTAGTGAGAAGAGAAAATTCAATCTTCATAAATACACCTACACCCACTGATGGGTATCCAAGAAAAAATGGAAAACCACCTCATTTTTATCTTTTCATGATTATTAGAGATTTTTTTGTTCATAATTGCATGATAGATAGTGGGAAAAATAGCTCAATGATGCCTAAACAAATAACTGATAAGTTAGGCCTAAATTATGAGACTAATACCAAGGGTGTCTTATAATTGGATAGTTTAGCTACCAAGACTATGGGTGTTATAAAAGGTTTCGGTCTTACTCTTCATGTTTGTCCCAACTTTTCTATTGCTCAAGATGTTTTTGTAGTGGATTTTCCACCCTACTTTACTCCATGCTTGTCAAGAGACTTCACTACCAAGATTAGGGGGTGTTTGTCATATGATTGGTTATATATGTATTTTAGAACCAAATATGGTACTAAGGTTACAATCAAGTTTGAACCTATGTCTAGGTTCCATCTTGAACCATAAAATCTAAATATTTAAAATGTGAATTACACTATCATTGATGAGGGAGATCATCTTAATGATCAAAAACTAGTTGTACCTCTTGAAGGCATATTAGACATTTTCCTTAATGAGTAGGGAGTATAAAATCATGAATACTACCCATATAAAGGTATTGAATAAGATAGTATAGGTGTTTACTATTTTCACAAATAAGGTGCAACCATACAATCTCTTTATAAATCAAATGAAGATAGTGATGGTCTATAGAATTTATTCTTTGATGGTTCAAGGAGTAAGAATGGAGTAGGGGTAGGTGTGATGCTATTTTCTCCCTCCAAATAAAGATATTATTCTAAAATTATATTTTAATTCAGTTGCACTTGCAATGTAGCTAAATATGAAGCACTTATTCATGGACTTCAATAGGAAAGAAAGAAGGGAGTGAAACAATTACAAGTTTTTTGAGATAGTGAGCTAGTAGTCAATTAAGTGAAAGGTAAAAATATTGCTAAGAATGCATTTTTTAAGTCTTACAAACATTGGGTATGGGACCTTATTGAATAATTTTAAGCCTTGAACATATAATCAGTCCCAAGAGAAGAAAACCAACATGTTAATAGGCTAGCTTTAATGGGAGCACAATTTGACAATCATAATGATTGGAAGAACCAACATGTTGATAGGCTAGCTTTAGTGGGATCTCAATTTTATAATCATAATAATGTGAAGAATTTAAAAACTCAACCACATGTAAAGGTGGTAGTGAGACCATTAATTCTGGATAATGATGTCAATTGGTAGGTTTTTGTGAGTGATAAACAAATTGCATGTTTCCTTCAACAAGAAGCTGAGTTTTATTCAAAAAATCAAATTAAGTTATAATATCAATATGGAGAACAAATTATGTAGCTAAGATTCAACAAGTTCCCCAAAGGTTTGGTAACTCTTGAGAGCATCTCCAATGAAAATTATCAAATGAAGAGGGAAAAGGTGAGTATGTCTACAAAAGAAGAGAATCATGAAAGGGTTACTATCTTCAAGGACAAGCTTCTTAAGCTTGGAAAGGTATGCACTACAACAAAAAAGATTACATTTGTGGAGATATGTAAATAATTTTCTAATATATTTGCTTCAAAATATAGTGACCTTAAGGGGTTTGATCCTAGACTAGCCCAACATACCATAGATCCTGATCCAAATGCCAAGCCTTTAAGGCAAAGACAAAGACCTGTAAATCCAAAGATTGAGCTCATAATGAGGAAAGAATTAACTAAATTGATAGTGTCAAACATCATATTCCCTATTAAGCACTCCTCATGGGTTTTTAATCTAGTCCCTATGAGGAAGAAGAATGGGAAGATCAGATTATGTGCAAATTTTAGATATTTGAATAGTGTTTCATTGAGATATCATTACCCCTCACCCTCAATGGCACAAATTATTCAAGTGTTTGTAGGTTTTTAACATTTCTCTCTCTTGGATGGCTACTCTAGTTATAATCAAGTCTTGGTGAAGGAAGAAGATCAATACAAAATAGCCTTTACTACTAAATAGGGCACTTATGCCTATAAAAAGATGCCATTTAGGCTATCTAATGTAGGGGATGAATTCCAAAGAACCATAGATATGGCTTTTCAAGGCTTGATTAATGAAATGGGGTTAATCTATCTTGATTACATAATGATTTTTTCAAAGAATGCTAATGACCATTTAGTTCATCTTAGACTAATTTTTGAAAGATACAAGTAGTATGGGATCTCTTTAAATCCCAAGAAGTGTGTTTTTTTAGTTCATTGGGCTAAGATCTTAGGTCACATTGTCTCTAAAGATGGGCTTTTCATATATCCTAAAAGAGTGAGTGTTATATTGGCTTTGTCATTGCCTAATCATAAGAAGGTTTGAAAAGTTTTCTTGGGAAGATTAATTTTTTTAGAAGATTCATACCTGGTTTTGATAACCTTGTGAAGCATATAACAACCATGTTGAAAAAGAATCAAGCCTTTAATTAGATCAAATAAGAACGGAATAGTTTTTAGGCTACTAAGCAAGCTATAAACCAAGCACCTATATTTATCAATCCTAATTTTTTAAAGGATTTCTTCTTGTATTTTTTCTCTAACATTGACACCATCTCAACCATGTTGATGCAATATAATGGTGAAGGTCTTGAGACACCTATTGCCTTCTTTATCCAAGGGCTAGAAGATTATAAAGAGAGATACACCTTTATATAAAAGCAAGTATTGGAAATCATAAGGAGCCTTAATAATTTTAGGTATATGGTGTCCATTATCAAAATCCATGTCATGGTGTCACATCTAAGCATAAGAGGCTTCCTTTTGAACACGGATTTGAATGAAAAAAGGATTGGTTGGATAACCAAGGTCATGGAATATGACGTAGGGATTAAGGCTTCCAAGTTGGTAAGAGAAAGAGGACTGTGTGAGTATTTGGAATCAAACCTTTAAGAGCATAAAGAAGTTTTTTTAGCATTATAAGATGATCCTATTATAGTTGTACCTTCATCCCATCCAAGTTGGACACAATATATGGTAAGATTTATTCAAATAGGTGAGTATCCTGCAAGTTTGGATAAATCAAAAAGAAGATAATTTAGACTGCATTCCATCCCCTATGTTCTTATGGATGGAGTCCTTTATAGAAGAGATTTTAATTTTATGCTAATGATATGTGTTAATACTGATCAGATTGATAGGATTTTGGAGCAATTTGATTATGGGCCTGTAAGAGGTCACTTTGCACCCAAGACCACAATAACAAAAGTAATGAGAGTTGGGTATTATTTTCCTAGCTTGTTCAAGGACTCTTATGCATGGGTAAGGATCTGTCAAAAGTGTGCATTTTTCACAAAGCAAAAAAATCTTGTATCCCTCCCTCTCAATCCTATTCAAGTGGAGCAACCACTCATGTAATAGGGTATTGATTTCATTGGTATGATAAACCTCCCTTCAAGTGTTGGCCATAAATGGGTGATTACATCCATTGACTACTTAAAAATATGGGTGGAGTCAATATCCCTAAAGGAGGCTAATGAAATTATAGTCCTTGACTTTTATGAAGTCATAGTAACTAGATTTGGAGTTCCTTCCATAATATTTTTTATAAAGCAATGGAACTTAGTGGTGCAAGGACAAGTGAATGGGATTTTAAACATGGCATCTACCTAAGCACTTCTTCCAACTACTATCCTCAAAAAAATGGACTAGAAGAATCCATATAAAGTAATTTGATTAGAATCATTAAGAAGATAGTGGAAGAAAATCAAAGAGCTTGGAACACTAAGTTGAAGACAACCTTATGGACTGATAGGATTACCCTCAAGAGGGTTGTTGATAACTTAACATACATGCTTATTTATGGGAGAGAGGCCAAGTTACCTATATCTCTTTAATTACCATCCCTAGAGTTAACACATTAACTTGAAATGATAGAGAGTGACCTTATGGCAATAAGGTTGACAAAGCTAGTGGCATTGGAAGAGATAAGAGACCATGCCATCTATACCATAGAGTGTAACCAGGCCCAAGTCAAGAAAATTTGTGATAGAAGGGTTGTTTCAAGATCATATCAAGAAGGAGACCTTGTGTTAAAATGGGATGAAGATAGGGCCAAACTTGGTATACATACTAAGTTTGATACATTATGGAGTAGGCCCTATGTTATTACAGGTTACAAATAACATAATGTTTTTTAGTTTGCAAAGTTGATTGAGAAGAGCTAAATATCTCAGTCAATGGGATACATTTGAAATCATGATACTAAGGTTAGTTTATAAAGGATCTTGTTTTGGTAATGGTTAGTTTTGTAGTGGTAAACATTGTGTTGTTCTTAGTAGCTTTTAGAATACCTTAAGGTCATCTAGTTAGAGGTAGAGTCAAAATATCTAGTCTTGTCATTAAAGTCACTCAATGTGGTCATATCCAAAGTGTTTAGCATAGATTAAGGTAAATTTAGAGATGTTAAGATTGTATGAAATTCATGGTAAAGTGTGAATCATGGTAAAGATAGTGAGATGGTGACCCTCCAAGAAGATAATGTATTCCAAACTGAGCGAGAAGACCAAGAAAAATAGCTAGTGAGTTGACAAAATTGCACTTTCAGGCATTTTGGAGAAGTTAAGGTATTTTTGGAAAGATTAAGGTATTTCATTACTTTAGTCTTATGGTATTCTCTAATATTTTAATGAGAATTACTAATAATTATGAAACATGAAGGTCTATATCATTGTATAGGTGTGTTTTATGTCATTTAACACTTATGGAATGTCATGATACATGTACTTTGTTGTACATCTTGTCCAATGTCTTAAGATTACTCTTTCAATGTTGAAACTCTTTTGTAACTACCTATCCATCATTTATAACATTTAAATAAGACATATTAAGGAATTTATAGGGTAATTAAAGGTGGGAAATGCTTTTTCATGTTAATCCACATCCATACATGTCAAGGAAATTTCCATATTCACCTAGTTCATCAGCTCCAATAGGCTAAGAAGGTAAGACAAATAGTTTCTTGAGGAGAAAAGGCATGTAAATGTATTTTATCAAAGGTTTTACATTTAATATCAACTCATGATCCTCTTCAAGGCTCTCTTTAATATCCTTAGACTCAAATCCATGCTTTATAAGAAGTGACAGGCTCAAAAAGACAAAAACATATTCCATTTCCCCATCAAGTTTCAAAGGTCTACTCAGCAAGCTCAGAAGGGTCAATGATTTGAGGTTTGTTCATATAGAAGAGAGATAAATAGGGCCAATGATCTTATGGGAATGAGGGGAACCCTATTTAATTCCAATTCATAGTAGGTTTGTGGAGATTTAGGCCCTGAGCTTTATGAATCATCCTTAACAAAATAAGATGTCTTAAACCCTCTCAAAATCCTAGAAGTTTAGTTTTAGATAGTTTCAAAGTATTTTGGATATTATTGGTGAAAATTGAGGTTTGTATAAGATCATGAAAGATCCTATTAGTTATTTCAATCCATCTCTGATCATTAATTTATCACATACTAGTAACAAAAGAACAAGACCTTCACTTTGAATGAGTTATAGACCTATATGAGAGGCCACATGCAGGGTTTTAGTTTTTTTGGATGTTTCCTTGATTAAATTGGATCTCAATAAATATCCAAAAACATCACTTCCATCCTATAAATATCCTCAATTGGTAGATATCATATCATGAAGGTCATCGGTCTAAGGGTTCTCTAACAAAGTTTCTAATTGTAAGAGTAAACATAGGTCTATGGCTGATGAACAAGTTCCTAATACATTATTGGAGGAGTTATACTAATGATCCATACCTAATCAATATTGGTGTGTTCATGTTTTTGATAAACCTTAACCAAAACATCAAGCTTCCTTTAGGCTTATGAAAAACACAAATGATAAAAGACTGATGTAGTCATATACATATTAGTAGCTTGTAGGTCTACAAATTGGATATGAGAATGATTGAAAAATTATGCATGTTTCCTCATTGAAAATATTATAAAATTGGATATTTATCTTCATGTCACCCTATATTATAAAATTCAACAAAAATATCAATCACACACTAAGTGAAGAAGGTGTTAAGCCTAGAATAAGCACCTACAAGTCTGGCTGCAAACTAGGCTACAAGAGGCAAGATTTGTGATAGGCACAGAACCTAAGAATTTTCACAATGTGTAATAGATATCAAAATATTAATTAGAAATTTTAAGGTGATGTATGAATAAAATAAAGCATCAAAATGGCCAAAGACACCTGAGAAAAGCTTTGACATGCTTATAGGACCTAGAAAGAGGTTTTTTATGCATTTGAAGTTAGAATTTCAAGAAATCAATGAAATATTGGTTTTGCATTATGTTATATGGTATATAAAATCATATAAAATCCTAGGGAAGATTATAACTAAGATTTTCCAAAACTTGTATGGACCTTCTTAATGGAAAAATAGTTCATTCAGCTCTGTATAGGCACCCAATGGATTGTGTATACCATGGTGAAGACCAGATGAGTTGATTAATTAATTTTGCATGACTTAAATCATATAGAGATAGTCATTAAATATTAGGTGACATTATATAAATTTTCACCATTATCCAAATAGGTTCAAAGATATCAAAACACAAGAAAGAGGGTTTTAGGCCTAGGATAACACCTACAGGCCTATCATAGGAAGAATGAGGGAAACCACACATGTTATGATTGGATTAAATGTTGAGAGGATTTTTAGAGGTTATGGATATTTTTATTAAGGTCCCTATCCTTAATATAATCAACAATAAGACTAAAACTAACTAAAGATGACTCAATCTATAGGCCTACCAACCAAGAAGCCTAGAAATGCACCTAAAGGCCTGTAACTAAAACATGAGGAAAACTTGCAAGTTTTGAAGTGAGTTGGGGAATGGAGGATGTTAATAAGTGAGGATAAATTTTAAAAATATACATACACGGTTGGAACTCACTAAAATTAATATTCAAATAATGGTCATTAGGGTCATCTCCATGGGACTGTTCAGAAACCCTAACAATGTCCTAATGTAGGTTCCAAAGAGTTTAAGGAGTAAAAAATATTAAACAACAACTTTCACATGTCATGGTATGTTTTAAAAACCTCAAGGATGTATTTCCAATTCAATCCAAGCACTTTCGTACCTCTTTTTTCCAAATTAGACCTTCTCAAGTTCGCTAACAGGGTTATTTTGCCTAAGAAGATTAATTTTATCATCTGAGAACTTGAAGGAGGAGTTTCATGGGTCAAAAATTGTTGGTGCATATGTTATTAAGGTCTCCCTACTCCAATATTATGGCATTATTTTGGGGATCAAATATCTATTCTTTATCAACAATCCTTAACAAAATTAACACCTAAAACCCTGCTAAAACCTCTCAAAGAAGCCTGATGGAGTAGATTATTATATATTTCCTCAAACAGATTAGAATGACCCTAAAACTACTTGGATGGTCTCTAAACATATCCTAGGCACATAGTGTAGTAGGACATTGGCATGTGTGAGGTAAAAAGTATGAAAAATGACTTAAGAATTTGCTCTTTTGAGCATGTTTGCAGGGTTTTGGTGAGAAAAGACTTCCTAACCATTTTCAAAGGCTCATTAAGCTAGTAAATAAGTATCATGATACTTTATAATCCATTTAATAACTCTCCATAATGATAGGATAGGATATAAGTTATTATTATGCCTAGAGGAATATTGTAATCACTTTTGCATCAAGAAGGTGGAGTGCAGACCTGCTTCAAAGCTTGAAAACTCAAAGGTCCTTCAAATAATACTGGTGGACACCTAATACCATATATATAAGGTTTATATATGATAAAACATAAGTAATAATCTCTTCTTGGCCTTCAAGATCACTTGAAGCTTTCATAGTATGAAGGCCTCCTAATATCTTCTTGCCAAATAAGTGTGAAAATTCAACTGTAAGGTGATTTCTAATAGTCATATAAATACTCCATGACCTAATATAGTACTTACATGAAGCAACATGATATTATGATAGTCTTCAATTCCCAAAATTATACCTTTCTCAAGACATAGGCTGGTCTATGTCACCTTATTTAGACAAACAAATTTTGGCAATGAATGGCAAGAGTCTAGGGATAAAGCCCAGTTGGAGAAAGAGGTCTAAAGTTAAATTTCAATCCTCACATGGTGGAGAAGAATTTTACGAGAGAATTTGGTGTAGATGGTCCACAAGTTGGCCAATTTTTAAAATATCAACTTGTAATTTCCCCTTAAAGAAGTGAAGGTGTAACTCCAAAAAAAGGGAGTTAGCTTCAAGAAGTATCAAACCTGCCAAGGTGATCTTCCCAACACTTGGCCTATAATTTTTTGAATAAGAAGATAACTCATCCCTTGTAGACTTCATACTACAATACCTCTATTTTGTAGCTATTTTTATTATGAAGGATAGTTGATGAACTTTATCCTTTTTATATCTCTCTATTCTCTTCTTTCTGATATAAATAAAGCCTTGAAAGGCATTGTATGGTATCCTCAAAGTGTGCATGGTAAAGCCCTACCAAAATTTATACTTATTATTACCTTTGAAATAAATTCAAGCTAGGCTATACTTATTCATCTTGCATCTAGTGATTTTGAGATGAATTATTGATGGATGTTAGTGATAGTTATATTACTTCCTTGCATTTGTCCTTTTCATGCATGCCTCTATGTGAGTTAGTTATCTTTCCATAGGTCATATGATATGTATCAGATGGTTTTGTTGAGTTCAAGTGTATAAGTGTCATTATTTTTCTTTTTAATACTTCTTGATCATTCACCTTGGTTGTTGTATTAGCCATAACCTTAATATAGAAACACTTGTGTGGGAAGAACTATTTTCGAGTTGTGAAAATCAAATTGTAATCTTGTCATTTCATAATGAAATCATAGGAAAGTAGAAGAAATTACATTTGATGCAACACCTCCATGTTTAATTTCTAGTTTTATTCTTCTTTTACCCTTTTTTATTGTAATATAAGTAGTTTGGTGAGTAGTTTTGGATGAAGCATCAAGGGAGCTAGCCCAATCTAGAGATTCATTTCATTAATTAGGTCACCCATAGCCTAAAAGTGATTCCATGCTATCATATAAATAATAAGTCTTGAACAACCTTCTTAGGGGTGCAATTTAGAGTGATAAAAGAATATTCTTCCTTTTAGGAGAGGAAAATCCTAACAAATCATTCCCATTATTAGCTATATCTAGATACTGATCAACGTATTTTGGCACTTGAAGGAAGGTCGTGAACCACAAGTTATGTTTGTAGTCAAAGTTTGGACTAAGACATTTTAGAAACCTTAAATTCCAATGAGTTAAATTATCTTTGAATCTATAAATTAGGAAGATAAACACTTGATTAAAGTCTGATGAGGATAATTTGAGTTCTTAGTATTTACTGATCATAAAATACCAAAATGAAGAGCTAACAAAGGAAAAAGAGAAGGCTAAACCCATTTAGTCAATTGGTAATTCACCTATAGCTAAAATACCCCTTTTAATTAGCCAATTTGTGCTTCATCAACATATACCAATGGCCAATCACATGGCATGGCTTGGGCACGGAGGTTATTTCCATGTGGTTATCCTAGGCATAGCTCAAGATCTACCCTAAAATATGAAAATTTTTGTCCCAAGTTCATAGTTGGAGGCATCTAAACAACAAAGGAACATATTCAAGTCTTTAAGGATGCACTAATTAAAATTAAAGTTCAACATGAGGATGTTGTCTGTAGATTATTCCCATATTCCTTAGGAGAAACCACATATCCCTAGTAAATAGGGATACCTCATGGATGTATTACTTTTTGGAATGGGCTAAAAACCATCATCGTGAACCATTTTAGGTTTCCCATTAACCTTGTTATTCTATATCATCATTTTATAGCTGCTAAAAGAGAGCCAAATGAACCCATGAGCATGTTCAATGCTTGGTTTCACAAGCTATATATAGGCTAAAATACCCATACATCTGGTAGAAGGTCCAGCCATCTAAACCTACTTGGTTGTCCCGGATTCTTTGACATCAATGTTCCTTAGAAGGACCCCAATCATGCTTGATTCTCTATCATTGGTTTATAATAAGGTCATGAACATAGAATACTAGAAGGTACCACAAGGATATAATGCATGTGATTTACCATCCTTAGGATAACTAGAGGTCTATAATTAGATCCCTATACTAAACTGGGCCCTTATGTAGAACACACCACTCATGAATACCTTCCCAAGTGTTATTTATGGTACCCCTAGCCCAGTCTATGCTCCAACTCTAATGAACTACATGTCAAGTGATATTCCATGTGTGCCTTCCAATCATGTATTTTCATAAATAAACAACCAATAATTGATCCCAATGGCATACAATAACATTGTTATTGCACTAATAACTAGTGGGTGTGTTATGTCCAATATCACTTAGAATGTAGTTCCACCCTATTTTAATCCTCATACACATGATAACAATGCCCACAAATAAACTCTCATTGCTACTACTATGTTCTTAAACATAGGTGTACTTGTGACCAACCCACAACCTCAAGAAGTGAGCCAAACCAAAACTAGAAAAAAATCCAAGGTGGGAAATGAGGCAAATGGTCTAACACTTGTCCAAATGTTAGGGTATAAATTTCAATTTCTAAATGTCTAATAGATAATGGAATACTTGACCTAATCATGGTAATATTATCAGTCCTGCTGATAACAATAATCAAAATACTAACAACTCTTCCCATTCTATGAATTTCATAGACTTAGCTTTAGACACATGGTGCAGAGTGCATAACATAGCTAACCATGCTAAAACCAATTTTGTTAAGTTTAATATTGCCTCAAACATCTTCCAAAAGGAGATGGACAACATGAAAATATTTCCCACTCCTAGTGAAATCCAAAACCAAGATGGAGGGAATCCAAAGCATGGTTTTAGTTTTGAAAACTTATGAGTTTCCATTTGAAGATGAAAATGAACCTAAAGATAATCTAGATGAATTTGATGCATTTAGGTATTTCCAAATAGGAAACACTTATCAATTGAGGAGTAAATCAACCAACCTATTGACCACCTTTACTCCTCTAATGAAAACTCAGGTTCTACATGATGTAAATTCAAGCAATAATTGTCCTCTACCTAAAATACCTCACACTTCTTATTAGCAAACTCAGGTTCTACATGATGTAAATTCGAGCAATAGTCATTTTTTGTCAAAATTAACTTCATGAGGAAGTTTATCTTTGGATTTGGAAAAATGGTTAAACCTATGAATATCACGTTTAAAAAGGATACTAAAATTGAATGGACAAGTGAAGTTTAGGCAACTTTTGCTCAAATCAAAGAGGTAATGGTGCACACACTAGTGTTGATCAATCCTGATTACACTCAGCCTTTTTATATTTACTCTTTCACTTCAAAACATTCGACTGCTATTATTTTGATGTCGAGAAAGAGGTTTGGATATGGATGATATATTTCATTTATGAGCTTCCCTTCAAGAAATATAGAATTGAAGATACACTGTGATGAATAAGAAGGCATTTTCACTAATCAAGGCTATCAATAAATTTTAGAATTATATATTATGTAGCAAAACCTTTACTATCATTCCCAAACCAATGGTAAAATCCATGTTGGTACAAAATGAGATTGGTGAGTGAAGAGGCAAGTGGATGACCATCCTTCAAGATTTTAACCTTGAGATTCAATCAATGATAATTATCAGAGGACATGGTCTAAGTAGAATGATGGTTTAATTGCATCTATAAATCACTTACCAACATTACTCTATAAAAGGCATTATCAATGATGATTGGTACAAAGAAGTAGTTCATTACCTACTAAATAATGAGTATCCCATACATTTGAATTCCACATAAAATAGATAATTGTGCATAAAATGTAGCCACTTTATGATCAAAATATGAGTACTCTATAGATGAAATCATAAGGGCATGTATTTTAAATGTCTCAATAAGGAGGAAGTAGTAGATGTGCTTAGAAACCTCCATGGCAAACATGGGACTGGGCATGGATCGATGAATTATATTGACCACCAAATATTAAGAGTTAGTTACTATTGGTCATACATGTTCAAAGATGCAATGCACATGTCTAGATCTATCTTATTTTTTAGGTTATTGCACATAAAGAGCACACTCTATCAATGCCTTTATTTCCAGTAATCGAAGCTTAAACTTTCACATAATGGGGACTAGGCTTTGTGGGGGCTATCAACATAAATACATATATAGGACATAAGTTTATTATCATTCTAACTTACTAATACACTCATTGGGTTGAGGCACAACCATTAAAAAACTACACAATCGACATAGTTATTCAATTTTTAGAGGAGCACATTCTCACAAGGTTTGGTATGCCTTACACTTTGGTATGTTATAATAGTCCTACCTTCTCCTCTTCGTAATTCCTATAATGGGCATATGATCATCAGGTAACCTTAAATTCTCCTCTAAATATTACCCACAATGGAATGGGCTAATTGAATCCACAAATAATCCTAAGAATTGGCATAATTAATTGAAATTAAAATTATGGACCGATATGACTAGAACTAAAACTGCTCTAGGCACTTTTCCCTACTATCTAGTCTATGGCCAAGACTCTATTTTTCCAATCAACTTGAGGATCCCTACCTTACATTTTGTGAAGGATTACTTGGAAATAGATAATCAAATTAAGGTTTGCCTCCTGAATCTCATGCACTTGGATGAAAAATATAGCATAACCTTGTTACCTTTTAGTGGGCATAAAGACATTGTCAAATGTTTGTTTGATAAATGATCCAAAATGAAAGCATTTAGGATCTCAAACATTATCCTTATGTTGGACAAGGCTCATGAATAGAAGGTCCAACACAAAAAATTTGATACATTATGGTTGAGTCCCTAACAAATCTCTAAAATCTTGGGCGAGAATGCTTTCCACCTAAAGTGTCTTACTAGTTAGGATGTTCCATTGTCCATTAATGGGCAATTATTCAACCACTATTTCTCAGCTTAATTTACTTGGAAAAAACTGTGAATAATTTCTCTTTTGCTTTCTTTATTTTACTATTATGTTTCTTTCTTGTCCCTTGTTTTGGTGTGGGTTGTTGAATTTATTTGTTTTGGTCATTTTTACCTGCTTGGTTTAGCCTCATCACTTTTTTAGTTGAACTTATTGTTTTGACTAAGGGTTCACTTTCTAGATAAAGGAATGAGAATGGGCAGATTATTTGTGAATAACACTAATGGCATTCTTATACTCAAAAATCTTAAAATATTATTCAATTGCTTATATGGGTTATTGTATTTTCCTTGTATGGTTAGGATGTTGAAGGTTAATTATATATAACAAGGCATCTAGATTTAGAAAGGATTTATTTTTTGTTTTGAAAATCATTGGATACACATAACAAAAACATGAGGCATGATGCAGCTCTAAATTTTTTAGCTTTGTTTTAATTGGTTGTGGACTTATTGACTATCACTCAATCTATGGCTTGGTCCCTGTTTAACCCTAAAATGCTTCTAGGTTGGGGTTATCTATAAATTAAATGGGATATATAAATGAATAAACACAAGCATGATAATTAGATATATAATAAGGTAGTTAGATGCCAAACTCAAATATAACATATGTTTAATTTATTATGCTAAGTTATGCTAAAAATAGTAATTAAAACTATGATAGAAATGGAAATTACAAAGAATTAATATACTTAACTAGTTCTAATGCTAATGCATTTGTATATCTTGAATAGGTAGAAAGTATACTAGAAGATAATTCTAGAACAATCACCAAATTTAAGATTAAGTGCCTCTAGAATCATAGACACTTACATCGATTAGGGATGGTTGTGTCCATGCTAGTGTCTAGGTTTGACATAAGTGTCATGTACAAACTACCTACAAAAACTAGATGTGACCATCTAGATGTTTCTAGGTTTGCCTTCATCTTCGATCTAGTGTATTCATCTCTAGTTCATAGATTATCATTCCTCATGAAATTACAAAACCCTAGTTCTTCATCTTCATGGTGACCTTGGGGAAAATGTGTTAATAGGCACACAGTGTCGATATGAACCCAAAGACCCCACTATCAATCAATGTTGCCAACATATCCAATACTTTGAAGATGGTCTTAGATTGATGTAGTTATCCCCAATGTGTTGGCTTGTGTGTGAATCATGTAATATGTGATAAATAAGTATAAAAGTGGCCTAGCTTATAACTTGGAAAATACAACTCTTGGGTTGTTCCTTTAGTACTTCAGACCTATATGTGTGTTATCCTTATGATCAATATGGAAATAGAATAAAATAAAGAATATTTTATTAATTGAATGTTTGATAAAATGTTTTAGATAAGTTACCTTGGTCTCTTTGGTCTTTTCTAGGTGAGGAATGAATGAGTTTTGATCTTGTATTTATATCAATCCCTTTGGAGAAGTAACTTACATTAAAACACTTAGGTCAACCATTAGGATATGTTTAAATTTTAAATTAGATAACTTTAAGGCATTAGACACTTGTGTTAGAGTAGGACACTTGTGTCAACGTAGGTGTTTGTCATGAACATTAGTGTCTAGGGAGCAGGAAAGTAGGTACAGACTTAGAACTTGCAAAGGTGGAAGATAAACATGTTTTAAGCATTCCAAGCAATATAGAAGATCTAGGTCATCAAAATTAGGATTTTTCTAACTAATAGATAGGCTAAGGGGCACAAGATAGAGTAGATGTAAGACTTTCTAAAGTGGGAAAGGTACGAAACTGAGAGGATCAATGAAGGTCTAAGTTTTCCAAGTGTATAACACTAAGTTGCTATATAATCTATAAAATAGTGTCTACATTTACCCCCCCCCCCACTTTAATATAGTGATGAAATTACTAGTTTAAAAAAAAAGAAATGTATACCTGGGTGAGTATAACACACTTTGTCTTTGCTTGAGTCCAACTTTAGTGATTTACTGATGACTAACCTACAACCAAGAGCATGTTATAGTATATAATAAGTGCATATAATATGAAATTAAATGTATTAAAAAGATTGAAATTTAAAGATCAAGGTTTTATATTACACTTGTGTATTGATGTAACTACCTTGCTTATTGGTAAGTTGATTTAAAAATATGTATCATTGTAAAACACTAAAATTGAAATTAGGAAAAATATATATAAATCTAGAAAGTGCTTATATATAAAGAGATAGAGAGATTGTAAGGCACATGCCCCCAACCTTGGACAAAAGGTGAGTTGCCACTTGGTAGTTGAAATTAGCTCAACCATGCAACCCAATGATAATTATAACTTGGTAAGGTTGGATGATATAATCAAGTCTAACCTAAAAACCTAGAAAGATTAAGTGATTTAATCACTTAAACCATACCAAAGTGAATTAACTACTGCATTAGATTGGCTCAATATAGTCTGTAAAAGTCTGTCATGGGTATCAGTACATAAAAGTCCATGGTATGGGAATAGTCCATAGAAGTGTTTTGAAATATGAAACTAATTTATATTTTACAATATTAGCACACGTTACATATCATATGCACCTTAGATATGTCTCATGTTGAAACTATGTATAACAATGATACCAATGTATATAATTATACCACAATGATGAAATTGAATTTATACAATTATGTACTTTGGCCAATTTGAAAAATATGAAAGTATGGATAACATACTTCCAAATAATGCCTCCACTATATACAAAAAATGTAAAAATTGAAATAAGTACCAATGTGGAGAACATGTTTCCAAAATATGCCCCCACTATAATCTGGATATATTGAATATTGAATAAGTGTGGATAACATGCTTCCAAAGCATGCCCCCACTGAATCTAAAAATTGTGAATGTGTGGAAGCCATGCCTATATGACATGCCCCCACTGAATCTAAAAACTATGAATGTGTGGAAGCTATGCCCATATGACATGCCCCCATTGAATCTGAAAATTGATATAAGTAACAAATGTTGAATAAGTGTGGAGAACATGTTTCCAAAGCATGCCCCCACTGATATCCCCCCCTTTGAGGTGAGGCAAGAATATAAATAGGTAGTTACCTCACCTCAAAATGATAATACAACTATATAATCTGTGAATGTAATCATGTAGCATATAGAAGGGCATGTCTAGGTAAATGTATCATTGAAGTGCATAAAACAATATGATCACATGAATGCCTAAGATACATGATAAGGATTGTAGTAATGTCTAGATAGTAACAATATAAGTTCAACAAGAACATCAAGCACACACACAAGATCATTCAAAATCAATTCAACCTTTAATGGTTTAAAGAGACCACAAACAAAGGGCATGTTCAAATGTCACACAATCGAAAGGACATGACTTAGTCAAATATCCATAAAAGCAAGGATGATATTCAAATTCCATATAATAATCAATTATATGCTCAAATGTCAAAAAAATATACATAGGCACAGGGATTTCAAATAAAGGATCATATTCAAATGCTCAAACAAACCAGACAATAACAAGGTAAGGCACTCAAGAAAGTGCATAAAAGAGATCATAAGCAACCAGCATAAGCATATCATAGTGGCCCATGGATCAAATGTGCTAGCAAAAAATGTTAAGTGCATAGCATATCAAATATATTATGATATATATAATCATGGATAAAGTCATGTGTAAGTACATCTATGAGCTCAAAACATGATAATGTAGAGTGACCATAGAATGATATAACCTAGAAGTATTGTGATCAAAGAGGTAGATGCCTCCAATTTCGATATGACATGAATAAAGGGAAATCCCAACATCTGAAATATGAATATATTATGTATATGTGTATGCCTATATCACCCTCAAGTATAAGCATGACCATATGTGTATGTAGAAATAATTGATATAGAATTCATCAACATGGAACTAACACATAGATTCTAAGGAGCCAATAGAATATGTAGGTGCAACAAATGATTATTTGATTTTGAATGTTTTATATTTATTTTATTTTATTTTTTGGAGTGATTGAAAGGGAAATACTATGCTATGATGTCATCCAAAGGGTGGTCATATATATCTCTCCACTATGAACCTAGTGTAATAATTTGATGATGTTGTTGAGGAGCATGTATAAGTGTAATATCTATCATTGTAGTATATGTGATGTTTTGTGTATGTAAAATAGGACTATGTGGTCTTGTAGAAATAGTAAGAGTATTAGGAGTAGGGTTTTGTGGAACCCATCTTTAAGTGTTATGTGGTTTATTTGGATTAGTAGTAGTATAAATATTTTTAGGTGTTTTGGATGTCTAAATATGGTGCATAATAAAAGGTGGGGATTCCATGGAATCCACTATATGTCTCTAATGTAATGATCTCTCAAGTATTGGTCACCTAGAAAATGGGATTGCCTATTGCTTACCCTTTTGTAGTGGATTAGCCTTAGTAGTCTTGATAATTAGTTGTTAGGTATAAGTTTCTCTTGTTCAAGAGGATGTTCATATGGAATTATGGAAATTATAATTACCTAATTGGCATGAATGTATTTTACACACCCATGTATTATAGAAGATACTACTCAAAGTAGATAGATCCAAGGTCTTCCTAATAACATATCAAAGATGCTCGTGAAGGTATTATTGAAAAGGTAGTAACCACATGTGTGGGACTAACTTGTAAAGGTAGTTCAATCTAATCAAGAACCTTTTGGTAGGTCCCATTCAATGCTCTAACTAATCTATTAAAGTATGTAAATCATTATGAGTATAACCTAAGTGCATAAGTAATGTCATGGTGCAAACATTCTCACTTTTACCATTGTCAATAATAACACTATGTATAAGGTGTTTATCAAGGTATACTCGAATGAATAAAGAATAGAGATCATATTCATCATTTTCAATCTCACCATCATCGAAATAAATAGAGGGTCTTTAAACCATAGGAGATATGTGTCATGTATAAGTACCAATAATCCCATCTAATGGGTGCTCATAATGTGATGAAGGAGTATGTGCATTATATGCTACTTACACTTCTAGTTCATTCTTAGAATGGTATCGTAAAGGATTGTTAAATATTTTATGTTTCTAGTGATTACTAGGTTGTGAACTTGATTCCTTTATAATATCATCAAATTCAATCTTTTGGCCATCAATAAGGTCATAGATTTTATGTTTCAAGGTAAAACATCTATTCATATAATCTTCTGGTCCCTGTTGATAACCATAATAAGCATTTACATCATATCCTTTTTCTAGAGGTCTATTCATATCAACCTCTATAGGATAAGAGAGGGATATAAGTTGACACTATATTAACCATGAGAGTAATAAAGCTGTGGAATCAAGTAAATGTCTAAACTATCTCCTTAGTGCATTGGATAAGATAAGTCAATTAGGTTATTGTGATACTATGTTAACTATAGTGGTTGTTTCCTTTTTATGCTCATGATGTTTTACCTTATAGCTTTGTTTTATTTTAAACTTGGTATTAGATGTAGATGCAACTAGTGTGTTTGCTACATACTCGAGCTTATTCAATGAAATAAGCTTCATTTCATGGTCACGTACAACATGGCATAAGTCATCAAATCATTTTAACTTCTTGAAAATAATGGACTCGTGTAAAAGAGAAAGCAAACTTTGCTTGAATATGTCTTTCAAATCCTCGTCTACCATAGGATTGGTCATTTTAGCAAATATTGTCTTATATCTTAAGACATTCATTTATTAGTTCATTTGTTCCTTATTTTATTAGCAATTTGAGCATAGGAAACTTTATCAAAAATATTAATGAAAAAGTGTGTTAAAAACTAATTGGCAAGAGGTTTAATTCTTTCATAGATTGGAGAGGTAAATCATAGAACCACCTCAAATCATAGTCCTTCAGGCTTGTTTGAAATAATTTAGTCAAAAGTCTATCATTGGAGGTATAGTCAAGTCAATCTACATAAAAGGATTGAAGATGTTGTTCAAAATCACCTTTGCCATCATAAAATGGAAACTTAGATGCAACAAAATAGTTGGCAAAGGGTGGAAAAAATATCTCAAGTGAAAGAGGGTTATGCAACACATCTTGTGAATTAATAAAATGAGTAGACTTTAAAATATTTTGTTCAATGTTTGTAACCTTATCCTCCAAGATCTTTATAACTTGAAGGAGCATTTGAACTGTAGACCTATTAAGATTTAGATTAGCAAGTTGAGTAGTCACAAGAGGGGATGTAAACATGGTGTGAGTAGTAATAGGCATTAAAATTGGTATTTAAGTTGAAACATTTTATAATTCCATGGCAGTTATATCAATAGTAGTTTTAGGAACCAAAGGTTGGAAGACATAATCAATGCCTCCACTAGATGTAGGTAGATTTATTGGTATGGAATTAGTTGTAATACCTCCTAAAGACTTTCCATCACTAGGTGAAGTAGCCTTAGTTTTATCATGTTTACTTTTTTCATCTCTTGTAACACACAAAAATGCATTCATTAGGCTCTTGTTATTATTGAGATGAGTAATCAATGCCTCTTTATCTTTCATTTGAAAATGAGTTTTTGTATTAACATTTTCCATTATTTTACAAATGAAAATTTTAGAATTTGCAACAAAGTATAGTAATGAGGGAAAAAAAATTAGAAAACCCTATTTGACTTAGGGTTTGGAATTTAAATATGAAGTTCACCAAATTTTTAACCCTAAAATGGTTCTAGATTGGGTTTATCTATAAATTAGAGGAGATATATAAATTAATAAGCACAAGGATGATAATCATATCTACAATAATCTAATTAGATGCTAAACTCAGATATAACATATGTTGAATTTATTATTCTGAGTTATGCTAAAAATAGTAAGTACAGCTATGTTAGATATGTAAATTATAAATAATTAATTTACTTGGTTGGTTCTGATGTTAATCCAATTCTAGAAATGGAACATGTAGAAATTAGATTGGAAGATGATTCTGAAACAGTCACTAAATTTTAGATTAAGTACATCTAGAGCTATAAACACTTGCACCAATTTGGGATAGTTATGTTGACTCTAGTGTATGGGTTCGACATAGGTGTCTTATATGAAATACCTACTAAAATAGGATGTAACACTTGGATGTTTATAGTTTGTATTTGTATTTATTGTGGTGTATTCATATCTAAGTCATGGACTATTGCTCCTCATGAAATTGCAAAACCCTAGTTTTTCATATTAATGGTGACCTTGGGGGAAAATGGGTTAGTGGGCACATGGTGTCAAGTTGACCTAAAAGACTTCATTATTAATGATAACTACCTACATATCCAATACTCTGAATAGGGCCTTAGACTAATGCAGTTCTCCCTTACATGTTGGCTTATATGTGAATTATGTAATATGTGATAAGTACAATAATGACCTAGCTTGTAACTTAGAAAATATAGCTCCTGGGTTGTTACCTCAGTACTTCAAACCTCTATATGTGTTGTATCTATGGTTGATATGGAAATAATAAGAAATAAGGAAGCTTTGCTCAATTAAATGCTTGATATAATGCTTTGGATAAGTTTCCTTGGTCTCTTTGGTCTTTTCTGGGTGAAGAATGAATGAGGGTTGATCTTATCTTTATATCAATCCCTTTGGAAAAGTAACATTAAATCAATTAGGCTAACCATTAGGATACATTTCATTTTCAAATTAGATGAATTTAAGGTACTAGACACTTGCATCAAATTAGGACACTAGCATTGACATAGGAGTCTATCTTATATGTTAGTGTTTAGGGAGTAAGAAAGTAGGCCCAAACTTAGAAGTTGTAGAGGTGGAAGATAAATAGGTTTTAAGTATTCTGAGTAAGATAGAAGGTCTGGGTAATCAACATGATATTGTTCATACTAAAAGATAGGCCAAGGAGAAAAAAATAGAGTGATTGTGAGACTTCTAAAAGTGGGAAAGGTCTAGAACTGAGAGGAATAATGAAGGTCTGAGTTTTCCAAGTGTACAAGATTGAGGTGTTATATAATATATAAAATAGTGTCTATAGTCCCCAAACCTATACAAACAAAATAAATCAAAATATCTTCTAAGAAGAATTGAGTTGAAATACAAAATTTGGAAGCTCTCCTTGAAAAGGTGATCTTACAACCTATACCACATGTTTTTTGTCTTAGTTGGCAATGGAACAAAGCCTTAGGAAGGGACCACAAGTATATCTATCAAGGCTATAGGTGCCTAGCTGGAAACAAATTAATTTCCATATCATTCCCCCCAACTAAAATTTAAAATCCTTTCTCCTTTCAACAATGCCCATCAGTTAGACAAATTTGATTTATTGTGTGTGCCTACAAAATCTGAATTAATCACATAAACTCACACATTGATGGTTTTTGGATAAAATATTAGTTTAATATGTCGTATGTTGGAGTAGAATTTTATGCCTTTATGTTTTAACTTTATTACAAAAGATTGCTTGCAGCTAATGTTGTGGTTGAATGAAAACCAAAGATTCTAGATTATTTAAATACTAAGGAGTATCTCCTAATAAGAGTCACAATTTATTTTTACTCACATTACATGCACCATTTTTAGCTAAAAATTAGGATGATCTTTTCTTATCTGACTTCCTTATAGTCGTTTGTAGTTTTATTCTTGACAATCTAACCTATGTCTACTTTAGTTTAGTATGAACTAGCTAAGTGTTTGTGATTGTTTCAATTTTAACTTAGTCACTTTCAGATGAATGGGACAAATATCTGCTAAGATTATTCTAAAAAGGGCTATTTTATTCCACTAAATTAACCTCTTTTTTGATCCATTTCTACTTTAATCTGCTGTAAATTGACTAAATGCTTGTTTATGTTCAACTTATACCTTAGTCAATTTCATAAAAATAGTCAAAAAAATTTAGGAGAGTTGGATTTAAATTCTATAAAAAAGGCTTCCTTTTGTTAAGTTTATGCATGATTTCATTTAAAATATATCTAACCATTACAATTTGAACATTTAGTCATTTTAAATTTGAAGATTTCAAGACTGTTGGCTTTTAAATTTAAAGTTGTTGATTGTGTTTCTTCGCTTTATTGTCTTCAGGTGCCTAAATTGATCCCAACACCACATGACATTCACGCGTAGATCTTAATAGCCTCAACCCATTCTCAAAAGTGTTTTGACTTTTGGTCAATTTTACAAACTCTGCCCAAAACCATGTGGCATCTTTTTATTATCCCATGAGACTTAAGCAAATCAAAATATTTACCCAGGAACCTCCAACTAAGCAAGACCCTTCAGTCGAGTGGATTAGTGGGATGCTTCCACATGGAATGATCCTAATGATATGCTACCCTAAAAATGTCTATGCAAATCCAAAATCATGTGAGCCTCTGGGTTAGTGGATGTTGTCATGTGGCAACATCCTACTATTTCACAGACCTAGGGCAATCTGTGCAAGTTTGGCTAAACCATCTAAGTTTCAAATAAGCAGGATGACACCACATGGTGAAATCCTAATTCACCACAAATGAATTAATATTCATTACATATCACTCCCTAGTCAATCAATGGAAGAGGATGAATCTACCACATGGCTTGACCTTGGCAATAAAGGACATGCTAGAAGTAATGTCTACAAGGTACTAGTTTGAATTTGATGACCCGTCTAGCCGTTAAAACTTGCATATAGATTAGGATTCCAATATGACCTATAAAATTGATTTACAAAGACATATTAATGGTGAAATTGATCATGAAAAGTAAAATACAAAGACAAAATTGAGCAGTGATATTTAATTTGGGCATGCCATGCATATTTGGAAAAAAGATAAAAAGGCACTAAGGACAAATCCACCATGAAAAAGAGCATTTTATACTACAATGATGGTATGGACAAAGTCTGAGTGGCAATCCCAAAGCATTCTCAACCACTTCCAACTGTACTTGGTCAATGAAATTTATTCCCATGCTCATAGTATCATAAGGTCTAGTAGGTGTTCTCAACTACATTTTTGAATCTACATTAAATTCTCGGCTACTTTTTTAGAGGTCATGGGTTGCCTTTCTTTTTAATTTTGAATTTTAAATCTCTCCCTTCCCTCTATTTATATGACTTAAAAAGACTTTATCAAGGTAGACATTTTTTAGGATTAGAGAATGTTGTACCTGGCTGGCTCTTTATGAATTATAAAATGATAGAGAACCAGACACTATTTCTATGATTCTTTACAACTTTATAGATTAGTTTTGATTTTCTGCTCCTTTTTTGAGATTTTCTATTGTAGAGGTGAAGTTTTTATCTAGATGAATGTATGGGTTTTGAAATTCTAATAACTTTCATATACTGGATTCATTTTAAATGTGAAGCTTTGATCTACCAAAAAGAAATTCAACAATACATGTGCACCATTGCAGTCATAGTGAAACTATGTGTCAACATGTTTAGAGTGTGTGGCGCCCACTCTAAATGTGAAACATTATAGGCATAGTGAAAATAGGTGTTAATCATAGTGAATGAGGGATGTAACTGCATCAATAGGATGATGAGCACTTATTTTTCACTATGCCTAAGATTGGTCACATTTAGAGTGGGTGACCACCCACTCTATGAACTTTTGGAGGTTGGATTCATTTTATTTTGAATGTGAAGCTTAGATCTACCAACAAATAAATTAAAAAATACATGTGCACCATTGGAGTTATAATGCAAAAATGTGCCATTTTATTTAGAGTGGATAACCTCCCACTCCAAATGTGAATCATTGCAGGCATAGTAAAAATAGGTGTCAATTATAATGGATGAGGGATATAAATGATTCAATATGATGATTAACACTTATTTTGTATTATCACTTTAAATGTTCACATGTAGAGCAGGTGACACCCACTCTAAGAACTTTCATGGGTTGGATTCATTTCGAATGTGAAGCTTATATCTACCAACAAAGAAATTAAACAATGCATTTACATCATTGCAATCACAGTGTAAATATTTTATACACTATTTAGAGTGGGTGGTTTCTCACTATATATGTAAACCATTGTAGGCATAGTGAAAATAGGTGTCAATCGTAGTAGATGAGGGATTTAAATGCTTTAATAGGATTATTGACATGCATTTTGCACTATGTCTACAATTTTTCACATTTAGAGTGGATGAACACCCACTTTAAGAACTTTCACAAGTTAGATTCATTTTGAATGTGAAGCTTAGGTCTACTAGCAATGAAATTCAATAATAAATATGAACCATTGAAATCATAGTGAAAATATGTGTTAATCTATTTAGAGTGGGTGGCCACCCACTCTAGATGTGAAACATTACAAGGATAATGCAAATAGGTGTCAATTATAGTGAATGAGGGATGTAAATGTTTCAATAGAATGATTGACACTTATATTTCACTATGCCTACAATTGTTAACATTTAGAGTGGGATGTCTCCCACTCTAAGAACTTTCATAGGTTGGATTTATTTTGAATGTGAGGCTTAGATCTACCAACAAATAAATTCAACAATACATGTGTACATTATTGTCATATTTTAAATATGTGTCAATCTATTTAGAGTGGGTAGCCATTGAGGCATAGTGAAAATAGGTTTCAATCATAGTTGATGAGGGATGTAAATTTTTCAAAAGGATGATTGACACTTATTTTTCACTATGTCTACAGTAGTTCACATTTAGAGTGGACGGATGCCTATTCTAAGAACTTTCACAGGTTGAATTCATTTTAAATATGAATCTTAGATCTACGAACAAATAAATTTAGCAATGCATGTGCACCATTACAATCATAGTGTAAATATTTATCAATCTATTTAAAATGGGCAGCCACCCACTGTAAATGTGAACCATTATAGGCATAATTCAAATAGGTGTTAATCATAGTGAATGAGGGATTTAAATGCTTCAATAAGATAATTGACACTTATTTTACACTATGCCTACAATTTTTTAGATTTAGGTATGGAACCACTCACTCTAATAACTTTCTTAGGTTAGATTCATTTTGAATGTGAAGCTTAGGTGTACCAATAATGAAATTCAATAATAAATTTGAACCATTGTACTCATAGTTCAAATATGTGTCAATTTTTTTAGAGTGGGTGGTTGTCCACTCTAAATGTGAACCATTGTAGGTATAGTGCAAATAGGTGTCAAATGTAATGAATAAGGGATGTAAATACTTCAATAGGAAAATCGACACTTATTTAGTACTATTCTTGCAATTGTTCACATTTAGAGTGGGTAGCTGGCCACTCTAATAACTTTCACACATTTGATTCATTTTGAATGTGAAGCTTAGATATACCAATAAATACATTAAACAATACATGTGCACCATTAAAATCATGGTGTAAATATGTGTCAATCTATTTAGAGTGGTTGACCAACCACTCTAAATGTGAACCATTGCAAGCATAATGAAAATAGGTGTCAATCATAGTGGATGAAGGATATAAATGCTTCACTAATATGATTGACACTGATTCTGAATAATGCCTATAATTTTTCACATTTAGAGTGGGAAGTTGCCCACTCTAAGAAATTTTGCAGGTTGGGTTCATTTTAAATGTGAAGTTTAGATTTACCAACAAATAAATTTAACAACATATGTGCACCATTGTAATCATAGTGTAAATATTTGTCAATATGTTTAGAGTGGGTGGTTTCCCACTCTAAATATGAACCATTGCAATCATAATACAAATAGGTGTCAATCATAGTGGATGAGGGATGTCAATACTTCAGTAGGATGATTGCCACTTATTTTGGACTATGCCTGTAATTATTCACATTTAGAGTGGGTCGTCACCCACTCTAAGAACTTTTGCAAGTTGGATTCATTCAAAATGGGAAGATTAGATCTACCAACAAATAAATTAAATAATACATGTGCAACACTATAGTCATAGTGTAAATATTTGTCAAATTTTTTAAATTAGGCAACAACTCACTTTTAAAAAATAGATAAGACTTGCAGTTTTTTTGTATTTAGTTTTTCAGTTTTGAGCATATTACAACTTATGGGAATGAAGATCACAATTCATATTTCATATCCATTGAGGATATCCCTTTAAAATGCACGTTAGGACATTTTTAAACCATCATCTATGGGTTTTTCTTTACATTTCACTTAAATGGTTATTTATATTCTTGCTGCTATGTTTGTTCTAATTTGGTGCTACGTTTTGAAGTTTCACTTTTTCTTTGGAATAAAACTCATATTCATGTGAAAATGTCTTTTATTGCCATGGTTTCAAGTTGTAAAATATTTATAGATGCTTGAACCCATTTGAGTTAAGCAAATATGATGATTGACACTTATTTTCAATATACCTGCAATGGTTCACATTCCAAGCATATTGCAAAGTGGTGTTAATCATAATGGTTGATGGATGAAAATGTTTTAATAGGAGCATTGACACTTATTTGCACTATGTCTGTAATGGTTCTCATTTAGGGTGGATAGCTGCCCACTCTAATAAATTTCACGTATTGAATTCATTTTAAATGTGAATCTTAGGTATTTTACCAAATAAATTCAATAAGATATGTGAACCATTTCAAGTAATATTACAAATAAGTGTCAATCTATTTAGAGTGGGCAACAACCCACTCTAAATGTGAACTAATACATTTATAGTGTAAGTAGGTGTCAATCATAGTGGATAATGGATTTAAATAGATTAACACCTATTTGCATTATGCCTACAATGGTTTGCATGTATTATTGAATTTCATTATTGGAAGAATTGGGATTCACCTTTAAAATGAATCTAACTTGTAAAAATTATAAGAGTAGACAACAACCCACTCTAAATGTGAACCATTACAAGGATAGTGTAAATAAGTGTCAATCCTCATATTTGAAGCATTTGGATCCCTCATCCACCATGAGTAACACCTAATTGCACATTCATAAAATGGTTCACATGTATTGTTAAATTTCATTGTTGGTAGAACTATGCTTACACATTCAAAATGAATCCAACCTATAAAAGTTCTTAGAGTGGGTGGCCACCCACTCTAAATTTGAACCATTTCAAACATTTTAAAACTCAGTGTTAATCATCTTATTTAAATTATTTGCATCCCTCATCCACTACGATTTATCTCTATTTGCATTGTTCCTACAATGGTTCACATGTATTATTGATTTTATTTGCTAGTAGACTTAGGGTTCTCATTCAAAATGAATCCAACTTGTGAAATTTCTTAGAGTAGGATGTTGCCCACTCTAAATGTGAACCATTGAAGGCACAATGCAAATAAGTTTCAATAGAGGTTGGATTCATTTATATCCATCAACCACTACAATTGACACCTATTTTCAAGTTATGTCCATAATGGTTCACATGTATTTTTCACTTTATTTTTTGGTAGACCTAAGATTCACATTCAAATTGAATCTAGACTATGAAAGTTCTTAAGATTGGGCAGCTACCCACTATAAATGTGAACCATTATATACATAGTGAAAATAAGTGCATTTTTCCTATTTAATCATTTTAATCCTCTCATCCACTATGATTGATAATTATTGTAAAATTCTTGCAATGGTTCGCACGTATTATTGAATTTGTTTGTTGGTAGACCGAAGCTTCAAATTCCAAATGTATCCATCTACTCTAAATGTGAACCATTGTAGGCAAAGTGTAAATAGGTATTTATCATCTTATTTGAATCATTTACATCCCTCATCCACTACAGTTGTATGCATTCTTTGAGATATAACACAAAATGTTATATTGAAACCCTTGTCATTTCAGTGTGGGTGACCTCTCACTCTAAATAAGTTGGGTTGAAGCATAGAGTTACCCATTTACATCCATAAACCACTACAGATGCATGTTTGAATGAAAATAGAACACATAATGATATCATGAAATTATTGCATTCCATGGGATTTCATCTCATTCATAGATTTTTCATCATCCCATTGATGTATCTAACATCCCTCACCCACTAGTTACATGGTTGATTTCAAAAAACATGAAAATATATATCTTGTAATCATTGCATTCTAGGAAAGAAGTTCAACAATTAATATATTTGGTGTTGTATGCTTTCCCCATTTTGCATACATTTACAAACCCCAACTCATTTACAAACACCCACACATTCATATATTTAGTGGCATATGATTCCATTCCTTGATAATTGATACCTTCATGTTAATATCCAATTCCATTATATAAAACATAGCTAATGGAACAATCATATTCAACTAAACTGAGACCTTCATATAAATAACCAATCCCATTATACAATGCATGGTTAATGGTCAAAGTAAGATCTTTAACTTTTAAAATGCAAATTAGGTGTTAAATCATTTTCAATAAAATTATTAAATAATTGATAACTTCCTCCATTGTTTCCTATATTATCAAGGGCTTAGTCAGTTCCTATATTCTATATTTAGAGATGCCTATATCAATACCTTGAATGTGAATCTCTAATGGTATTGATGGGCCCATGAGTAATAGACCCAATCCATTCTTCAAAAACTTTAGCGTTTGCAAGTGAAATAGAAAGACATAATTTAATACGTCAATATGTTTTTATTTTTTTGACTTGAGATACATCATCATAGAAATAATTAATTTTTGAATGGAGCCACCCTCTCCAACAATTAAATGAAGATCATCCACAATGAAAACTGTGACTTACTGGAGAAGTTTACATTGCTTCCATCTACAAGATAGAGAATCCCATTTCTCAAGTTTGTTTCTCATAATTTGACCCTTCTCACATACATTAAAATAAATTACAATTTCATATATCTAATCAACTACTTTCCATCATAGACCTTTTTGACTTGATTATCACCCCCACTAAAAAAAAATTAAGCCTACACCCATGAAAAAGGTTGCAAAACATACATGTTAAAACATGGGATCAAGGCCCTATGTAGTTATGTGAAATAACAAATTTATGTGTATCTTGTCTTGGTCATCATTTCCTAGATTCAAGATTTATATTTGCCTATATCAACACCCTGAATGTGAATCTCTATTGGTGTCAATGGACTCTAGGGGGAAATTTAAAAAACCCATGAGTAGTAGACCTAATCCATTATTCAAGATTTTTAGAATTTACAAGTGAAGTAGAAATACATCCTTGAATGTTCAATATTTTTTTTTGGTCTTGAGATACATCTCATCCTATAAATAAATAATTTTAGAATGGACCACCCTCTCCAAAAAAAAAAAATGAAGCTCATCCAAAATGAAAACTATTAATTACTAACCAAGTTTACATTGGTTCCAACTGCAAGACACAAAGCTTTAACGAGATTCAAATAAATGATAATTTCACCTATAAAATCAAATAATTTCCATCCTAGACCTTTCTGACTTGATTCTTGCCCCCTCAAAAAAATATTTTAAGCCCACACCCATGAAATAGGTTGTCATACATACCCACTATGACATAAGATCAGGTTCCAATGTAGTTTCGTGAAATAATTATTTTGATGTGTATGTTGGATTAGTCACCATTCCCTACATTAGATATTTATATTTTATTATATCAACACCCTAAATGTGAATCTCTAACGGTATTTATGGACTCTAGGGGGAATTAAATAACCCATGCGTATTAGACCCAAATCCACTCTTCAAGATCTTTAACATTTGCAAGTTAAGTAGAAAGACATACTTGAATGCATCAATGTGTTTTTTTATTTGGATTTAAATAAATATTATCCTATCAATAATTAATTTTATAATAGTACCACCATCTCCAATAACTAAATGAAGCTCATTTACAATGAAAACCATGACTTACTAAATAATTTCACTATGTTTCCATCTGCAAGACATAAACCTTTAAGGAGATTCAAATCAATTGTAATTTCACCTATCAAATCAAATACTTTCCATTATAGAAATTTTTTACTTGAATCTTTCCCTACCTATAAGTGTTTTAAATTCACACCCTTGAAACATTTTTTCAAACATAACAATTGCAACATGGGATGAGGGCTCAATGTAGTTATGCAAAATAATAAATTGATGTGTATGTTGGATTGGTCATGATTTATTATATTCAAGATTTAAATTTGCCTTTATCAACACACTAAATTTAAGTCTTTAATGGTGTTGATGGACTATGGTGGAACTAAATAACCCATAAATAGTAGACCCAATCCATTCGTCAAGATCTTTATCATTTGAAAGTGAAGTAGAAAGACATACTTGAATACATCAATATTTTTTTTTATTTGACATGAAATACATCTCATCCTACAAATAATTAATTTTAGAATGGGTTCATTCTCTAAAAAAAAAAATAAGGTTCATCCATAATGAAAAATATGATTGTTGGGAAAAGTTTGCATTACTTCCAATTGCAAGACATAGGCCTTTAAGGAGAGTCAAATTATTTGAAATTTCACCTAAAAAATCAACTACTTTCCATCCTAGACCTCTCTAACATGGTTCTCACCCGTATCAAAAAAAATGTTTTAATCATGTGCCTATGAAATAGGCTACCAACCCACTACCATTTCCCTTGCCTCCCTCCCCTCCCCCTGCTTCCTCCCTTCATTCCCATCTACATTAATTGGTATCAAATAATTTTTTATCTTGTCATGTGTGTGTAAATATTTTAGAGTTAGTTTCAACTTGTGACAAATAAATTTTTTTGTTGATATTATGAGAATTAGCCATGGCACATAGAGGTATACCTTTTGGTAAAGACAAAAGATCACATAGAGTTGCATATTTGACAGAGATGATGAGTTTGTAATGTTCAAGTTAAAAGTAGTAAAGGAAGCCTATTAATGTGTAGTGAAGGTATAATAAAAGTATTATAGAAGGAAAAACAATATCTCAAGATGTAGAGTAATGTATTAAGCTGAAAATAATAATAAATCACTAGAAGAGGACATTATACCCATGAATAACACTTCACAATATATGAATTAAACATAAATATTACTTGTGTAAAGGATGAGATAAAAGATTATTGGGTACATGTTAATGTGTGTGTGGAGATGTGAACCCTTTGTTATGAAATATCTAAAGATGTGGAGGAATTACTTATTTTCCAAGGAGTTTGTTGTATATAAATCATCAAGCATTATAGTTCAAAAACACAAAAATTAACATGACTTAAAAATACATGACATGTGTTGACTTTATTCAAAGTTATTCAATTTTTTTAGCATACGATTGAAAAGTCAAATAAGGTTGAAGATGCATTTAATAGTAGAGTTATTGTGATGAGTGAGATGAGAGTGGAAGACATTTATTTTTACTTAATGAAATAGTTATATGAAGCAGATTTGGAGTTTTTATATGGATATGAAGAATGTGTGAATCCAATAAACATGGTCAGAATTCCATAGCTATAATATTTCTTGCAAGATGATTTTTTTAAGGGATAATAGCTATGGATACCTCAATGTTCAATGATGGATTAAAATCAAGGAGATAAAATCACAATAGAAGCTAGATGGATACACTGGTGTCGATAAAACATTAGTGCAATCAAATCATAGTAGGGTTATATCAACCTTTATCTATACCAAAGAGGCCATGGGAGGACATAAGAATGGATTTCATTCTTAGGCTACCAATAATTGAAATAGGTAATGCCTCAATAATTTCAAAATATGTTTGGCAAGAGACATGATAAACAAGTGGGATTTGATTTTTCTTACTATGACTCAAGAAATAGAATTACAAATATGAGTCATTTTCAAATTGGGTATGGTTATATCACTATAAATAATTGGGAGTGGAGAGACATCACTAAAATGAATATGAAGAGTGTTGAAGAGGATGATTATTTAGTGTGCATGTACTAGGTGTATATAAAAGTGAAGAAAAGGGAGGAGAAAAACATGAAGGGTTACAAACAATTTTCTTATCACAATTTAACCTAATTATGAGCTCCCATTGAAATATTTTTTAAGCTTGCACCCATGAATTAGGCTACCTTACATACCCACTATGACATGGGATCAAGGCCAATGTACTTTTGCAGAATAATAAATTAAAATAATCTAGAATAATGGTCTTTTAAAAAGTGTTTAGTGATAATTTTTGGAATGGGCAATCATCCACTGTAAACATTGGCCACCCATTCTAAAAATGTTGGTTTAACTAACTTTTTTAGAATAGGTTTCCACCCATTCTCATATCCCTTTAATTTTGTTTTTTAATAGGCCTATGCTTATGAAATAAGATGTAATACATACCGATTATGACATGGGATCAAGGCCCAATGTAGTTCTGTAGAACAAAAAAATCATAGTAATATGGTTAACCAACTTTTTTAGAAATCCCTTTACAATAATATGAGATTTGATGAGCCCCTGTTGAAGTATTTTTTAAGTATGCAACTTTGAAATACGTTGTCATACAACACAATGACATGGGATAAGGGCCCAATGTAGTTCGATAGAGTAATAAAATAAATTAATATAAAATAATGTCCTTTTAGAAAGTATTTAGTGATAATGTTTGGAATGGGTAGCCACCCATTGTAAAGTATTGAATGATATTATATACAAAAATAGACTAAATTTTACAACTATTTAATCAACATTTACCTACATATAATGTGTGAGGACTTGCAACTACAACATCTAAAAAATATAAACACGATCAAAGATTATATAGATAGGTTATGTTCAAACTTATTGCATTAATTAAATGAGTTTGAATTTTGAGTTTATGTTGGATTGATTATAATATCCCTAGCGAGAATATGGGCTCCTTGGACTTTGTTTGCACTTCGATTAATATTGGTGCTTGCTTAAAATAATAATGGACCACAGAAATTTATGATAGTGAATTCATAAAATATGTTTGTCAATAAAAAAACTCAGCGTAATAAAGATGGACTGAAATGGGGATGCAATATACAATTAAACAAGTGCTTAGTAAATTTATTTTTATGATATGATTTCATGCATATAATTGATGACAATAAATGTGCAAACTATTCTTATAGATAACATATGATAACATGATGAAATTTATCCTTTAAAAAATGTTTACTTGTCAAAAATTAATATTAATAAATGCATAAAATATGTTTGTCAATGGCATAAAACAAAAAAACAAAATTGAATGTTCAAAATAATGAAGGGCCGCATAATTTTTATATCAATATTTGTGTCAATTAAGATTATTAGTTACAAAGATTAACATAATAAAAGTGTATAAAAAGAGGGATGTAATAAAAACTATTATCCTACCATCTTCTGTAAGTGCCATAATTTTTTTTGAAACCAATTGTTGAATCATTGTAGAAAGATAAGAGGAACATAAGATAATTTTGAATGCTTAGGGTTAACTGATTATTATTCCATGGTTTAATTATTTATATTCAATTTTTTCAAATCATCTCGATCACTCAAACTATAAATTTCATACCATAGTGAATTCATTATAGAATGAGGACTCAACATTCAGATTTAATTCTTTTAAGATCCTTGTATCAACTTTTTTTAAATTCAGTTGGTTGACTAGAAAATTCTATTTAGATTAGAGGTGACACCCATGGGTTGGGTCTACAAAAACTTGTGCATCGAGTCTTGAAAATAGAATGATTTTACGATTGGAGAAGCACTAAAGTGTGGAATGGAAACATAATGAGGTGGGAAGAAAAATTTACATTTTTGCAATCTTCCACATGTCAGATTACTCTGGCAATGGATTAGTTTCATTTTCAAACTTTCTTCATAAAGCTATAATGAGCTAGATTTAATTGTGTGACAATCAATTTATAAGATATTTTTGAAATAATATTATATTCATAAATTTAAAAGTACTTTACAAAGGTTTTTTGTCGCAACTAAATTATTATTTGTGTTTCTTCTTATCTCAACCAAAATATCTTATGTTCACAATGTAACTACCACTCTCTGCGAGCTACAAGATCTTATGCTTTTTTTTAAATTTTGAGTATTTAAAATGGAGGGTATCAAAAAAATCAAGTCCTACTTAAAACATGTTACATTATTTCATTTTTTTTGCTAGTAAGATTTTGGGATCATAATGAAGATACCCAAGCTAAATATTCCTTAAAATGATTAATGTAGGCTCCTTTGCATGGTTACATTGACACTTTTATCATATGGTAAGTTTTCACTATGATTATAATTCTTTTAAGGCTGGGCAGATTTTAGCCTCTATTATCTTTATCATGTTCACAGTCATATTCAAGCCTTTGTGGCATTTTTAGGTATATTCAAGCTTCATATTTAAAATGAATCTAACATGCAAAAGTTCTTAGAGTGGGTGACTGCCCACATAAAATGTGAACCATTGCAGGAAAAATGCAAATAAGTGTCTTCCATCCTATTAAAGCATTTACATCCCCCATCCACTATGATTGACACTTATTTATACTATGCCTACAATGGTTCATTCTTATAGTGGGAGGTCACCCACTCTAAATAGATTGACATGTTGGGGATCAACCAACAAACTTGATTATTTTTATGTAAGCAACTAAACATGAAATTAAACTAGAATAATAAGTAACTAGAATCATAAATAGCAAAGAATAAGAGATACAAGAAACCACCCTGAAAACTTGTATTAAACTCTTCCAGAAGGAAATACAATGAAGAAAATCACACTTTCTTCTCACACCTCTCAGATGTATAGATCTCTTTCCCTCAAGAGTTCTCTCAATCAATTCCAACAACTTGGATTGATACACATATACAATATGTCTTGTACTGTTCTTTCTTACACAAGCTATGAAGATCTATCCCTATTATATAAGATTAGGGATCATGGGCTATGCAATATCAACCATTAGATACACCTCCTAATCAAAGGCTCAAAACAGTCCTACCAAAAATAAAAATGCAGACTTATAACTAACAGCTAAACTTATCATGCAAACAATTTGTTCCATCCACAAAAATAGACTTTTTGGACACACATGTAACCGACATCGGTCCCTGCCTGTCTGCACATGACCGATGTCGGCCGATATATAACTGACACCGACAGCTATTGGTCGACTCCTTGCCATCGTCAGTGATTGTGTAAATCTAGCAACTTCAGCATCCGCTCATCTAGTGAAGCTTTTAGCTCCACACCTCAACAATCTCCCACTTGGAGATAAACAGCTGCACCAGTACCTGTACAACAACATTAGGGATCATGAGCTATGCAATATCAACCATTAGATACACCTCCTAATCAAAAGCTCAAAACAGTCCTACCAAAAATAAAAATGCAGACTTATAACTAACAGCTAAACTTATCATGCAAACAATCTGTTCCATCCACGAAAATAGACTTTTTGGACGCACAAGTAACCGACGTCGGTCCCTGCCTGTCTGCACATGATCGACGTTGGCCGATATATAACCGACACCGACAGCTACTGGTCGATTCCTTGCCATCATCGGTGACTGTGTAAATCCAGCAACTTCAGCATCCACTCATTTGGTGAATCTTTTAGCTCCACACCTCAACAATCTCCCACTTGGAGATAAACAACTGCACCAGTACCTGTACAGCAACATCTTTTAGCTTCTCCATCTTCAAACTCAATATTGAAGACCAACAAAAGTTAAATGAAGATTCAACTTCTCCTTTGTTACCAGCTTGGTTAACATATTAGCAAGGTTCTTATCTGTATGGATCTTCTCCAGCTTCAACTCACCATCCTCCAATACCTGTCTAATGAAGTGGTACCTAAGTTGTATATGTTTTGTTCTTGAATGAAAGGCTAAATTCTTAGCCAAATGAATTGCACTTTGACTACTACTGTATAATCTGCAACTCTCTTGCTCCTTTCCCAACTCTTCCATGAACCGTGTCATCCATATCATTTCCTTGCTAGCCTCTGTGACTGTAATATATTATGTCTCTGTAGTAGACAAGGCAACAACCTTCTGCAACTTTGAAATCTAGCAAACCATCGTTCCACCAATAGTGAACACATATCCTGTGGTGCTTCTCCTGCCATCCAAATCACCTGCCATATCCGAATCTACATATCCATGTAGAGAAGTGTTTGACCTTCCATAGCATAAATGCCTACTGCTGGTCCGTCTCAGATATCTGAGAATCCACTGAACTACTTTCCAGTGTTCCTTCCCTAGATTGGCCATATACTTACTGACAATTCCCACTGCTTGGGCAATATTTGGTCTAGTACATACCATTACATACATTAAGCTCCCAACTGTGGAAGCATATGGAACTCTACTCATGTACTCTACCTCATCATGTGAATTAGCACACTATTCTTTGCTCAACTTGAAGTGTCCAACCATAGGTGTGCTCATTGGTTTTGCATCCTGCATATTGAACCTCTCCAACACCTTGTTCACATAATCCTCTTGAGACAAAATCAACCTGTGATTTTTGCTATCTCTCTTAATACTCATGCCAAGGATTTTCTTTGCTGCTCCCAAATCCTTCATGGCAAATGTGTGAGCTAATTTCACCTTAAGCTCAGAGATATCCTGCATGTGTGAACCTGCAACAAGCATATCATCTACATACAGCAACAGGATAATATATCTACCATTATCCAATCTCTTAAAATACACACAATGTTCATATTGACATCTATTATAGCCATGCTCAGTCATAAACCTGTCAAATTTCAAATACCATTGTCTAGGAGCTTGCCTGAAACCATACAAGCTCTTCTTCAATCTACACACAAGTTTCTCCTTACCTTTGACCTCAAATCCTTCCGGCTAATCCATATATATTTCTTCATCCAAATCTCCATGAAGAAACGTTGTCTTAACATCAAGCTGCTCAAGATGCAAATCCTCAATAGCAACTAAAGATAATACAGTCCGAATAGAAGTCATTTTTACTACAGGAGAAAAAATTTCACCAAAATCAATACCTAGTTTCTGTGCAAATCCTTTCACTACCAACCTGGCCTTATATCTCATCTATCCATTCTTTCCTTCCTTCAATCTGTAGATCCATCTATTTTTTAGTGCTCTCTTACCCGCTGGCAACTCAACCAAATCCCACATTTGGTTCTCTCTCAAGGAATCAATCTCCTCACACAAGCCAAGCTCCCACTGTTTTTGGGTTTCAACCTGCATTGCTTCATCAAAACTCTCTGATTCTCCACTATCAGTAAGCAATAAATAAAATAATGAAGGGGAATATCAAATTGGAGGTTTACTTACCCTTTCTAACCTCCTGATGGGCATTGAGACTCATTCTCAACACTCTGTCCGCCCAAATTCTCTGACAATGACCGACCTCAGTCAACTCTAGGCCTGTAACTAATCGACATCGATTCCTCATGATCGACGTCAGTTCTTGTATTGCTGACGTCAGTTCCTGCCTGATCGACATCAGTCTTTGTGTTTTCCTATCTATGATTATTCTTTCCCGCGAGCTCATTTTGGATCGTCACCTCGTCCAAAACTTCATGGCCCTGCTCAGAATCCTTCAGCTTCTTGAGCTGATCACTATACATCACTTTTTCATTAAAAACAACATCACAGCTCCTAATTATTTTGTTAGTTCCTAGATTTCAAAACCAAAATCTGAAATCTCCAAAGCCATAACCAATAAATGTGCACCTCATAGACTTAGCATCCAGCTTCTTTCTATTTTCCTTATCAACATGCACAAAAGCTTCAAAACCAAAAACTCTGAGAAATGAAAGATCTACCTTTTTACCTTTCCCTGTGTATTCCATACATAGAACAGTAACTTCTGAACTTATTGCTGTAATGCTCACCACCATTTTCAGATCTAAGGCACTTCAATCTCCTACCTGTTTCATTCTCAACTAAAGCTTTCTAATTTTTGAATGTGTCAAAAACATCAGATTTCTTTTTTATGCAATAGACCCATACCTTTCTTGTAGCATCATCAATGAAAGTAACATAATACTGTGATCCTCCAATAAAAGCTACCTGAGATGGTCCCCACACGTCTGTGTGAACAAGCTCCAACTTGTGCTTCCTCTTTGTTGACCCAGTTTTGATAAAACTTACTCTCTTCTGTTTCCAAAAACACAATGCTCACAGAAATCTAGATCTATGCTTTTCAAATCTAAAATCTTAACTTTTGACTTAAGAATTTTCATTCCCTTCTCACTCATGTGGCCGAGCCTACAGTGCCACAACTTTGCATCCATATCTGAAGTAGATAATACAGAAGGAGAATAATCAGTAATACAATTACATAAATAGAGAGTACCTACTCTCTTACCTCTGACTAATACAAGTGCTCCCTTGGTAACCTTCCAAGATTCAGCTATGAGAGTTACTGTGCAACCCTCATCACCCAACTTTCCTACAGAAATCAGATTCCACTTCAGGGCTGGGACATGTATGACATCTTTCAACACCCATGTGTTTCCATTCTGCAATTTCAGCTGCACTTTTCCTTTGCCAACAATTTTACAAGGCTCATCATCCCCTAAATAAACTTTTCCAAAACCTCCTTAGACATAATCATTGAAAAATTCTCTATTTGGGGTAGCATGGAAAGAGGCCCCAAAATCTAAAACCCAAGATTCTATTTTATTATGCAAAGAAAGTGAAAGAGCATCTTGTGCAACAATACCTACAACTTTTGCTTCTTCATTACCTTCATGTTGATTCTCTTCATTAACCTTCAACCAACAATCTTTCTTTGCATGTCCTCTCTTTCCACAATTCCAGCAGGTTATTTTTCTTTTTCCATTTCTGGATTTGGATCTATTGCTCATCTTTGACTTAGACCTTGATCTCCCTTGCTTGCTTTTCTCTCTTTGCCTTCCCCTACTTTCAATACTTAAAGTATTACCTGATGTTTCTCCTGTGCTTTTCCTGCGAGTTTCTTCATTCAAGATTACACTAACAACATCATCTACTTTCAAGATATTTGTAGCAGATGCAGTATTACTAACTGCCATTACCAAACTATGCCAACTTTCAGGTAAAGAGCATAAAATTAAGAGAGCTTTAATTTCATCATCAAAAACTATTTTGACTGAATTTAATTGATTTACAATTCCATGGAAATCATTAAGATGATTAGATACAGATCCACCTTCCTGCATTTGCAAATTAAATAATTGATTCATAAGATATACCTTATTTGAAGCTAAGGGCTTTTCATATAAATTTGCTAAAGTATCCATTAACTCTATCGTTGTCTTTGCCTGTGACAAGTTAGAAATCACAGTAGATGCCAGACTCAATCTTATAGATCCAAGAGCCTTTCTATCAAGAACTTCCCATTCTTCATCTTCCATATCTGTGGGCTTTCTATCAACCCCACCCAATGGTAAATACAGATCTTTTTGATACAAATAATTTTCTATCTGCATTCTCCATAATTGGTAATTCTTGCCATTAAACTTCTCCACTCTCAGTTTACTTTCTTCTGCCATTGCTTCTCCCACTCAAACAGAAACCCCTGTGAGTGACCTATAATCAACAAACACTAACCAGATCTGAAACACCTATTAGTCAACCTGAGCTTTGATACCACTTGTTGGGGATCAACTAACAAACTTGATTACTTTTATGTAAGCAACTAAACACAGAATTAAACCAGAATAATAAGTAACTAGAATCAGAAATAACAAAGAAGAAGAGATACAAGAAACCACCCTGAAAACTTGTATTAAACTCTTCCAGAAGGAAATACAATGAAGAAAATCACACTTTCTTCTCACACCTCTCAGATGTACAGATCTCTTTCCCTCAAGAGTTCTCTCAATCAATTCTAACAACCTGGATTGATACACATATACAATATGTCTTATACTGTTCTTTCTTACACACAAGCTATGAAGATCTATCCCTATTATATAAGATTAGGGATCATGAGCAATGCATTCACAACCATTAGATACACCTCCTAATCAAAAGCTCAAAACAGTCCTGCCAAAATATAAACACAGACTTACAACGAACAGCTAAACTTATCATGCAAACAATCTGTTCCATCCACGAAAATAGACTTTCTGGACGCACAAGTAACCGACGTCGGTCCCTACCTGTCTGCACATGACCGACGTCGGCCGATATATAACCGATGCCGGTAGCTATTGGTTGACTCCTTGCCATCATCGGCGACTGTGTAAATCTAGCAACTTCAGCATCCACTCATCTGGTGAAGCTTTTAGCTCTGCACCTCAACATGACACTTATTTGCACTATGCTTGTAATGGATCACATTTAGAGTGGGAGGCTGCCCACTCTAAAGAAATTGAAACTTATCTTCACTATGCTTGCCATGGTTCACATCTCATGTTAAATTTATTTTTTGGTAGACATAGGCTTCACATTCAAATTGAATCTGATCTGTGATAATTTTTAGAGTGGGTGGCAATTTTTATTTGGAGTTTTTAGCAATCACTGCTAAAAGTAAGTAATTTTTTTCTGTAGGAATATAAACATTTAACTGCATTTTGATTTAACCAATTTGTTTAGAATCAACTAGTACCCATTCTTGTATCCCTTTAAAATATGAGAAACTTTTTTAAGCCCATACAGATGAAATACGTTGACATACATACCCACTGCAACATAGGATCATGGCCCAGTTTAGTTATGTAGAACAATAAACTAAAGTGGATGACCACCCATTCTAAAAATAACTACCAATAAATATAAGTCCACCCCATAATTATATACACAAACTCTTGTCTATATTTACATATTAAGAATTAAAAAAATTGTATATAAATATTATTGTGTATATTTACATATTAATAAAGTTATTGTATATAGTATATTTTTTAATGCTTAAATATAATTATACACAATAGTATATAACTATAATTTTGATGTACTTGATTTAAATCCTACATTAGTAATAATTTAAAAATTAAATATGGCAAAGCCTTGATATTCAAGACTTGAAGCCTCTATTCCCTCTAGTAAAAACTACCAATCTGCCAACCTCAAATGTGAATGCCAACTTATGGCAGTTATGTGTCCATGCTTACTTTTGCACTTTTTATACTTTATTTCCAGCCCTTACCTAATGGCCTCTCCTTAAATCATGCAAATTTAAGGCTTGAACTACATGTAAATTGGTGACCACAAACAACAAATGATCCATAATCAGGATGTAAAAAATGCTTATATTAACATTTAATTCATCTTCTATAAGATTTCAAACAACAAATAAAATTTAGCCTTCAATCTCTAAAACACTATTCATAAGCTTTGTTTTTTATTGAATGCCAACATGTCTCCCAAACTAAATTAAATGCCATGAATGATGCCACTTAATTCCCTTTCTGTAATTTTCAGTTGCAATGAAATTTAAGTTCAAATAAATATTACTATATAATTTGGAGTTATCTTCATTTTTCATGTCGCTTAGTTATTTCTCTTTCTTCTTATTAATTTCATGATGACTAATATAAATAACAAGGCTAGATTTCATTTCACTTCACTTGCCCAAATTTATATAGGAGAGGCCATATCTTTTGAATCTCAAATCCAATATTTAAACACAAATAGATCTAGTATAGGCCTTAACAAAATAATAATGGAAAAATGACATTAAAAATCTTTTGCATTGACTTTTAGTTAACTACAACCATAATATTAAAAAATAATGCACATGATCATGGATATGTGGTAGGAATATAATTGCTTGATGGTTTCGTAATGAATGTACCTCTCTAAAGGGTATATCTATAATTAATACTTCAATAGGGCAATTGACCCTTATTTTCACTATGCATACAATGGATCATATGTATGCTTGAATTTATTTGTTGGTAGCTCTAAACTTCACATTAATATTCTAATAACACCTTTGTTATTACAAGTAAAATTATTCAAGTTCAAAACATGGTCCAAACTTGCAACCCTTACAACCCCTTAGGCTATGTTGCCCATTATATAAGAGTTAGTTAAAATAAATTATCATTCACTTGTGAATAGTTAATTTTTTTGTTGGATTTAAACATATTTTTTTAGATTAGAAAACACATTATTTGAAATTTTGAGTCTATTATTATGCATTGAAATTACATTAGACAAAAATATCATATACATTAGATCTAGATACCCACTTGTAAACCCTATACTTAAAGCACCGGTAAATTTTGTATGTACATATTAAAATAGTACTCCAAGGGCTTGTAAAAACCCTAGTGGATTTTGAAGAACTCCATAATAGTACTTGTCTCTGACCCAGTCATTTTTATCATTGTTTCATTAGTTTCATATTTATGCTAAATTACATTTGACTTAACCACAGTCACAACATTAAAATTTTGTTCACCTGCTCATGGATCTCCATTGGCTTCTTGCATTAAAATTAGGGTTTTGTAATGAATTTGTATTGGATTAACATGCATACAATTAATAAAATACCACCTACTACAAATTTGTTTGAGTCCCATGTGTTCAGACTGTAAAAACAAATTATAGGATTTTGTATTAAATTGCAGCACATTGATTATCATCTCTCCCAATTAAATGCAAGGTTTTGTATTAAATTCCAATACATATCCCAGTTAATAATATTAAATTCCATGTTTGATTCCACTTGCCTACCATTTTTTATGCCATTTTATTATTCCACTTTCTTAATTATATATGGATCATGTTTCATGGATACAAGGGTTGAAAATTCAAACCTTGTTTGGAACTCGAATCATTTTACATGTAAATGTAAATCCAATAAAAAAGACCAGAATAGGAATTGTAATAAAATGGGAGCTTTGGAATAATATATGGACATTCATCAAGGCATAATCAAAATTAGGATAATCTGATGATGTAGTTATGGAGGCCCTTGTAAACATGTATGCTAGTTGTGAAAACATACAAAATTTATGCAAATTGTTTGACCAATTATCTTAAATAAAAGACATTCTCACTTTTATATATGTATATTTATATGCATACATGTATGTGTGTGTACATATATACATACATATATCTACACACACACACACACACACACACACACACACACACACACACACACACACACACAGAGTCTGTGTGTGTGTGTGTGTGTGTGTGTGTGTGTGTGTGTGTGTGTGTGTGTGTGTGTGTGTGTGTGTGTGTGTGTGTGTGTGTGTAGATATATGTATGTATATATGTACACACACATACATGTATGCATATAAATATACATATATAAAAGTGAGAATGTCTTTTATTTAAGATAATTGGTCAAACAATTTGCATAAATTTTGTATGTTTTCACAACTAGCATACATGTACACACACACACACACACACACACACACACACACACACACACACACACACACACACACACACACACACACACACACACACACACACACACACACACACAGATGATTATGCCTTGATGAATGCCCATAGCTTATTCCAAATCTTCCATTTAATTATAACTCGTGTTTTGGTATTTTGGCATATATATATGGTTTAAATTTCATGACTTTTTTTAGGTTTCATTTAATTCAAAAAATGTGGCCAGACTTAAATATAGATAATAATAGTCATTTATAGAGCAAAGTGTTACGATAATATTAATGTCGAAAGAAAGTTCATCATACAACCCATAAATACAAAACACAATCATAGTTAAATCTACTCGATTTGTTTTCTCTAACACCTTCCTAGTCATACCATCAAAGATATATGTAAATCCAAATTTAGACCATGTTTAGAACTTGAATCATTTTACTTGTAAATTTAAATCCAAGCCAAAATACCAAAACATGATTTGTAATTAAATGAGAGATTTGGAATAGGTTGTGAATATTCATCAAGGGGGTCATTCGATGATGTGGTTGTGTAGGTCCTAATAAACGTATATGCCAAAAAAAGCATGACCTTTTAAAAACTTTGAATTTAAAGTTCACATTAAAATTCTCCTAGCACATTTATTTTAGAAATAGGAGTAGCATGGAATGAGAATCATATAACACATTAATATTCTCTTTATTATTCACTTTAGTAAAAAGTGATAGATACAAAACTATTCATCAAATGAGAAAAAAAACTAGTAGTTTAAGTTGTGAAAGTGTAATTGACATGTTGATACAGAGATGAAAGAAATGGTTGTAGGTAAATTTAGGGTTTTTTTTAATATAAAAATGTAAATTAGGAGAACTCAATAAAATATCCTAGCATCCATCCATTATGTGCTAAAATTAGAGTTCTTAAAAAATGTAATGAGACAAAAAAAAATCAAAATATATACAAAGCCTCTCAATTCAATATGCTAAGCTAAAACTTACAAAATGTCATGTGAAGTTTCCATGCATTGTTGCATTTTTTTAATCACATATGATTTTTGTTGTCAAATCCTCATAATATTTTGTTAAGGAAATGTAATGTGCTTAAGATTAGAAAAATCATGAAAGAAACATAGTGTAAACACTAATAGAGTGAAAGAAGTGGAGTCAAATTGAAGGTAAGAGGCCAATACAATATGGAGGGCAAAATTTTCTCTTGTTGTTTTCTAATGTGGATGTGCACACAATCTTGATTTTTTAGTAAATGTTTGAAAGAGAAAAAAAGTAAAAATTACGAAGTTTTTGAAAGGATCACGCTCTTGAGATCATTATAAAAGTTAATCCTTGACGTTCACTATTACCAATATAAAAGAAACACACTCTATAATGATATATTCAGAGTTAACTATTTTGGAACACAATTAACTATCACATACAAAATGTATGAATGAGATATGATCTCATCGAATTAAATGATTTCAAGATATATTTTCATATTTTATTTCCAAGCAACCATGCAGTTGTAGTGAATGAGAGATGTAAATACTTCAACATGAGAATTGAAAATTATTTTCATCGTGTCTTCAATAGATGACACATATGGTTGAGCTTCTTTGTCAGTAGTTCTAAAATTCATATTTAAAATGATTTAAAAATATGGTATTTATGTGCATCCGTGTTTGCATGTGTGTGTGTGTGTAGTTTTGACAAGAAAAATGTTAGGTTTATCTTTATTAAATAAGTGTGGCCACCCCTTTCCACTTCACAATTGCAGTGTATTTTATTTTAACTAACTATTATTTCATTTGAATGGGTTACAAGGGTTGTAAATTTAGACCTTGTTTGGAACTTGAATCATTTTACTTGTAAATGTAAATTCAAGCCATAAACCAAAATGAATTAAACATGTCGTAGTTGCATGCACATCTTGTGTATGTGTGTGTGTGTGTATAGTTTTGACAGGAAAAATGTTATGTTTCTTTTTATTAAAATAGTGTGGCCACCCCTTTCCACTTCATAATTGAAGTGTAATTTATTTTAACTAACTCTTATTTAATTTGAATGGGTTGCAAGGGTTACAAATTTAGACCTTGTTTGAAACTTGAATCATTTTAATTTTAAATGTAAATCCAATCCATAAACCAAAACATGGCCTTGGAGAATTAGAATGGAACATATCAGCGTAATAGAATAAAAGTGTTATGAGACTATTAATGTAGAAATAAATCTCATAATAGAGATATGCCACTATAGTAAACTATGTATGTGATAGATGAAGAATTATCATATTATGCTAACACTTTCTAAATTGATACTAAATCTATGTTGGAGCATGTTGTTATATGAAATACTTAATTAATCATAAATTATTTATTTTACACAGGGTATAATTGAATTCTTCATATGTTTGTCAAAAATTTCTAAACTAAAATCTCCATTTATAATTGGGTTAAATCCTGCATTGGTAAAAATTATGAGACAAGGCTAGTTTATAAGGCTCTAAATGATCCCAAAGTTGTGTATGTATACATATATACATATATATCTAATGTCTCATATGTTCACAATAGTCTCATTTTCCATCCTCGCCTCCACTAGAAATATGAGAGTATTGTTATATAACCCTCCATGTAAAAAAGGTGAGACATGTTTAATGGTCATGGGTTTAGAGTAAGGTACAACTACCAGTTTAAATTCTTTCACTTTACAAAACCCTGCTTTACCAAAATATAAAATTGTATCCCTTCTGGTGTAACTTGCACCTCAACTACTAGTTTAAACTAACATCAAGGTGAATTCTGATTTTAATCCACTCATCCAAAATTGTATATATGTACTATATTAATGGAAATTACCTCCATCTTATATTATGAAATAGTGTACCAATTGAAGTTAAAATTGTTGGGGATCAACCAACAAACTTGATTACTATTTGTAAGCAACTAAACATGGAATTAAACCAGAATGATAAGTAACTAGAATCAGAAATAGCAAAGAATAAGAGATACAAGAAACCACCCTGAAAACTTTTATTAAACTCTTCCAAAAGAAATACAACGAAGAAAATCACACTTTCTTCTCACACCTCTCAGATGTACATATCTCTTTCCCTCAAGAGTTCTCTCAATCAATTCCAACAACCTGGATTGATACACATATACAATATGTCTTGTACTGTTCTTTCTTACACACAAGCTATGAAGATCTATCCCTATTATATAGAATTAGGGATCATGAGCTATGCAATATCAACCATTAGATACACCTCCTAATCAAAGGCTTAAAATAGTCCTGCCAAAAATAGAAATGCGGACTTACAACTAACAGCTAAACTTATCATGCAAACAATCTGTTCCATCCACAAAAATAGACTTTCTGGACGCACAGGTAACCGACATTGATCACTGTTTGCCTACACATGACTGACATTGGCCGATCTATAATTGACATTGGTAGCTACTAGTCGACTCCTTGCCATCATCGGCGATTGTGTAAATCCAGCAACTTTAGCATCTGCTCATCTGGTGAAGCTTTTAGCTCCACACCTTAACAATCTCCCACTTGGAGATAAACAACTGCACCAGTACCTATACAGCAACATCTTCTAGCTTCTCCATCTTCAAACTCAATCTTGAAGACCAACAAAAGTTGAATGAAGATTCAACTTCTTCTTTGTTACCGGCTTTGTTAACATATCAGCAGGGTTCTTATCTGTATGGATCTTCTCCAGCTTCAACTCACCATCCTCCAATACCTATCTTATGAAGTGGTACCTAAGCTGTATATGTTTGGTTCTTGAATGAAAGGCTAAATTCTTATCCAAATGAATTGCACTTTGACTATCACTGTATAATCTACAACTCTCTTTCTCCTTTCCCAACTCTTCCATGAACCATGTCATCCATATCATCTCTTTGCTAGCCTCTGTGACTGCAATGTATTCTGCCTCTAGAGTAGACAAGGCAACAACCTTCTACAACTTTGAAATCCAGCTAACCGTTGTTCCACCAACAATGAACACATATCCTGTGGTGCTCCTTCTACCATCCAAGTCACCTGCCATATCCGAATCTACATAACCATGTAGAGAAGTGTTTGACCCTCCATAGCACAAATTCCTACTGCTGGTCCCTCTCAGATATCTGAGAATCCACTGGACTGCTTTCTAGTGCTCCTTTCCTGGATTGGCCATATACTTACTGACAACTCCCACTGCTTGGACAATATCCGGTCTAGTACATACCATTGCATACATTAAGCTCCCAATTGCGGAAGCATATGGAACTCTACTCATGTACTCTACCTCTTCATGTGAATTAGGACACTATTCTTTACTCAACTTGAAGTGTCAAGCCATAGGTGTACTCACCGATTTTGCACCCTGTATATTGAACCTCTCCAACACCTTGTTCACATAATCCTCTTGAGACAAAATCAACCTGTGATTTCTCCTATCTCTCTTAATACTCATGCCAAGGATTTTCTTTGTTGCTCTCAAATCCTTCATGGCAAATGTGTGAGCTAATTTCACCTTAAGCTCAGAGATATCCTGCATGTGTGAACCTGCAACAAGCATATCATCTACATACAGCAACAAGATAATATATCTACCATTATCCAATCTCTTAAAATAAACACAATGATCAGATTGACATCAACTGTAGCCATGCTCAGTCATAAACTTGTCAAATCTCAAATCCGTTGTCTAGGAGCTTGCTTGAGACCATACAAGCTTTTCTTCAATCTGCACACAAGTTTCTCCTTACCTTTGACCTCAAATCCTTCTGGCTAATCCATATATATTTCTTCATCCAAATCTCCATGAAGAAACGTTGTCTTAACATCAAGCTACTCAAGATGCAAATCCTCAATAGCAACTAAAGACAATACAGTCCGAATATAAGTCATTTTAACTACAGGAGAAAAAATTTCACCAAAATCAATACCAGGTTTCTATGCAAATCTTTTCACTACCAACCTAGCCTTATATCTCATCTGTCCATTCTCTCCTTCCTTCAATCTGTAGATCCATCTATTTTTCAGTGTTCTCTTCCCCACTGGAAACTCAACCAAATCCCACGTTTGGTTCTCTTTTAAGGAATCAATTTCCTCATTCATGCCTAGCTCCCACTGATTCTTGGATTCCACCTATATTGCTTCATCAAAACTCTCTAGTTTTCCACCATCAGTGAGCAATAAATAGAATAATGAAGGGGAATATCGAAGTGGAGGTTTAATTACCCTTTCTGACCTCCTGATGGGCATCTGAGACTCATTCACAACATGTTGTTCGCCCAAATTCTCTGACAGTGATCGACCTCGGTCACCTCCAGGCCTATAATTGATCGACATCGATTCCACATGACCGACGTCAGTTCCTATCTGACCAACATCGGTCACTGTCTAACCAACATTGGTTCATGTATTACCGACGTCAGTTCCTGCCTGACCGACATTGGTCTCTGTGTTTTCCTGTCTGTGATTATTCTTTCCTGTGAGCTCATTTTGGATCATCACTTCATCTAAATATTCATGGCCCTGCTCAGAATTCTTCAGCTTCTTGAGCTAATCACTATACATCACTTTTTCATTGAAAATAACATCACAGCTCCTAATTATTTTGTTAGTTCTTAGATTCCAAAACTGAAATCTAAAATCTCCAAAGCCATAACCAATAAATGTGCACCTCATAGACTTAGCATCCAGCTTCTTTCTATTTTTCTTATCAACGTGCACAAAAGCTTCAGAACCAAAAACTCTGAGAAATGAAAGATCTACCTTTTTCCCTGTCCAAGTATCTTCTAGAATTCCACCATCTAGAGCAGTAGAGGGTCCTCTGTTAATCAGGTGAACTGTAGTATCTACAGCTTCTACCCAAAACTGTAAGGGTAAACCAGCATGCAATCTCATACTCTGTGCACGCTCCAATATTGTTTTGTTCATCCTTTCAACAACTCCATTTTGCTGAGGTGTCCTTGGAACCATCCTTTGCCTACGTATTCCATTCATATAATAATACCAGTTGAACTTATAGCTATAGAACTCACCACCATTGTCAGATCTAAGGCACTTCAATCTCCTGCCTATTTCATTCTCAACTAAAGCTTTCCAAATCTTAAAAGTGTCAAAAACATTAGATTTCTTCTTTATGCAATAAACCCATACCTTTCTTGTAGCATCATCAATGAAAGTAACATAATACTATGATCCTTTAATAGAAGCTACTGAGCTGGTCCCCACACGTCTGTGTGAACAAGCTCCAACTTGTGCTTCCTCTTTGTTGACCCAGTTTTGATAAAACTTACTCTCTTCTATTTTCTAAAAACACAATGCTCACAGAAATCTAGATCTATGCTTTTCAAATCTGAAAGCTTACCTTTTGACTTAAGAATTTTCATTCCCTTCTCACTCATGTGGTCGAGCCTACAGTGCCACAACTTTGCATCCACATCTGAAGTAGATAATACAAAAGGAGAATAATCAGTAATATAATTACACAAATAGAGAGTACCTACTCTCTTACCTTTGACTAATACAAGTGCACCCTTGGTAACCTTCCAAGATTCAGCTGTGAGAGTTACTGTACAACCCTCATCACTCAACTTTCCTACAAAAATTAGATTTCGCTTCAGGGCTAGGACATGCATGACATCTTTCAACACCCATGTGTTTCCATTCTCTAATTTCAGTTGCACTTTTCCTTTGCCAACAATTTTACAAGGCTCATCATCCCCTAAATAAACTTTTCCAAAATCTCCCTGGACATAATCATTGAAAAATTCTCTATTTGGGGTAGCATGGAAAGAGGCCCCAGAATCTAAAACCCAAGATTCTATTTTATTATGCAAAGAAAGTGAAAGAGCATCTTGTGCAATAATACCTGCAACTTTTGCTTCTTCATTACCTTCATGTTGATTCTCTTCATTAACCTTCAACCAGCAATCTTTCTTTGCATGTCCTCTCTTTCCACAATTCCAGCAGGTTATCTTTCTTTTTCCATTTCTGGATTTGGATCTATTGCTCATCTTTGACTTAGACCTTGATCTCCCTTGCTTGCTCTTCTCTCTTTGCCTTCCCCTGCTTTCAATATTTAAAGCATTACCTAATGATTCCCCTGTGCTTTTTCTGCGAGTCTCTTCATTCAGGATTACACTAACAACATCATCTACTTTCAAGATATTTGTAGCAGATGCAGTATTATTAACTGACATTACTAAACTATGCCAACTTTCAGGTAAAGAGCATAATATTAAAAGAACCTTAATTTCATCATCAAAAACTATTTTGATTAAATTTAATTGATTTACAATTTCATGGAAATCATTAAGATGATTAGATACATATCCACCTTCCTGCATTTGCAAATTAAATAATTGCTTCATAAGATATACCTTATTTGAAGCTGAGGGCTTTTCATATAAATTTTCTAAAGTATCCATTAACTCTACCATTGTCTTTGCCTGTGACAAGTTAGAAATCACAGTAGATGCCAGACTCAATCTTATAGATCTAAGAGCCTTTCTATCAAGAACTTCCCATTCTTCATCTTCCATATCTATGGGCTTTTTATCAACCCCACCCAATGGTAAATATAGATCTTTTTGATACAGATAATCTTCTATCTGCATTCTCCATAATTGGTAATTCTTGCCATTAAACTTTTCCATTCTCAGTTTACTTTCTTCTGCCATTGCTTCTCCCACTCAAACAGAAACCCCTGTGAGTTGTTAGGAACCCCTTATCCAACGAAAGCACAATTGATTACTTTCTTATAAGCAATTAAACACAGAATTATACCCGAATGATCAAGTAACTAGAAACTTGAGACAGCAAAGAATTTGATAGATAATACACACTCTTATATTAAATATTACTAGAAGAAAATACAATAAGGAAGATGCCACTTCTTTCTCCACCTCAAAGGCTTGCCACACCTCAAGACCTTATTCCCTCTCTCTCTTGCTCAACCAAAACCAACTCAACAACCTGAGTTGTTATCCCCTCCTTGAATGCTACAGCTGATCTCCTTGACCTTACTTGCTTGTAGATCTCCTTGACCTTGCTTCCTTGCTTCAATGGTTTTACTTACCTTTTTGTTAATTACAATACATGCCTCATGGGTTTTTAAATAGAATCCCATGCATACAAAAATAGACCTCTAATTACAATAATTAGACATGCAGCTCGAGACTATAATTAGCCCCTTAACATGCAAACACTCAGTTCACTTAACTAACTGTTCATGCAATGAAAAGTTCTAAAACACACAGGCGATCGACATCGATCCCTGTCTGACTGGTTCTGACCGACGTCGGTCGACTCCCTGCCAATGCTGATTGCCTTCTGCACTATATGTGACCGATGTCGATTACACTACCAACGCTGGCACTTCTGGAACTTAGCAACCTCTCCATGTCTGCAACAGTTGAAGCTTTTAGTTCCACACCCTAACAATCTCCTACTTAGAGATAAACAGCTGCAACTGTACCTATACCTGTACTCCATCTAGTTTATTCACTTGGCTCTGTATCCCTCTTCAAGCTCACTCTTGAAGACCAACCACCACACAACCTGTGATGCTATATCTGTCACTTATGCCAAAAGAATTTTGTTGCTCCCAAATTCTTCATGACATACCTCTGAACTAACTTTACCCTTAGCTCAGAAACTCCCTGTATATGAAACCCTGCAACAAGCAACACAATACAGTAACAGGATAATGTAGCTAATATTATCCAACCTAGTAAAGATAAATATAATGGTCAAACCTCCATTGTCCTATAGCCTAATCAAGACCATATACCATAGCCTTCTGTCTCACGTGTCCATCCACTCTCTTCTCTAACATGGGAATCCATCCCTTATCCAGTGCTTTTTTCTAGCTGACAAATCTACCAACAAATACCTGTTTGGTTCTTGTCTAAGGACTCACACTCCTCATCCATGTCAAGCTCCCACTATTTTTGAATTCTACCTGTATTGCTTCTTCACATCTTCCTAGTTATTTGACCATCATTAAGCAATATAAAGAAGGTGAATAATGAATATGAGGTTCACTTACCCTTTTTGACCTTCATATGGGTGTTTGAGACTCCTTGATAGCTTACTGTCCGCCCAACATCTGTTTCAGTGACTGATCTTAGCCATCTCCCAGTCTGCTCCAGACCGATGTCGATTCCCTGCACTGACCCTGACTGCCAACATCATTTCCCTGGCTGATGCCAGTGTCCCCTCTGCCAACGTTGATTCGTGCCTAACTGACGTCGGTCTTCTCCTACCGACTCTACCGACCCTGCTGGTCTACACATGACCGATGTCGGTACCTGTCTAGCCGATGTCGGTGCCATGGGAGCACCGACATCGATACCTGTGTTTTCCTGTAAGTGATGATTTCTTTATCCATGAGCTCATCTTGGATCATAACCCTATCCATACTGCCCTGCTCAGATTTATTTAGCTCCTGTGACTGATCTCTGTCCATCATCTCCTCCGTAAACACCAAGGCTTCCCTGTTCTTGTCAAAAGCATCAAATTTCCTTTTCCTACAATGAACTCTATTTATGCCTTCTGAATCTGAACACATATCTTTTGATTCAAGAATGTCCATTCTCTTCTTATTCATGTGACCAAGCCTATTAAGCCACATCTTTGAATCTACAGCTGAAGTAGATAAACCAAAAGTAAAATCAGTAATACAAGTAGATAGATAAAGAGTACCTACTTTCTTACCTCTTGCTAGAACAAGTGCACCCTCGGTAACCTTCCAAGAATCCACTATGAGGGTTATTGTGCATCTCTCATCACCCAACCTTCCTACAGAAACCAAAATTTGCTTCAGAACTAGGACATGCATAACCTCTTTCAACACCCAGTGTTGTCCATCTGCAATTTCAGCTGCACTTTTTCTTTGCCAACTATTTGACAAGGCGTAATATCCCCTAAATAAAGCACTCCAAAGTCTCCCTGGACATACTCATGGAACAAATCTTTGTTTGGGGATGCATGAAAAGAAGAACCAGAATCTAAAACCCATGATCCTACCTGACTATCCAAAAAAAGTATGAGAGCATCCTGTACCACAATATTTACATCTTTTGCTTCTTCTTTACCTTCAGGTTGATTCTCTTTATCCCTCAACCAACACTCTTTCTTTGTGTGTCCTTTCTTTCCACAAAACCAGCAGGTAATACCTTTGGATTCGGATCTCCTTTCTGACCTTGATTTCCCTTGCTCGATTTTTTCTCTTTGCCTCCCCCTGTTTTCTGCACTTAGAGCATTCCTTGATGATTCACCTGTGTTTTTCCTGCATATTTCTTCATTCAAAATCACACTCACAACATCATCAACTTTTAAGATTTTAGAAGCAGATGCAGAATTACTTACTGCCATAACCAAACTATCCCAACTTTCAGGTAAAGAGCATAAAATCAAGAGAGCCTTTACTTCATCATCAGAAACAATATTGACTGAAGCTAACTGGTTTACCAAACCATGGAAATCACTAAGATGAGTATATACCGATCCACATTCCTGCATTTGCAAAGTAAATAGCTGCTTCATAAGAAATACCTTATTTGAAGCCGAGCACTTTTCATATAAATTTGCCAAGGACTTTATCAACTATTTTGTTGTCTTACACTGTGATAAGTTGGAAATCACAGACGATGCAAGACTCAACCTTACGGAACCTAAAGCCTTCCGATCAAGAACATTCCATTCTTCATCATTCATATCTATGGGCTTGCATGCAACCCCACCCAACGGCAAGTACAAATCTTTCTGATACAGATAATCCTCTATCTGCATCCTCCAATATTGATAATTCTTGCCGTTAAACTTTTCCATTTGTAGCTTACTTTTTCTGCCATTGTTGAACTCCCACTCAATCAGAAACCCCTGAGAATGACCTGTAATCAAACAATAACCTGCTTCCTACAAACCTTAGCTCTGATACCAACTATTAGGAACCCCTTATCCAATGGAAGCATAATTGATTACTTTTTTATAAGCAATTAAACACAAAATTATACCAGAATGATTAAGTAACTAGAAACTTGAGACAGCAAAGAATTTGAGAGACAATACACACTCTTGTATTAAATATTACTAGAAAAAAATACAATAAGGAAGATGCCACTTCTTCCTCCACCTCAAAGGCTTGCCACACCTCAAGACCTTCTTCCCTCTCTCTCTTGCTCAACCAAAACCAACTCAACAACCTGAGTTGTTATCCCCTCCTTGAATGCTACAGCTGATCTCCTTGACCTTACTTGCTTGTAAATCTCCTTGACCTTGCTTCCTTGCTTCAATGCTTTTACTTACCTTCTTGTTAATTACAATACATGCCTCATGGGTTTTTAAATAGAATCCCATGCATACAAAAATAGACCTCTAATTACAATAATTAGACACGCAGCTCGAGACTATAATTAGCCCCTTAACATGTAAACACTCAGTTCACTTAACTAATTGTTCGTGCAATGAACAGTTCTAGAACACACAAGTGACCGACGTCGGCCGACTCCCTGCCGATGCCAGTTGCCTTCTGCACTGTATGTGACCGATGTCGGTTACACTGCCGACGCCAGCACTTCTAGAACTCAGCAACCTCTCCATGTCTGCAATAGTTGAAGCTTTTAGCTCCACACCCTAACATGAGTGACCTATAATCAACAAACACTAACCAAATCTGAAACACCTGTTAGTCAACCTGAGCTCTGATACCACTTGTTGGGGATCAACCAACAAACTTGATAACTATTTGTAAGCAACTAAACAAGGAATTAAACCAGAATGATAAGTAACAAGAATCAGAAATAGCAAAGAATAAGAGATACAAAAAACCACCCTAAAAACTTGTATTAAACTCTTCCAGAAGGAAATACAATGAAGAAAATCACACTTTCTTCTCACACCTCTCAGATGTATAGATCTCTTTCCCTCAAGAGTTTTCTCAATCAATTCCAACAACCTGGATTGATACACATATACAATATGTCTTGTACTATTCTTTCTTACACACAGGCTATGAAGATCTATCCCTATTATATAGAATTAGGGATCATGAGCTATGAAATATCAACCATTAGATACACCTCCTAATCAAGGCTTAAAATAGTCCTGCCAAAAATAGAAACGTAGACTTACAACTAACAGCTAAACTTATCATGCAAACAATTTGTTCCATCCACGAAAATAGACTTTCTGGACGCACAGGTAACCGACGTTGGTCACTGTTTGCCTGCACATGACCGACGTCGGCTGATCTATAACCGACATCAGCAACTATTGGTCGACTCCTTGCCATCGTCGGCGACTGTGTAAATCCAGCAACTTCAGCATCCGCTTATCTAGTGAAGCTTTTAGCTCCACACCTTAACAAAAATAATGCTCCAAGTAGTCATGCATTTTTGTTTGTGAGAGTTCTAATGTTTAAATTTGTCCAAGTTAATTTTAAGTAGGACATGTAAATATCCTCCTTTGTACCTCTTTGAATATATATTTTCAACATATAAGGAACATTGATGAAAAATGTAAGAGGTAAGCAGTTGATATCAATAACAATTGTCTATATGAAAGAAATTCATTGAGCATACCAAGTGTTTTTTACCTCTTCATATAACTTCATAAATTATTGGAGAGCCTTCGATGAATATCTATAATATTTCCAACTACAATGTTTAAACATTAATTAGCACTAAACATAGATTAATTAGTCTTTACACTTATATTTGACACCTCTTAATTAATTAGCATTTTTTTTACTTTCCACTTGACTATTGCACCATCCCTCTAACGGGTAATAAAACCTGTACTCTCATTGACACATGCATCTATCAAATTGAATATATTTGGTAGGAAATTATGCAGTTGTTGGGCAAACTCTATGATTATATTTATGTCAGTTTATCTACAATTAATTTTTTACCACAATCTATTTATTGGAGCACAACATAAGATAACAAATATTTTATTTGATTATCGATCTACACTTTAGATTGTTGATCTATAATGTGTTATTTTTATACTTTATTTAACATGTGTTGCATTATCTATCTATAAATATGTGATTCTTAAAGATTATGATGAAACACTAATTTAATTTAGTAGGTGTGCCAATGACTTGGATAATATTAACTAGTTTCTGAACTATGCTATTATGACCCTTAAAAAGATTGAGATCATTATCTCCTTGTTGATAGTATGCTTTACAATTGTCATATCATAATATCGAAAGTTTCATCTCTTTTATTCCCTAATAATAGATATCCCACCCAATTCAAACTTTCAAGTTTCAATGGGAATAATTTTTGTTTACATTGATTGCCCAAGTTAAATAAAGCAAAAAAAACTTTTAAATATTTTAATTTAAAGTTCTCAGATTTGTTGAACCTAGATATCTTTACTTTAACAATTTTATTTCACATTCATAGCCTCCCTACAGAGAATAAATAAACATACCACAATTAAAACATCAATAAATCACATACAAACTTAAAGAAATATACAATATCATAAGAGAACATATGACAATTATCACAAGACCATAAAGTCACGTGGGTCTCTTTTGTTCTCAAGGTGGCCTCGACAAACTTTTGTAGATCCATTTAAAGTTTAAATCCACTTTATCTCTCCATATGTTTTTTTTTCATGCACACAATATATCAATATATGACAATCATAACTTGAAAACCGATAAAACATAATGTTCAATGTTTTGAACAAACTTGATATAATAAAGTGAATACGCATGGTGATTACAATAGTCATAGACTCTCATGGATCACACCTTAACATTAAACTAAAATAGGTCTTCATGGATATGTTAATTTATGGATTTCACTTTAAACTGTGATTGAGTTTGCTAGTTGTGAAGATATGTATTTGATGTGAAAATAAGTGTGAAACTTGATTTAATACATTGATATGATGTGGCCACAAAGTGATTAATTGTTTTATAAGAATACATTAAGTGAAAACTTGTTAAATTTAAATAAATGTGTGTCGCAACCACTTTGGTTTTACAAGGGTATAATGAGACTAATTTATAACTGATAAAAAGTGTTATTTGATACAAATTACATGTCATGGTGTAAATATGTTTTACATTGGTGCACTAGTATTTGTGAAGCTTATAAGACATGATGTGATTGGTTAACATGATATAAAATTTGGACAAATATTAGATAGTATTATTATAACTATTAGGGGGTTACACTGACAATCATGGGACATTATGTGATCATGATTAATTAGTATATAGTTAAAAATAATATGATATTTTTTACTTTTTTACGGAGAAAAAGTTATCGTAATTCATTCATAAAATGAGATTACATTTTGTAAATGTTGTTAAAAGCATTATTAAAAAAAGTCCAATAAAAGAAAAGTACAAAAATAATAGCTTGAATGAGCCCAGACAAACCATTGTAGTTAAATAATATCCACATTATACAGGATAATAGAAGTGATCAAAAGAATAGGAAAAACATAAAAAAAAAAACCCACTGAAGCAAGCAAACAAAGTTAGAAGAAAGGTGTATGTTCATAATCACCCATGTGACCATCATAAAATTTTGATATCAACCATCATCTAGGAATTAACTGAATACTGCCTTTAGATAGTTCATCAGCTATCCTATTTCTCTCTCTATAGATATGTTGGAAAGTCACATTAGTAAAAAGAGATTTTAAAGAGATAATCACTTCTAAGATAGGCTGGAGTCATATATTATCCATCCAAAACACACCATTCACATAATTTATCACAAATTGGGAGTCATCAAACACCCACAGAAGGGTAACACCCCTCTTAATAGCAAGCATCAAAGACAATTTTATATCCATAAGTTTTGCATAGTTATTTGTACTGCTCCCCAATATTGCTCTAAACTTCACCAAGTATTCATATCTAAAAAATAATATACCTCCAACCCCACATATGCAAGGTTCTCCTTGTGCCTCCCCATCAAAATAAAGCTAAGCCCCTATTTTATCGATAACCTCCTCAATAATTTGCCTAGTAGCTTTGAATCTCTATAGTTGAGAAAAAAATTTAATGATGTTAAAACTTTGATAAGCCAACTGATAAGGTAATATGACCTTATCATTAAAAAAGTAGGCATTTCTAGATATCCAAACTCCCTAGAGAACATGGAAAAGTAAAGCTTTGAACTCCTTATAATCATGATTCCCCATCTAGCTAAGGAGAGATTCATCTATATTATCACCATTCCATACAATTCTCTTTCCAGTAAACACCCCAATTTCCCTCCAAACTTGACCAATGTAATCACATGTGAGAAATAAGTGATTAACATTTTCTTCACAAACCTTACATAAAGGGCATCTATTCAGACCATTTCATCCCCTCTTTTTTAAATTATCCCAAGTTAGATTCTTAGTATTGAGAACTAGCCACAAGAATATACACCCTTTTAGAGGGCACCTTAACTTCCATAATATTTTCCACCACCAAACCTATACATTCACCCAATCAACATTATAAATAGATTTATACCCCAACTTTAGTATGTATAAGCCACTAATTTCATTTTTTGACCATATTAGCTCATGAGGAGCATTTTTTAATCTAACATGATAGGTTTTTAGGTTTCTAATATAGTCAACCCATGCCTCTTTCTCAGCATCTTCTAGACCTAACAACTCAGTTGATTTCCATTTTTGACTCCATATAGTTATGAGATTTAGATCAGCGACCTGAGAAAGGTAGAAAATGCCTTGTCCTCTAAGTTGTTCAATAATTATATTAGGAAGCCTATAAGCCTTTTCACATCCGACCCAGGGGTCTTCCCCCACTCTGATTTTCCTTTCATCACCCACTTTCCATACTAACCACCTACCAATAATTTAAAAACTAGAGACCATAGCCTTCCAAATAATAGAGTCGGTCCTATGAGATTTTTTTGTATTAAAAATCTATTCAATCAAAGTAGTAAGTTTGATATATTTTTGTAAGAGAACCTCACACCATAGCCATCTTCCAGTAATGAGTCTCCAAACATTTTTTGATGCCAAAACACTAACAAACATGTGTGGATTTTTGATACCTCACCGACCATCTTCCTTAGGTATAACAATCCTTTCCCATTTCATAAGGGGTATGCCCTTCTTGTCCTTACTACCCGAACATAAGAACCTGAAACTAATTTGTCTGAGATTTTCCAAAATCCCTTTAGGAATAAAAGCCAAAGACATCTAGTACACTGGTATAGCTTCCAAAATAGTTTTGACCAAAGTGAGTCTTCCACCCCTGGAGACCCACCTAAAATACCATGCTGATAAATGTTTCTCAAATTTGGCAATAGGCCAATGCCAATCCTTCTGACCATAATCATTAGGTTTAATAAAATATCCCAAGATACTTAAGACCACTTTATATATCCACCTATTAAAAGGAAAAAAGTTGGGATAAAACCCCTTATCTAGCTCGTTAATACCACAATAAGATACTCTAAATTTGCCAATGTTAATCTTCATTCTAGTAGCCAAGTAATATAGATATAGAATTTCCTTTAAATTACATGCATCCCTTCTTGATCCATCACAAAGTAATAAAATATCATCAACAAACAATAAGTGATTTGAAAAAAAAAGAGTCTCCCATCTTAATTCCCTTGAAACCACCAGTATTTGTAACTTCAATGACAGCGCTACTCAAACCTTCAGCCATGAGAAGAAAGAGTAGGGGAGATAAAGGACAACCTTGCCTCAGTCCTCTACTAGGTCTGAAGAAATTAGTAGTATCCCCATTGATCAATATGGAGAAAGAAATAATTTTTAAGAAATTCATCACCCAATTGACAAATTGTAAATAAAATCCAAGATGTAGTATCGTAAGCAGAAGATAAAACCAAATAACTATGGCGTATACCTTTGAGAGATCAATTTTAACAACCATAGTAGGAAGTCACTTAGATTTAATCAAATGTAAAGCCTTTTGAGCTACCCCAATAGCTTCATGTATCTGATATCTAGATAACAAGCTAAATTATTCTTGTGATATGGTGTCTGACAATAGTGACTTCATCCTTTTTGCAATTATCTTCACAATAATTTTGTAGATACAATTGCACAAATAAATAGGTCTATACTCCTCAAAAGTTATGGGATTAGTTGATTTAGGTATCAAAGCAGTGAAAGTCAAGTTAAAGGTAGCAAGCATTCTTCCTTGTGATCTAGAATCCTCGATAACTTTAAGTAAATCTCCTTCAATAATCTCATAAAAACTAATAAAAAACTCAACTGGTAGCCCATCTATCCCAGGACTCTTATCCTTCTAAAAACTATGCAAAACCTTTCGTAGTTCCTCCTTAAAAACTTCAGCCATAAAACTTTCATTAGCCCTATCATTCACAAATCTGAGAAAGAAAGTAATCATTTTGATCACCTCAACAATAGTTTCCCTACTCTCTTCCTTCTATATTTCTCCAACATGATCCTTGCCTAATTTTCTAATATCTACAAAGTTTGATACATCATTACCCTCTCTATCAGTCAATCGCCACATAGTGTTAACAATTTTATGATGATTTATTTATTGATGAAAAAAATTCATGTTTTCATCCCCACATGCTAACCAAAGAGCTCTACTTTTTAACCTCCACTTAGCTTATTTAGCATCTAACAACTTCCTTTTCCTTTGTTCCAATTGAAAGACCTCATCCTTTTCCTCTTGATTTTCAAAACCTGATAAATCTTTTTGAATCCACTATTCTAATAAAAGTTCAATAACTCTTTCTCATCCTTTTTCCTTTTCTCAGTGGCCCAACAAGAAGACACTTTTTTAATCAGCTTCAAGTTTATTTTAAATTGAAGTGCTACAGATAAGTTTGAATCATCCTAATATAGAATCTAGGTGTCTTTAATAATAGAGACAAAATATGCATCTTTCAACCATTTAGAGTTAAGTTTGAAGGGACTAGGTGGTTTTTCCTCCCCAAAACTCAACTCCAAAAATACTATAAAATGATCAGAATCACCTCCAGTTCCAACCCATTGTCTAATTTTGATCTATTCAAAAGAGAAGTTTTCAGATATAAGAAATATGTCCAATCACTTAGCAATCCTATCATCGCCAACCCTTTTATTCCTCCAAGTAGGACACATTGTAATAGGAACAATGTCAGTTAACCCAACCTCTTCAAATCTTTATATAAAAAAATCAGATAAAGGATCAACCTGAGCATGAAGACCCCAAACTTCAGCTCTATTGAAAGTAATATTTAAATCACCACCTAAAATAACCTTGTTCTGTCTCAACAGATCCATATCATAAAATTTATCCCAATATGAAACTCTCTCAAAGTAAGGACCATAGATGGTCAAAATAGTTAGATCTTTACCAATCTATTTACAGAAGAGCTCAATACCTAAGCTAGACTTGAAAGCCAAAAAGTTTGTAGAAAGACAATCCCTAGGCCACCACCCATTGATCATTCCCTCTAATCAACCAATAGCATCCAGGTAGATAAATTCCCAACCACCTAAGAACTTTTCCAGTTCTATACAGAGCTTTCTTCCTTCACATACAATCTCTTATAACAAAAGAGATCAGGATTGTGAACTTGGATCAATCTTTTTAGGGACAATGTTTTGGAGGGATGTCCCAACCCTCTTATATTAAGAGAAATGAAAATCATTTTGAAACTTGTCTACGGGTTGAATGTAGGAAGCCTGAAGGGTCTCTCACCCTTCAAGAAAGTCCATTTTGAAATGTTTGAAAGGTAATTTTTGAAGGAAGAGAGCAAGAAGGAAGCTTCTAACAAAAAGTATGAAGGAATTCCTTCAAAAAAATTATCCAAAGAAATTCCTTTGAGATATTTACTCAAAAGAATCTGAAGGAATTCCTTTGAAGGAATTTCATCGAAAGAAAAGCTTGAGACCAAGTGTCCAAAGGAAATGATGGGCCAATGGAAATCAAAATCAGGATAAGCAACTAGTCATTGGAAGTAATCGGGTTTGAAAAGCTTGAAGTATTAAGGCTTAGAAACAACAAAGCAAGAAGTCTTCAAGATGGACAAGTTTGAATTAAGTAAGCTTGGAAAACCTAAATTACTCTACATAAAGTAAATTGGGTTTCTCCAAGTACTTTACTTAAAAGGATTTATAAGTAAAAGATCTAGGAAATTCTAAAGTTGGAGAGATCAAAGAACCCAAATTACTCTGCATAGAGTAAATCAGGATTCTTCAAGTGCTCGACTTAAGCTTGGTCCAGCAACATGAGAATGATGATGCAAAAAATGAAAGGCTACCACATGGTGTAAGCTGGAACAAAAAGGGCCAATTAGTAAAGGATAAGTGGTACAAGGATGACCAATGAGAATGGGAGAGTCTAAACGGTTGGTAGATGGAAATTATAAAGGCTCTCATCCATCATAGTTCACTCCCCACAATCTCTATTCGATGCTTAAATGTAACATGGCTTCTTAGATGTGCCAAAAAGAAAAACTTAAAGATAGGAGGGGCTCGAGAAGATTGTTTAGTGATCTTGAGTGATGTATTTAGGGACAACAAGGAAGTACAACATTAAATTTCTAGCCATCAACAACTTTTCTTTCTTCCCCTTCTCTCCCCATTTTCTATGTAAATAGAGGCCTTGAAGCCAAGCAAATCATCCCTATATTGGCGATAGAATTACTTTGCAGAAATCACTTTGTAAAAGACTCTTTTGAAGTAATACAAGGAATACTTTTTTTATTTTTGGTTAAACTAAGTGTGCACATTTAGCTTCATTTGTAGAACGTATGATTGTCATTCATCACCTACAATTTTTTCCAGCACCTTAATTTTGATCCTTTTGGTTTTGTGCAGGATTGCATGAAGTGTTTATGTGTTGAGCTCTCTTTGAAGTGTTACCAATTCTTATTGTATCCTCTAGACCTATTTTTGTTATCCTTCAAAGCATAAGGCTTCCATTTAACCTTCATGCAAAATCTCCATGCATATGGCCTTGAGAAAGAACCAGAATAGCTTATGTCCTATTTGATTCATTAGTAGTTAGCTCTTTTCCCAGACCAAGTGGATAACTTCTTTTTGGTGCATCACCTCCCTTACCTTAGATTTTATTTTTAGTCATCCTCCTACCCATTTTACTTATCTAATAGTATATTTTAGTGTGAGAATCAAGTGCTGAAGTGAAGCACCTGAAGAACTAGCCTCATAAAAAATCGTAGAGGTTCAACCTCACTATAATAAACCCACATCCTAAGGTTGTCCCCATGCTTATAACTAGAAGTGAGGGAGCCTGAAGAAATCTCTCACAAGAGTGTAATTCCAAGCTATAACAGTTATAATGACCTTTTACCTTCCCTTCCTTAGTACTAGTAGCCAATTTTTCATGCAGATTCTCCCCTTCAATAACTATAGGTAGATCTATTGAGTTGTTCCTGAATTCAACAATATTATCGAAGAATCAGTCATAAATAGTGTCTCCCACCTCTCTTCTAGAACTCATGGCTAGGATTGAAATAGACCTATCCTCAACTTCATTCGACACCTCAAAATCTCCCACTTTGGTATTAGTTTTCAAACAATCATTGGAAACCATAGACTGTATCACATTTTCTAAAGAAGAATTTACAAATCCTTCTTTCAAAGAGCCAACATGTGTAGTTTCATTAATAGGTTCATCATCCTTTGTATTTTCACCTAATAGGGTACTAAAAAGTAACTCATTGATCACAGGCTCGCTCACTACTTTTTCTGTCTGTACCTATTCTAAAACCACCCACCTTTCAGTATCCTATGACACATCCTAAGCCTCATCTTTATCTTGCTGAACAACCTCATATCACTGGTGACACTTATTTTTGAAGGGAAAGTTACATTCAACCAATAGATGTCCCTGTTGATGGCATCTAAAGCATCTAAAAGGTATCCCTTGATAATCAAGCTACTAAACTCACAAATGACTACCTTTCTAAAGGGTAAATTCACCTAATAATCTTTCACAAAGATCTATACCAATAATAATCTTAGCAACTAACATAAAACCAAATTCTATAAAACTCAAATCAACATCCATGAAATGTCCAAGTGTGTTCCCAATAGCTTTGAATACATCCAAATACCAGAAATCAACTGGGAGACCAAGAAATTTGATGCAGATAGGCATTAAGTCCACCCTTTCTGATCTAGCATAAAAAAGGGGAACCAACATTTGAGAAATAAAGATGTCAAATCCCATTTCTAGTAGTGATTTAAAAAAAAATTCACGTCATTTGCTGCTTGAAAATAAAAACCAATCTAGCCCCTTGCTAACAAAAAAATTGATGGTAAGTAACCAAGAATGACTTCCCACTTTTTTAATATCCATTCGTAGAGGGTCCTCTCCCCCATTCTTTGGCCATGAAATCTACCTACCAGAGTTTTATCAGCCATAGAAACCACCTCGTTCATCTGAATATCCTCCCCCAACACAAGTTTAACTAGAGAAATATGAGATTTTACACATCTCTTTTTTGACTTCTTTTTTGTGTTAAAGTCCTTCACTGCATGATTGCAATTAACCCTACCCTCATCCTTGAAATTCCTATTACTATCAAATGGCTTTATGACCTATTCAACAAATTTATCCTTACCAGAAGACTGCTTATTACTGGTAGTATCTGTAAATAACATCTCTTCTAACTGCTGCCCCATATTACCATCTGTCTTAATATTATCCACATTAGTAATATCTTTTGGTACTTGTGGGTCAACCACCTCATTCCCCACACCAATCATATGAAATTTGTTTACAAATCCCTAGGATTTAGTAGTATCCACCTCCACCCCCTTTGTAACTCAGATTTGTTTTAGAGTTGAAATTTTAGAGGAGTCACCTAATTGTTCACAAAAATTGTTAGTCTAATTGGTTTCCCCTCCAATCCTCTGCAGATCAGTCCAGATAGAAGCTCCTATACCTATCTCTATAAGACTGTAATGATAAGCCTTCCAATCCACCTTCCCTGGGTTAGTAAAAATAGGCAAAGCCCATTATAGCCTCCCCTTACTAGCACTAAGAGATTGTCCTTTTGGATCTACAACACCATTAAAACTATTAAACTTTGTGTTCTAAATTTGTGCGCCCTCATTTGGATCATCTGAATAATCAACTTGATCAATCTCTATCCTTGTGGTTCCACTAACATAACCCTCTACTCTGACTTATGAGGATCAAAGATCACATGCTTTTTCTTTTAGGCATGGTATCCCTAAAATTTTACACTTATAAAGTTTGAAAATGTCTACCTGGGTCATTACCAGAGTACCCATTTATCCATCTTTCCTAGAAAAATAAATAAGTGTTTGAGCTCCTTACAAAACCAAATTGGATTCATTGGGTTACTTTACTTCTCAAAACCCAAGCAAAGTAAAGTGTAAAACCTGAAATATGCATAAGCTCAGACCAAATTGGAGTTATGAATGTACATGACTTCACACACCAAGTTAGGTAAAGTAAACATGAAAACCAGGAAGTCTGCATATGCCAAAACCAAAATGGGATTATGAAGTTGCTTAACTTCACATACCAAAATAAGCAAAGTATTGTAGAAAACCCAAAAACTTCAAAATCCAAGACCCAATCAAGGTTAAGAGATAGCTATACTTTTATAGTCATATAAAATGCAAAATTTGGTAACTTGAGTATGGCTAATGACACCCAATCCATAGGTCCATTTGGCTTACTCTCTTGACCCTCTTAGGCATGTTTTTACAGTTTCCCAGTCATATATAGCCTTCTAAACTAAACCTTTGCTAACCCAAGATGATATTTCCATGACAAATCCATCCCCACATGTCTCTTACCCTCAAGACAACAACACCCAAACTTGGACTACAACGCTGAAACTCAAGGTGTCATATTTCTAGCATTGTTGTCCAAGTGCAAATTTGGTTCAAATGGTCATATTTTCTTGGATCCTTATCCTAATTCATGTCAGCCTAATGCAAATTCATTTAACCCATGATCATTAAATCCCCTATAAAAGGCCATTCAAAGTCCATTTAGAAGGGTTGGCACTCATTTACAAGAGAGAAGCAAGACTACTCAAACACTATTCCCTATTCTCTACATACAACCATCCAATAGTCTTTCAATTTTATACAAACCTCTATACCAGCCCCTAATCATTCCAATTACACCAAGTTTCACATTTACTTGCATTTTCAGCACACTATTGCACCAAATAATTCAATTGGGAAAACTACATATAGCTTGTTCCCTCCTCAAAGTATTGGTATGTAGGCAACATGCCCACACATGGGGTGTGAAGTGCATCCAACATATCCTTTACACACTAATCCCTTTTCCCTTTTTGCCAAAGGTCCATTTAATTTCATAAAAGACACAAACACATGAAGAATCAGCTCCATAAGAAATTCTATTGATAGTGAGGATCTAAAATTTGGTATACAAGCTCATATAAATGTTGCGAACAAAACCTAGAAAAATCATATATATATGAGCAACTTGGACAATAATGGCAAGCTCAAGACTACAACATCAAACAATAGGGTGTCTTGTTTTCAACGGTCCTGTCCAATCAATAAATGAACTCCAGATCTCAGTTTGTGATAGTGTCCTAGTCCTATTCCTCCAATATCAGACTCTATCTCAGTCATAACAACTTGGAATAAGCTAAGACATATTTTCTCTCACTCATTACTATTTTTAGAAAAGGCAAAAATACTATTTGTTTACACAAAATCAATGGCTTAATTATTGTATATTATTTATTGATTTTATCTGCTCAAACCCTTTTATTATTTAAGAATTAAACATTTAATTTCCCAAAAATAATAAATCAAACGCTAGGACCCATTAAATCAAACACTTTCTCACAAATTTATAAATTTTATCTTGCATACTTAGTTCAAAAATTCAATTTCAATTTCAAACATTCAGTATTTTGTAAAAATATTTCTGAAAAATCCCTAGTTGCATATACTAGCTCATATTTGCTTCTTGAGGTATCACCTTACATGTTTGTGCACTTTGTATCCTTTTCATGCACTTTCCAATTAACTATTTTTAGAATCTTACATTTCCTATATTCAGTATTTTCTTTTTTTAGCACTTGGCCTATAACAAATTATTGCAAAAAAATCAAACACTTCTCAAATTGTTTTCTTACTTTAACAATGGCCCAATACACTAGTTTTAATGAAACTGATAAGAGAGAACTTCAAGAACTCTTAACCAAACACCCTAACATGCAATATGACATGCTTAAAATATTACAAGAGGATCAACAAAGAAAAAACAATGGTCAATCTTCTCAAACCCCTTATAGCAGCCCAACCTGCCTCTATGCCACTAGTTACAACTAATATCATCCATGTCTCCTAATGTGGTAGCCCTTGTGCAAGAGATACTATTTCTTCAATCCAAGGTGCTACATCTTGAGTAAGGTACCACTAGACCTATGCAGGCTTTGGATTCTTTTGCTCTTTTATATACACCATTGGCACGTCACATTGCTTATGCACCCTTGCGACAAGGTTTTGTCCAACCTAAGCTTACTCTTTATGATGGCAAGGGTGATCCAAAGACACATTCGAGAGCTTTTCACGTAGCATGCTTGGATTATGTACCAAATGACTGGCTACTTACCAAGTTATTTTCACAGAGTCTAAAGGATTATGTTTTACAATGGTTCTATAGTTTACCGAATCAATCGATCAATGCATTCAGTCCTTTAGCTGACATGTTCCTAGCATATTTAAGTATCAACATTGCTGATAAGGTCTCTTATACACAAATTTCACAACAAAAACATAAATCAAATAAGCATCTCATAGACTATGTGCTTCGATATAAGAACATCTTGGCTAAGATGACTAGCCCCATGGTACATCAGGAGTTACATGATCTCTTCAAAAAAAGCCTTCTACCAGCATTTCATGAATCTATTATGTTTAAAATATTCTCTTCCTTGACTAAATTGTGTCATACACTAAATGAAAGAGAAGTAAAACTCATTTCAAAGGGCAAACTCAAGTATACAAGCATCCCAGACACAATAAACAAGAGTAATAACAAAGTCCCATACATGTTCAAAGTCAATGATAACAATAATCATAATCAACTAACAATCAATGTGGTTCTAGATTCCCCTTAGCGTGTGGTTTTATCAACACCTCCTTGGTGTGCATTTACCAATCTACTAGTTTCTCTAGCTAGATTTTTACAATAGTTATTAGAATGCAACATCATCAATCTCCCTCCTATTCAAGAAGTTGACCCAACAAAGCCTCTTCTATGGGGGGATATGATCAACATGCATTTTTTTATTTTCACAGGGCACTAGGACACACTACAAATAGATGCATCAGTTTGAGACATAAGATACAAGACTTAATAGATGACAACTTACTTGATCTTGGCACTTCAGTTGAGACTCTATAGGCAAAGCTAACATAGGATAAATCTTTGAAAATCTTCTCAAATCCATTTCCATAACATTCTAAATAAGATAAAGGGGACACATCAGGGGTTCACCACACATACCATGCACATCTTCCACTAGCTACATACCAGGCACCTTCAGTTGAGTCACATCCTTTGAGTGGTATGATAGGTGTGTATGAGTCTAGGGTTTCAACTAGACCTTTGATATCCTTCTCAGATTAGGTTATTATTGAGGATAATTCAGATTATAATGCACTCTTTATAAGAGCACATATTCATAATCAACCCATTCACAATGTTCTCATCGATAATGGTCTTAGTGTCAATATGTTCACCATTACATTATTACAACATTTGAGCTATTCAGAGCAGGATATCACTCTGATAGATACAATTATCAGTGGATTTAGTGGGCACATACAAAGTTTAATGGGTGAGATTGTACTTCCTTTACAAACTAGGCCAACACATGTGACCACACATTTCACCATAGTTTCCAGTGTAGGAGTTTTTGATATGTTACTTGGTCATTCATGGATCTAGAAAATTCAAGTAGTACCATCTACAGTTCACATATACATGAAATTAATTCATGCTAATTAGGGTATTATAGTTGGTGGAGTTCCATATGAGTTACCACTCCCCACTTCAGATCCATCTCTTTTGCAGTCACCATTTCCATCTTCTCCACCAATTTCAATTTCCCCACAAGTTATAGTTCTTCCTCCAGTACAAATTTAGACATAGTTGAGGCATCTATCGCTAGTATAGAGGGTTTATACACCTCCACCACTTTAATATTCTAGACATCTTTTAGATACATAATTCACACCCAGAGTAGTGTCATTGAGATCTCATACATCTACACATAGAGCACATATTCAAAGATCATTTCCTACTTCCAGATGGGTCCCTAAGAGCCCTATAGTTGCATCCACTTCTTAGAGTTACAGAGGGACCCCACAGTAAGTTTCTACTTTAGAGGTTTTAAAACATTTACAATGCACACAACTTTCATAATCACAGTCTCAACCTTTCCATCATGCTTCATGATCATGCACGATACCTTTGTTCGATACAGGACACCATGATAGGGAGTCTCAATTGAGACTCGTCAATTAGTATCATTTCCTCTCAGTGTTTCCTATACATAGCTTATTTCAAAAATACAAAAAAATATAACATTTCAAAATCCAAAAAACATTCAAATATATCAAAAAACACAAAAAACATTTAAATTATATGCATCATCTATGCTTTACATTGCTACTATTATGCTAGGACTTACATTTGTTGTTTCATGCTATTGTTTATTGATTTATCTACATCACCATGCTTCACTTGATATTCTTTGAGTGTGTGCAGTGACACAGATCCTTGACTACTTAACTCTACCCATTGAGGGGGCATCCTACTTCTACATTTGAGACACACATCGATATACATACCCACTGGGGGCATCTTCTACATGACTACACCATCCAAGTTATGTCATTCATATACTACACACTCCAAGTTATCATGTTGATGTACATTACTTACTAGACTACACAGATTACTATATCGATATTTCACTAGTATCTAGCACTTGTGTATCTTTTAGCATATACCTAGTCTTGTACTAACATGTCTTGCTTACTTTCACTCTTGCTTTGATTAGTTAGATGTGATTCTATCTTTCTAGTTATTACATGCTTTCTCTTCTTGCTTAACATAGCTTATTGGATTACATTTCTAGTTCCTACTTGTCTCTTATGCGTGCATTAGGACATTTTTCAATGTCTTTTATTTATATTCATGTGTGTGTACATTTGGACATTTGCCAATGTCCCTTGCTTATACTCTTCTATGTGCCTATGGCCTTCATGCTAATCTTGTTTATTTTATGATATGTGTATGCAACATTTGAACATGCCTTGTATATTTGATTTCCAGTATGACTGACATGTATTCATGTCCCTTGTTTGCTTGGCCCCTTAGCCACCCTTGTATGCTTCTTGCTTCTTGCTTTATCGGCTTCTTGCTTGATTGCTTGTCCTTGTTTGCAATGCCATGATCCATATCATGCATTTATTTTGCTTTCTTGGATGCCATGATGGACATCATGCTCTACCCTCCCTGACAACTAACAACTAACACTTTTGATTCTAGTTCAGTACATTGCACATGTTTTTACATTGTTATATCTATTTAGGCATACCCCTGTTGATCTAACAATCTCTCAATACAAACATTGTTATATCTCAAGATATCTTATCAAGTATCATTGTTATATCATGTATCTATGTAGCATAACACACTTGTAGGGCTATATTTTTTGAGGGTAGTCATTATAGGGTCTTCATTCCTACCCTCAAAAGAGGGGGCAACAAACAGGGGTTTTGTCACAGAGATCAGAGCTCCTAGTGGTCGAAACAATAGTTTTTAGAACACTCAAAATAGAATCTAGATATCAGACTAGGTAGAACATACTAGGTAGACAATAGAGAATCTAGAATAGTCATCAGATTTGGCCTTGGAAAATAGTGCCAAAGTTGGACTACAATGTCAGATAGTAGGGTGTCTTATTTTTGGCACTCTTGTCTAGACAGTAGAAAAACCAATTTTTCCAAAAACAGATAGAAAGGTGAGTTCAGTCATAGGTTTGTCAGCACAACACATCCCAAATTCAACATGTTTTAGTACAATTTTTGCTCAGAGAATCTAGATATAGAGGCATCATGTACGACATGATGGCTCTCACTTCCAGTTTCAAGTTAAGTAGTTGATATAACTTCCAGTTTAGAATCCACGTTTTAGACACCAATGATTGGGGGTAATGTGCACGACACATTGATCCTCCCCTTTTTCCAAGTTCAATTTATTTCTGAAGTATTTCTCAGTAGTTGCGTGTCTTACTCCATCTATAGGGGCTTGACATCTTTTTTCAAGTTTGGCTTTCATATAAGCTTAACTTCCCGAGTTAGCTTCTGCATAGGCCTATAGTACTAGTTTTGGAGTGGATTTCATACAAGCCTAATCTCCATCTTTCGAAATAGACAAGAGTGGCCTAGTTTTTAGTATACATTCAACTATCCACACCAACATTGTCAGATCATAGTACATTTGTGGGCTTCAAGAGCCATATCATATGACATCTATTCTATATCAATATTACTTCATAACTTCACTTTATGAGGCAACAATAAAGCCAAAGGGTTTGCCTTTGTATTCTTGAGCCACCTATTCAGAGGGATTAGACACACAGTCCAAACATCAATTGACACATGCATGATTTGTTAGCTTCACTTAATAGGCGACGATGGAGCCAAAGGGTTTACCTTTGCATTCTTGAGCCACTTATAGGGAATTGAGCACTCATCTTCATTTGTGATATTAATTTTGGTACAACACACACTCAGCACAATCCAACATCGTAATAGGTTTTGTATTGGTTCACATACCTAGTGAGGTGTATTAATTCCTTTCTCTTCCTCTCTCTTTTACCCAGATTTTGTATGTTCTTATTTTAGATATAGTGTATCTAGTAAGGATTGGTTTACTATATGTTTTTCATTTTGGATTCACACTTCACACCATGCTCTCTCTATGCACATCCAACATCACATAGCTTCACGAGTTCACCTTTACATGTAAGTTCAGGTACATTTTCTATTTTTCCTTTATCCTAGTATTTTTATTTGTTGCATCACTAGAATAAAGGGCGGAAAATGTAATCATATATAATAAAAAATTTGGTAACTTGAGTATGGCTAATGACACCCAATCCATAGGTCTATTTTGCTTGCTCTCTTGACCCTCTTAGGCATGTTTTTACAGTTTCCCAATCATCTATAGCCTTCTAGATGGAACCCTTGTTGACCCAAGCTGATTTTTTTATGACAAATCCATCCCCCTAGGTCTCCTACCCTCAGGACAATAGCACTCAAACTTGGACTACAATGCTGAAACTCAGGGTATCTTATTTTTAGAGTTGTTGTCCAAGTGTAAATTTGGTTCAAATGATTGTATTTTCCTGAATCCTTATCCTAATTCATATTTGCCTAACATGATTTCATTTAACCCATGATCATTAAATCCCTTATAAAAGGCCATTCAAAGTCCATTTAGAAGGGTTGGCACTCATTTACAAGAGAGAAACAAGAATACAAAGAAGACTACTCAAGCACTTTTCCCTAGTCTCTGCATACAACCATCTAAAAATATTTCAAGCTTATACAAACCTCTACACCAACCTCTAGTCATTCTAAGTACACCCAATTTCACATTTACTTGCATTTTCATCACACTATTGCACCAAACACTTCAATTAGAAGAACTACATATAGCTTTATCCCTCCTCGGAGTATTGGTATGTAGGCAGCGTGCCCACACATGGGGTATGAAATGCATCTAACATATCCTTTACACGCTAAACCCTTTTTCCTATTTGTCAAAGTTTCATTTAATTGCATATAAGACACAAGCACACAAATAATCAGCTCTACAAGGAGTTCTATTGATAGCGAGGATCTAAAATTTGGTACATAAGTTGACACAAATGCTACCAATAAAACCCCAAAACATCATATCTCTGTGAGTAGTTTGGATAATAACGGTAAAACCAGTGCTACAACAGCAAACAATAGGGTGTCCTATTTTTGATGGTCCTATCCAATCAAGAAACAAACTCTAGATCTCAGTTTGTGATAGTGTCCCACTCCTATTCCTCCAGTATTAGACTTTGTCTTAGCCATAACAATCTAGAATAAGCTAAGTCATATTTTCTCTTACTCATTATTGTTTCTAGAAAAGGCAAAAATACTATTTGTTTATACAAAATCATTGGTTTAATTATTGCATATTATTTACTGATTTTATCTACTCAAACAAGTTTATTATTTAGGAATTAAACATCTAATTTCCCAAAAATAATAAATCAACTTTGTAGATCTAAACAAGTGTAGTGTGAAAAACCTGAGTGACACTTCAAAGATAAACCCAAACTTTCAGCATAACTTAACTTAAGCTAAGAGTTGGCCTCCTTTCCAAACCATCTTGGAGTCTCTAAGTAGCTTTACTTCTCAAAACCACTCAATCTCAGTTGAGTAATATGAAAAACCTGAAGACTTCGAAATCCAAGACCAAAGCAGGTTTAACGATGTTACTTAATTCTTAGACCACCTCAAGTAAAGTAGATCATAAAACCCAAAATCTTCAACAAATCGGGGTTTCAAGGTAGTATTACTTCACAAATAAAAAATAAGCAAAGTAATGCAAAGATCCTGAAGTCAATGAGTCGGGCTCCTTTCTAAACCATCTTGGAGTCTTTGTGTAGCTTTATTGCTCAAAATCACCCAGTCCTAGCATAGTAATACAAAAAACCCGAATACTATGAAATCCAAGACCAAAGCAGGTTTAACGAAGTTACTTACTTCACATACCAACTCAAGTAAAGAAAATCATAAACCCAAAATCTTCACCAAATTGAGATTTCAAGGTAGCATTGTTGAAAACCCTCTCAAATGTCATTCAGAAGCCAAAACTTAGTTTCTGTTCATGTGGATCCCGAGCATCATTGATCATGCTTCTAGAGCAAATTTGAGACCAGTACTTCCCAAATCTTGACCTAACACTCCTCTCCTCTGCCAAAACCTCAAAATAACTCCTATCTTCTCCTCATAAGCATAAAGTCTATGTTTTGTAGCATCCACAAAGGAAATCCCTGTTCCTTTACCCTAAACACCTCTGTTACCCTATCCCTCTTCCAAGACTCCGTTCTCTGTTGCTTGAAAAACCTAAGAAACCCTAAGGAAGTTAAGCAATTTGTCTAAAAGAAACATGAACCGGTTTTCATTGCTACTGCAAGAAAGCTCCTAGATTGACAAATATATTACCTTTTCTCAGACCATTTCTTGCTCTCTAGCCATGCCTTTACCTCCTCATTCCACCTTCATCCTGGTAGATCCATTGCTCGTACACCCTTCTCCCTTTATGGCACCACACAACAGTTCAATATGCTCTATTTTTTCTTTCAACGGCTTCTAATCCATCTTCTACCATCATCTAGTTCTCTACCCAATCATGGTGCCCAAAATGCAGTCCAAATACCCCTAAACCATCAGCGCTCCTCATACTCTCCTTGCTCCATTCCTTCATGGCAGTAACCTCTTACAAATCTAAAACTCTCCAAAAATTCCCCATAACTCCTCTCCGGCCAATATTTTCAACTTATTAATTGAAATGTAATAATAGAAATATTGAAATCTAATAACACACTATTTAAAATCAATAGTAACAATATTAAAATTTAATATCACACTAGTTAAAAACTAATAATAATAATATAGAAATAAAATTTTATCAATTATATAACTAAAATTAAAATGATATTATAAATTCAAATTTTTAAACATATGCCTAGATTTAATGAAATGATGGTTCAATAGTAAAAATGCCCACTAATACAAATATCTTAAATAAATTTATCTAAAAAAATCTTAAATTTGTCACATATGGCTTCATTTCTTTATCTACAAAATTTATGCTAATTGATGATGTATAGCTTCAATATCGTTGTACCAATACAATAGGTTGATAAAATCATTTGACATCAACCAATACAATATCCTAAGAGCTTTTACACATCGCATACCATTGTGTGATGTGGCGCCAAGCGAATCGTGTTCGATTTTGTTCCTTGAACAATGGATAACACGACCGTTGGACGGGCTGGAGTGGATTTAATATATTTTAACAGAATCCCTGTTGTTTTGTTCGAATCTCGAATTGAATTGAATCGAGTCCATGTCACTGAGGGGGGCTAGTTGCTTTTTCAACGTATTGGGGAGCGCTTCAAGGGTGGAGGGACACAGGCCTTTTAAATCCAAACACAACACCAAGACTAACATATTTGCTAAAATGGGGTTGTCCTCGTCGGTCCAAAAAATATCAGCGTCAGCTTCGGGAGATGCTCCCGGTCAGTGAACCCTCCCTTTGTTTATTCCTAAACATTATAATTTGTGAATTGTGTGTATTCGATTGTGAATATCAGTTTTTTTAATATTTGAAATCTTTAATCCCTGCCACGGTATCGAAATAATTTTGGAATTGGGATTGGGTTTTGTATGCATGGATTTACTTGTTAGGACGAGGAATGCAATTTTTCACCGTCTAATTTCCCAACCACCTACAGGCAGTAACATCCAGTCTAGGCCTAAGGGACGGACGCAGCGTTAGGAACTTGGGGCTTACCACCAAGTTGTTTCAGTTCGAGTCACAAAGGCTGGTAGCCTCCTCCAAGATACCCTTAACTGAAAAAAGTCATGGCCATGTAGGCAATATCTAGAGAGTCGATTTTATGCCTGCTCTCTGTGCAGAGGGCAAGACTTGCAAAACAGGGGAAATTAATAATAGAAGATCCACCCTTTCGAAGGAAACTGCAGTGCAGCAAATTTGGCCTCCCTGCTCTTATTCACTTTTTGGGTGCTCCACTTTTACATCAAGATTGCAGCTTTGTTTACTAGTCCCATAAACTATTTTGGTCTTGTTGGCATTAATAAAATCGTTTCATTTCAGTTCAATCAATGCGAAAGTATTCTATGCATGCCCCAAGATTTCATAATCTAGTGTTTTTTTTCCAGGAGTGAAAACCAAACAAAAAAGTGCGCAACTAGTGCCAGAATTCAATTCCAAATTGATTCTTCCATATAAATGAATGCTACGGGCTAACCCTCCAGGTAGGGCAAACCCTTTTGCTGGGAAGCAGAGGTGACAGTATGGGCCTTATTATTACCAGATGGAATTTCTATCTGTGGACCCCGCCATTCTCACCCGCAGCTGAAGAATTCCCTAGTCTGGTGGGGTTGCAGGTAGGTGGGATGCGACCATTGCATGTGCACATCCTATGGGTGGCAAATTGTGGTGTGAGTTCTCCTAATGACGGGGGTAATAACCTGGATAAATGGAAGAAATGTGATGCAAGTAATAAGCAAAATTAACCACATAATATGCATAGAGGAAACAAAATAACTTCAAATAAGTTATATAACCACAAAATATATACTCATAATTCAATGCCAAATATTATAATATTCAATTGTCGAACTTATATTAGTTTTATAAATTATAACAGGGACATGGTGCAAATGTTACAATGTATGGACAAAAATAGAGACAAATCAGCGTTCTCATTGTTCACTATATAATATATTTAATATTCTTCTTCCCCTGCAATGTTTTCATCATCATGTGGTTCATTAGAACCACAAGCAGTAGCAGTGCCACTCCCACTAGCTCCACTGTGCAAGTCATGTGAAGCATTGTCTAGCTCTGTGTCAAATAAAGAAAGGTATGTTAGGGAGGCATCTAAATCAGCAGTCTCTAGGTTCACATCCCACAACTTTGTTGGCCCTTCCTTGTATTGAGGTTGTTTATGCGAGATAATACGTAAGTTGGAACGCACATAAACCAAATCCTCCGCTTTTTTTGCAGCCAACTTATTGCGTTTAACTGAGTGGATAAAGCCATAGCTGCCCCAACTCCGCTCAGCTAAAGAATGAGCTTGCAACCTATTGAAGCCACAAAATGAATTAAAATTTATAAAAAATTAAAAGACTAAAAACTTAAAACAAAACATCGAAAAGGTCAAAAGAAGGGTAGCGTAAAAAAATTAAAATCTTACTTGTGATAGAATTTTTATTGCAAGTGGTTGAAGGTGGGTGGATGCTTGCCCATGGAGGTACCACCAAAAGTGAGCTTCCATCTTGTACTTGTCACGGATAGTGCCAAGGGAATGACCCACCGAGGATATGAAATGCACAAACTCTTCTCTGACTTGGTCTTCTACCTCTGGATCGGGAAAGATTTTAGAGAATGTTGCGTTATATCCCTCGGCAACATCAACATCCCTATATGGTGCGACCCTCCTGGGCAAAGAAATAATCTCTGTACTATAATATTTGGGTGTCAAGGCAAAAGCAAGAAGATGTAATGGGGTGGTCATTTTGTTCTACCTTTCAATGAGATGCGACTGCACTTCCTTGAAGAACCTCTCTGTGAGATCTTGCTATTTGGCATTTATAATGGATTTAATGTTCTCAATCATTGAGTCAATTCCATCATAAATCTCACCCAAACATGGATGATCCATGTCCACATATCTCAACATGCTGACAATAGGATTAGTAAAACTCAGCAAGTACTCCACACGTTCCCACCAAGCATCATCAAGAATTCAGCGTTTCACTTTTGTGGCCCTCTCACTGTTTGCCTGCCTCCATACACCCCAAAGGTTGTTGATGACCATGCTACTCAATGCTTCACGCACCTTAACAAGTCTCAAGACGATGGTGTGTGAGGCAAATCGAGTCTCAACAACCTAATACAATTATACAAAATTAAAACAAATAATTAATAAACTTAAAATTGTTCAAAAATAAAAAACACTACAAATTACAAACTTATAAAATTAAATTAAGAGTTACCTTCAACAATTGTAATTTTGAGAAAGTCCTAAAGATGGCTTGGGACATGTGATGGTTAGTTATGAACATTTGGATCTCATTCGCCTCCTCATAGATTTGTTTGATCCAATCAATTTTTGTCCCCAACTTTTGCAATATAAGATTGAGGGAATGAACAGCACAAGGTGTCCAAAATATATGTCCGTACCTTGTCTCAACCAACATGCCTGCAGCCCTGCAATTTTTAGCATTGTCCGTTACAACTTGAACAACGTTTTGAGGCCCCACTGCCTCAATGGACTCTATCAAAATGTTAGCAATGAATTGTGCATCCTTCACTTGCCCCTCACAATCAACGGCCTTCAAAAACATTGCCCCATTAGGGCTCACTGCAATCACATTAATCAATGGCCTATTTGCCGTATCTTTCCATCCATCAGAAATGATGGACAAACCTGTTTTGATCCATGAATCCCTGATGGGCTGCAATGCATCTTCAATGTGTTTTCTTTCTTTTGTCAATAAGGTGGTGCGCACATTTTCATATCTTGGAGTGGTAAACCCTTTAGGGGCAGCATTGATAGATCTCACCATTTCCTGCCAGTATGGGGATCTAACAGTATTAAATGACAACCCACATGCGTAAATACAACGTGCGATGCTCTGCTCTGCTATCTCTCTGGATTCATTTTGGAATGCTCTCTCCAATGGGCCTGTATCTTTTGTTCTCTTGCAACCAAGAGGTGAATCCTCTTCCTCTTCGGCCGCAATGGGTGCAGCAAGAAATGGGTGTGATGGGGTCACCACATTAACACGAGATGGATCAACAGGGGGTGATCCTTTCTTTCTCAAAGGATGTTTTCATCTTTGCCCCATAACGGCATCTGTGTCTTCTTGCTCTTTGATGTATGCAAGAATCTTTGCTTGTGGCAAGCCCTTCCCAGGCTTTCCACCTATGCTTGGCCCACTACAAACTTTGATGCCAGTGCTAGAAATCGCACATAAATGAGCTTTCACTCGACTATACGAGCTCTTGAAATGACCGTTACACTCTAAACAAACCCAATGAAAACACCCTCCACCAGACAACTGTTCTAATATTTTCACATATTTCCAAAGAGGTGCTCGCAAATCATATTTGGGGGTTATCCCTTGCCCCACTGAACTGACACTTGCAACCTGAGACATTCTAATTTTTGACAGATCGCTGTAACACAAAAAATCGCTATTAAAATTTAATTATAAATATAAATTAAAAATTTTTAAACTAATTAATATTTAATAATTTAAAATTTAATACTATATATTGAAAAATTTAAACTAATGAATAATTTAAAATTTAATAGTATATACTTTATATTTAAAAATTAAAATTTTAAACTAATTACTAATTTAAAAAATTAAAATTAAAATTTAATACTTAATATAATTAAGTATTTAATGTAATAATATTATAATAAAAATTAAAACGTTAAAATAAATAAATAGCATAATCCAGGGTTCGGCGTGGGTTAAAATAAATAAATAAATAGCATAATGTAATAATATTATAATATTATATTATTATAGTATAATAAAAATAAACATAAACTATAACTTAAAAAAAACTTAAAAATGAAATGTAAAAACAAATAAAACATTGTAAAATACCTCAGGCAGTCGCACAGGCGAGCAGGCGCGGGGGCGCGGAGGCGCGCGGCCGCAGATCGCAGGTCGTGGGGAGGCGCCGAGGTCGCAAGTCGCGGGGAGGCGCGGAGAACGGTCGCGGAGTCGCAGAAAGAGACGGGTCAAAGCAAAAAAAGATTAGGGTTTTTACTTTATGTTTTTGTTATAAAGTGAAAAAAATAAAAAAAATAGTATTTTATTCCCGCCGATACGCCGGGATACGGCCAGGGTTCGGCGTGTCCCCTGCAGATACGGCCGGGATACGTCCATGGACGTATCTGGCCATATCCGCAGGGGACACGCCGAACCCTGGTCGTATCCCCCGCGGATCCCCGCGCTCCCGTACCGGACCGTCGTATCCCCGCGCTCCCGTACCGGACCGCCGTATCCCCGCGCTCCCAGGGCCTGCTAGGGGCGAATCCGGTAACGTAGGTTTTAGTTGCAAAGAGGTCTAGTCCGTGGGGAAAAGGTGCAAATTGCATGGAAGGATTCACATGATTGAATTCATGGACAAAGATCCCAAAGTCATGGCTGGAATTGATAATGAAGAAGTTGTAGAAATGAAAGAAAAACCTAGAAGAGAGGAACAAGAACAACAAGAGCTATAAACTGTCTCCCTTGCTGCCATTGGGAATTACCCCTCACTAGAAGTTGTGGGTTAAGATTTAAGTGTAGAACTTTGGTGACTCTCATCAATCCGAGTGGCACTCACAGCTTTATATATGCCAATCTGGCGACATTTCTGAGCAAAAATGTTGTTCCTTTACAAAATTGCTAGATATTAGCGGTCAATGATAATATGGAGTGTAAAGGGATGATTGAAGGGCTGAAATAGCAGTTAGATGGTTACCAATTAAGCCCTGTTTTTAATATTGTGGCTCTAGCAGGGGCTAATGTGGCTTAGAGAGCACAATTGCTGAAGACTTTGGGAGAATTCTTTATGTATTGGGATTAGTGTTTTAAAACTCGGACTCAGCAAAAAAACTCGGCAAACTAAAAAATATATAAATCAACAAATTAAACTTAAATAACATGCAAAGAGCTGTTTAAAACCATAAGAAAAGAATTTAAAGAAAAAATTAGAGAATTTTTTTCGAAAAGCAAATTTTGAAAAAAATAAAAAAATTGCTGGCTGGTGAGTTTCCAGTACGGACTTGCGAGTTTTGAAGTGCTTGACTCGGCAAGTACTTGCCAGCAGCTTGTTCGCCGAGTTGCTGGTGAGTAACTTACAAGTTCTGTGAATTTCCTGCAAGTTTTAGAACCATGGTTGGGATGAGCTATACTTGATAGTTGGGAAAGAATAGCAGTTGATTAGGTATAGCTGACTGCAACCTAGTACAAAAAAAAATGATTTCAGCTAAAAAAATGCCCAAATGGTTTGGTAACGATGAACTATGATTCTTCTAGTGTAATTCTATATATGGCTTGCACGGCAGGGAAAAGGCACACAAACTAGCAACAAAAAAGGAAGTCCACCAGCTGATTGATGAATTTGCAGATGTTATCCAGGATCTACCTCATGGGCTGTCACAAGATAGGGAACACCAATATATAATCAAGTTGGAACAATGGCTGAACTTGTTATCGTTCCTCTCTACAAGTAAACAAAGCTATTTAAAGATGAGAAATAAAGAATAGTACAAGAATGGTTGGAATCAGGTTATTTAACTTGCTTGGTAAAAGTTCCTTTTCTTCTCTAGTAGTGTTAATAAGGGTGGAAGGATCCTTCTACATGTACATTGACAACAACAGATTGAACACGAGGACCATCAAAAAAGATTCCGCATCCCATGTAAGGCTGAATTGTTGGCTGAGTTACATGGGGTGGCCATATTTACAAAGATTGATTTGAGATTTCTGATATCACTAGTTAAGGATGAGGAAAGAAAGAAATTATGTCAATGTCCATGGATGACTAAAAGTAGGTCAATGGGACTCGAGGATACAACCGTTAACAATAGAAAATTCAAGGAAAGAAAATCCAAGAAACTAAAGTACATAAGACGAAGTAAAGCGTTGCGCCACTAACAAAGGTGGTAATGTAACTGATACAAATAGCAATGAGGGGCAGAGAAGAACCTCCAAAAGCATGTGTCGATGAAGACTGGAAGAGCTCATAAAAAATCATCAATCACTGTGAGAAGATATGATAGTGTTTGTTGCGGAGTACCCAATGTTGGAAGGGCCTGGTTGGGAGATCCTAGGGGGAAGCAAAGCACTTCCTCTAGAATCTCCCCTAACATCCAAGGACAAGGTACTTCCTATAGTAAAAAAGAAACTATTAATGTGGGTCTGTCCTTGTGGTTTGGGGGGCGGCTGTTAAGTAGTAGGTTCATGTCGTCGGGAAGGGGCGGAGCCACGCTGTCAGAGGACGCAGATCCATGGTGTCGAGGGAGAGCAGGGTGAGGGAATGTGACTTATTTAGGACAACCTTTAGAACTCATCGTGGCCACTATGAGTTCAAGGTGATGCCTTTTGGGCTAACCAATGCCACAACCAGATACCAAGGTAGGATGAACTAGATCTTCAAGTCCTATGTGAGGAAGGAAGTTCCTATTTTCTTTGGTGTTGTTCTTGTTTATATGAGAACTATGTAGGATCACTTGAATTACTTGAAAATTATTTTAGAACTCTAAAAGTAAAGCTTTTTATTTGCAAAAAGAACAAAATGAAAAATTGCAAAAAGTGAGCTTGTGTCCTTGGGAGTTGGGACATATAATGAGTAAGGAGGGAGTCAAAGCACATTCATAAGAAGGAAATAAGTTAGATGGGTCTAAACTAGGGTCTCCCATGCTGAGAATCTCTTCCAAAAACCAGTCTTTTCTGTTGTTTTCCAGCTCAATAGATTGTGATCAATCCATCCATACCATTGGACATCTCCACTTCCTCCCTCACTCTTTAAAATCTGTATTTGACACTGATCTTCCTTGTCCTTCCAAAGAAGAATTGCCCAAGTTTTTCCATCAACATGCTAAAAAGGCTGTCATCAAACCCACCTTTCCTGCTAGAATGACCAAAATGGTTTCTACTTGAAAATGGATAATCCTCCAAAAGTTTGGTTTTCTTAGGAGGAAATGGAGTCTCGGCTATGGCAGTTCAAAGAAAGAGGTTTGATATGTCATTTCATGGGAGTTCATCCAGGCCCAAAAACTTTGAAGACTTGGGTGGTCCAGCATTGGAAACCTAAGGGATCTATTGACGTCCTTATGATGCTAAAGGCCATTTAATGGCCGTTTTTTCTTCCAAAGACAAAAAGGATGCATCATTTCAAGGAGGCCCATTGTTTTACAACAAATCTGGTCGATTTATGAAACCAGGCAAGCCAATGAGTAGTTGCAGTTTTCTGGCGAACCAATGAATCCTCCTAAAATCACTGTTTAGCAATCTCAGTTGCTCAACCCAATAAAAATGGGAATGGGGACAGCAGCAACATCAAGTGGTCAAAACAAGGGAGGAGACAAAGGATAACTTAAGAAGGCTTATTTAAGGAAAAGCAAGCTTCCCTAGGGACATCAGGAAAGTATTACAACTCCTATTTTTTTCGATATCTTTAGTTCTACTCCACAACACTTGAAAGGCACAACAAGAAGTAAGAATCAACCCTAAGCCACTTAAGCTCCACTAACCCATAACAATGTTTCACACTCTATGCAGATTGTTCCTCTTGAGTAAATCACAATATTATCCAGAACCCATGAAATTCACAACTCAATTAGGAGAAAAATCAAAAGTATATTTGAGAGAGGAGCTCGCTCAAATGTCAAAAGGGAGAAGTGGAGGAGATCTTTCTCTCCAGGCTCACAAGCATTGGATTCTGAATACGAGCAACACATTCAATCTTTTGATCAAGCCTTAACAGGTATGGAAAGTGATCTAAGCCTGCAAGAGGTTATGGGTCAACTGCAATATTAAGTGGTCAAAACAAGGAAGGAGACAAAGGAGATCCTAAGAAGACTTATTTAAGGAAAAGCAAGCTGATATAGGGACATTAGGAAAGTATTACAACTCCCATTTTTTTGATATCCTTAGTTCTACTCCACAACACTTGAAAGGCACAACAGGTAGTAAGAACCAACCCTAAGCCACATAACCTCCGCTAAACCATAGCAGTGCTTCACACTTTATAAAGATCGTTCCTCTAGAGTAAATTGCAGAGTGTTATCAAGAACCCATGAAATTCACAGCTCAAGCGGGAGGAAAATTAAAAGCATCTTTAAGAGTAAAATCTCCCTCATATGCCAAAAGAGAGGAGCAAAGGAAATCTTTCTCTCAAGAGTCACAAGCATTGGATCCTGAAGACAAGTAACATATTATTCAATCTATTGATCAAGCCTTAAGAGGTATGGAAAGTGATCTAAGTCTGCAATAGGTTATGGTACTGTTAATGCAAAACCCTTCATCATGAAATCATTTCTTGAATATTAGAGGCTTACAATCCCAGAATAAGCACAATTTTCTCAAAAATCTGATTAAATTAAATGGTATAGACATGATTCTATCACAAGAAACTAGAATACATGATTCTGATTGGTTAAGTTTTTCCATTTCCTTTTGAAGATAAAAACATACAGTGTTCAAAGAATCACATGACCTGTCTGGAATTGTGCTCATTCATTGGGACCTTTCAAAATTCCAACTTCAGAATTGCAGAAATCATCCATGGGGCTTATCAGCCAACTTCTACTCTTATGAATTTGCTCTAACATTTCATTTGGTGAATGTTATCATTCTTCATTATAGTAAATTCAATGAAACTACGGCGACTGACCTGAAAAACTGGTGGTTACCTGCTAACCACAATACTGTTATTTTTTATGGCGATTTCAACATCATGGCAAACAGAGATGAAAAAAGGGGAGGACAGCCATTTAATCCACAAATGGCCTCACAACTGAACAACATTTTGCAGAAAGGGAAACTTATTGGTCTTGATTTATCTCAAAGCCAATACACTTGGTGCAATAGGATGAAAGGCACTGAACGTATTGCAGAAAAGCTTTACCATTCTTAATATCAGAAGACTAGATCCAAACAAAGCTTCAATTTTCAGATTTGATCAACACCTCCACTTTCTCCATTCATTGGCCTGTCTATATTTCCATTCTTTTGGAATTTCATTGCAAAGGTCATTCCTTCAAATATGAAAAAATGTGGAATCAACACCCATCCTGATCCCAAAATATTGATTCATGATGGGTGGAGTTTTCCTCATATCTCTGGCTTTGCAATGTATAAACTGGCAGGCAAACTTCGTTTCATTAAGAAAAAAATGAAAATCTGGAACAACGAAATTCTTGGGGAACATGTTCTCTTAAAAAACTGCCCTCCTATCCAAATTAGAAGACATGCAAATACAAATTTGGAAAATAAGTCTCATAGCCGACATGGAAAAAGAGTAGAAACTTCTTATCCGCTAGATTTCATTTCTTCAAAGGCGAGGAGAATCTTACTAGTACCAAAAATCAAGAGCAGTATTGATCCATAACTAGCATAGATGTTCTGTAACTAATTCATCAACAATAATCTTTATCTTTCCAACAAACAACGTAGTTGATCTGCTTGCTGTTCCCTTTATATATGCTTAAGAAAACAGTCAATTTGTGCTTAGAAATGAGTTGTTTGGGTGCTGGAAATAAAGGTAGATAGTTGTATGCATGAACTGAAACAAAACAAGAACTGAAACATCACAAAAACAAAGCACAACAGAAGATATTACCTGGTGTGGGAAAAACTCCGGAAGAGTAAGGCCTTGCCTTTTCTTGCCACCATCTCCTTGCAAATTTACAAGCTTATTGCCTTCTTGAGGCCTTCAAGGACACCAATTATCAGAAACAATATCTTGGCACTCACAAATGTTCAGTGACTTGCTTCAACTGCACATTCTGCTGTTGCATTCAACTCCTTATGGCACTTAGCCAAGAAGTACTGACTGAAAAGATTGATTTACACCCTTATATACAATTACATCAAGATAGGCTCGAATCAAGAAGTCCTTGCTACGACACAAGCACAAGCACGACGACACGAGTGTAAGTGCCACGACACACATAACTGTCATGGCAGTTACAAAACTGCTATTCATAAACATAAACACCACCTTGCTAAATCTGGCAGTTTCCTCACTGAAAAAACTGCAGATTCTCTGTTTTCTGCTCTCTTTTCTTTGGAACCTGCTCAGCTGAGTTTGACTTCAAGGTGTCTGGATCACCTCAGAACCATCTGCAACATCTGTAGACCCCTGTACAACTTGTATGCTTCGTTCTTGACTGAAAATCATCATCTTAGGAGTGTTTGAAAGTCTTTCAAGGTACATACTTAGTTGGTTTGACTAGAGAATGAGAATAGTGGCTTAGTTAGCTGATTTTACTAACTTCCATGATCCAATTTGGATCAAGTATGGATCCAAGAAGGAGATGCAAAAACTAAACTTTTCCGTAAATCTGTTGTTGACTGTATTTATCTCAACACTGTGGTAAAATTATTTATCCTGGATGTATCTCAATTGATTCCCAAATGATATCAACATTGCAACAACATACTTTCAAGGAATACTTAGAGGGTGCTCCTGTTCGGAAGCTAGCTCTTACAATAATTCTTTAATGCATGCCAATGGTAATCTTGGATAGAGAGAACTCAAATCTCAATTATCCTATTATGAAAGCAGAATTGAAAAATGTTGTTCTCTTTTAACCTTAACAAAGTACCTAACTCTGATGGTTTTCCAGCCCCATTTTTCCAATATTTCTTGGACGTTAAGCCTGATTCATTGGCAGCTGCCGATGAATGCTGGGAAAATTAGAAAATGCTCAATCGCATCAAGCTACAACCCTGGTGCTGATTCCCAAACAAGCCAATGCTACATTGTTGGACTCTTTCGGGCTAATTTCCCTTTGCAATATGATATAATCATTTCTAAAGTCATTGCTCAGCGGCTTCAACCTATACTATGCCAACTAATCTACCTCACAAAGCTTTTGATAGGTGCAGTTGGAGATGTCTTTTGCCCATCTTACAATCTTTTGTGTTTTCCAAAGAATCCATTGTTTGGATTTCCTAGTGCATTTCCAACACGACTCTTGTATTCAGAATCAATGGTTCATGAGTCGCCAATCCTAGGCTAGTTGCGGCTTATGGCAAGTCGATCCTTTGTCCCCATATCCTTCTCTATTTTGGTTAGGGACAGGCTAGCTCAGCTGATTAACAATGGTCAGGCTACTAATGAGATTCATGGGGTGCCTGGAGTCAATCATGAAACCTGTTTCTCTGCTTTCTAATTTGTAGATGTTACAATTCTTCTTACAACCACTATACTTTGGAGCATCAGAAATTTATTTTCTATTATGAATACTTACCAAAGTGCTTTTGGACAATTCATTTACTGGCACAAATCATAGGTTTTCTTCATTCACACTCCTTCACGAAGAAAAGCAGCAATTCCGTGGATTTTGGGAATAGCTGACTTAAAAATATCTTGGGTTCCCCCTGCACCTCCGATCAACAGTAGTCATCTCGTGGGATAATCTGATTGACAGGTAAGGAAAAGATTGGCACATTGGACTCATAGATGGTTAACTCTGGGAGGCTGGGTCTAATTAATTCAATCTGTTTCACAGGCTATGCCAGTCTATCTTCTTTCTAATCTTCCTTTATCTCAAAGGTGAATCACGAGTTGGTACCCATTCAACAGTCATTCCTTTGGTAAGGAAAAAACAAAAAAATAATTTCTGCTGGTTTTATGACAGAAAATTATTTCTCCTTAGGGGATATGATGCTTTAGTCTGAAAGGCATTCACCTCTTTAACCAAGCGTTAAGTATGAAATTAGCCTAGTCTACGTATTGACAGCCACATTTACCACGGAATCTCATTATGCAGCAAAAATATATGCAAATCGCACCACCTTGTGTTGTCTTCAACTCAGAGTTGGTCTCAGCTGGATTGGTCATATGGAAGCATATCTGCCATGGTTTATCTCTTCTTTGAAAAGACATTATTTGGCATGTCATTTCAGCAGACAAATCTCTATTTTGACGGGATATCTGGAATGGGAGAGAACCTCTTTAATCCATTGCAGAACTTCAGTAGCTTCAACAACTAGTGGAATCCTGGGGAGTGCGCTTAATGAAAGAATTTGTTTAGTCTGATATTGACTCCCAGTCCTCTCCATGTAATTTATCTCTTATATCAGAATTCCACTCTTAAAATCCACTAGCTTAACAATGCTTGGAAGAAGAGTTATGCTCCAAAATTTTTATTCCCTTGATACACAAGTGATATTCTCAAATGGGGCCCAACTTCTTCTAGACACTGTCTAGCCCAGTTGGTTTATATCTCTTTGCATCGACTTATCCCCCAGTTGCCAATACAATGGACGAAGCTCTGTAACCTTCACACATGGCCCAAAATAAAAGCTTTTCTATGGCTACTCTTGTACAATAAAATTCTCATAATTGAGAATCTAGTCAAGAAAAGTTCTTGTGGCCCAACTTGTTGCTGGAACTGTCAGAAAAAAAGATGAAAGAAATGACCATTTTCTCCATTGTGAGTATGCACGTGAACTATGGCATCTGGCCACCACTGCTTTAAAATTGTTGAGTGTGCACGCACTCAAATAAATTAGTTCTTTTTTTGATGGAATTTGCTTAGTACCTAGTCTCCAATTATAAAATACCCATCCCAATTCACTTTGGTCTTTATTTCTTGGGGCATTTGGCTAGAGCGTTATCTCAATATCTTCCAAGTTCATTTTTATTCTCCTTAGGAAATAGGTAGAACTATCTTTTTTAACATTGGCCTTACTAGGATATCCTAAATTCATCCGGAAAATCACTTTGTTAACAATATAAGGGATTTGACCTTACATAGGCACTTTAGGATCCCATATTGCTACACATCCTTCTTTATGGTAGGACCACGTTGTCTTTGTAATCTTCTTGCATCCCACTTTATGAAGTGAAAACATGACGGGGCCAATCTAGTAATATGGAAATATCATGTATTGGTGGGCTTCTTAGTGACTATTGGCAGCAACCTTCTCGCATACAAGGGAAAACATTGAGATTAAAACCGACAACTATGAAAAATCCTTGGCTCTCTACAAAGGAATTCAACTGGCACAAAAATTCCATATTATGCATTTTCGTGTATGAGATTCATCATTGGTTATCACTGTGACAATAAATTGCTATAGTCACTACTCTCAAATTCGATCTCCTATGGTCACTCATTCTATCCATTGGAAACTTTCATAATTAAAGCTTTTGTGCACTTGTTACACAATTTCCAATGTATTATCTTGTCTCACACTCGACACAAAGGAAACAAGGAAGTTTATGCCTTAGCAAAGATGAGCATATTTAATGATCCTTCCTCTCTTGAGTTGGTTATAATATTGATCACATGCATTTGATATTTTTTTTCATGATAGTTAAGTGCTTCCTGCACCCTATTCTTACTCGTAGTTGTTTGTCTTGTATGTCATTGTGTCTATCTCCCCCTTACTATTGTTTTTAATTTACAACCCTTTACATTTTTCCCCTTGTTACAAAGTTGAGCTGTGTTCATTTTTTTTTGGGTTAACTCATGGAATTAGTGACCCAATGACTCGGCACAACCCTTTTGGTGCACTTTTTAGTAGGATGAGTCCCTATAACCACTAGGCAACGCACAACTGCCCCACTCCACATGTCGCAAGTAAACTAAGGATTGAACTTGAGACCTAAATCGTTAACCCCATCCTCTCGAGCTAAGCACTGGGGCACGTCCTCTTGCCCTTTATTTCCTAGCTCTTTGATTATTTCAACTTATGATAAATCTCTTCCCAAGGCCCCTTCTCTCTTACACATTCCCACACTCCTTACTTTTTTCATCTTTTCATTGATCAGTTTTTACATCTGACTCCCAACCCAAACTTTCACATCATTCTTCACTTTATCATTTCTCTCACCATGCCTTAACCATTTTCTTCTCTTTTTCTTCACATCCAATAGCGCCTCTCATCTTCTTTCACCTATTCCCTCCTTGTCTTATGCATTCTCAATCAGGGTATCTTACAACATGTCAAAATGAAATGAAATGGCTTTAATTACGTCCACAAGACCAAACAGTCTATGGGACCCTTGATTACACTGATTGCTCCAACCACTCAAAGTTTTGTGGGCCCAACGGTGTTCTTTAGAAGTCTGCTCCTCCTCTTGTTGATTTGAGTTAACATCTCTCCTAAGCCTTTTATTTTGTTTTCCACAAATAGTTCTACCATGGAGCCAACTCTTAATGTTTTCGCATATTTGGCTCGAGTGTCTACATGCTTTGGACATTCAAGGATGAAATTCTCCTTCATTTTGATTGCCCTTGTGGTGCATAAAACACAAACCCTCTCTACCCATTGTTCCTTAGGTGTCGTCCATTGGTCTGTTTCACTTCTAAGCCTATGGGAGCTAGTCCTTAGCTGAGAAATGAGGATCTTTTCCCTCCTAATTTCAGCCCCTATATATGATTTTTCACCATGCTCATAAGTCGGGTTGAACTCTGTAATATATTGTTACTGTTTCCTGCTTGTTTTCGTCCTCCACATCATTGTTTTGAACTTTTCATTCACATATTTTTTTGTCTTTGTTAAGGTTTGGGCATTTGTTTAGGTTGATGTCCCAACTCATCCATTTGTGGTTCTATTTCATCCACATGTTCTTCCATCTGTGCAACTCTTGGTCTCTTTGAGCCCTAGGCCACTTGCTGGTCTTCATGTTTTCTGTTTTTTTCAAGTAACATAGTAACTTGGCCATAGCGCTTGCCTGTAAAGGGGAAGTTCTTGTTTCGGCAAGGATGATTTCATAGGGAGCTGAAGCCTTAATTTTGAAATTGTTTTGGATTAGCCGCTTTTGGATCCTTTCTATTTGCCTCTATTTCAAACTTGTTGTTTCACTAGCTCATGTCTTGCAACCATACAACACCACCAGTGTAACAAGTAATCCAAATAGGTCCCTGGTGGTCTTCCAATGCCATAATTCAATATTCCTGTACCTGTTTTGGAGCGCATAAAGAGCTCGCCTACCTCCTTGTATCCTTTTCATCCTACATGTATCCTAGTTGAGCATGTTGTGAAAGTCAAGGCCAAGATATTTGTCTTCCAACACCACTTCTAGAGACTCTTCTGCAAACTGAAAGTTGAGATGCTGCTGCTTCCTTTTTACTGAGAAAATCATAATTTTGGTTTTGCTGATGATCCCCTGCATCCCTACTTCTTTATATAAGAGCTCTAAGGCCCATGGATGTTCTATTAGATCTGGAATTGCCTCGGCTATTAGAATTAGGGCATTGCTATAAAGTAGGAATTTCACCACATATTTGGCCAAGTGGGACTCCTTCCACTCTAAAGTTTATCCAATCTTCTAGCATGTCAAGGTATAGCCCAAATAAAGCCTAGGATAGAGGGCAGCCTTGTTTGATGCATATATCACTTCCGAAACGCTCAGATAGCCTTGCCTGTGTTTTGATTTTAGCCTTGACTTGCTCATATAATTTGTGAACTGCTGCCTTGTAGTGCAGTGGGACCACTAGTTCCTCTAGTTGCTCAATGAGTCTATCTCTGTGTCCACTCTCCATTGACTCCCCGCCTATTCTCATCTCATGCATCTAACCATTAGGAGCCCGGTTCAAGCCAATGAATCTTTCGACATGTGGGTTTACACAATCTCAACACAGACAAGGCACATGGTGGTTGAGCAAGATATAATTCTCATTCCTTTCAGAATATCATCCGAATGACAACAAAGAATACTTGGCAGTGTTATCAGATTTTGTGCAGTCAGAAGCATTCACTTTTTGTTTTCAGGCAAGCGTCAAGGAGCACAGGGCTAGTCAATTGAATCTTTTATCAATATTTTGAGTGATTTGGTTACTTTCATGACACACTTCTATGCCTTTTGGTCTCCTCTATCTCATGCAAACTCTTCTTATGGTTGCCACCTTCAAATATCCCACTTTTCCTCCTGCTGCTTCTCAGATGTGTGCCCTCTATGTCAGTTGGTTGAGTGTTTCTCCTCTTATAATTGACTCCACACCCTGCTTATTTTTTCGTGATCCAATCTTAGTCCTGTGCAGACTCTCCAATTTTGGTTTGGGACACCATGACACTGTTGATGAGTTTAAGGCTAAGGAAAACCTCTATAAATAGCACTTGGCATAAGCATTCCCCCTGCACTCACCCTCCGTTATCCCAAAAATACAAAAGCCTTAAGCTGTTGTATCAGGCTTCTCCAGCAAAATCATATCCTTGTCCAATACAGCAGTCATCCTGACATCGATATCAATAGTAGTTTTCCTCTCCTTCCATGGATAGACAACATCAATTTCCCTCAAGTGGAAAGATAGTGAGGTTCTTTGTCAGCTCATACAAATTGGATTGCACAATTTGGACAATCCTCTGCAATCACATCAGCAGTGCGAGCCACATGATCAACATATTTTTGCTTCAGATCGCCTCCCATAACTCCAGTTGGGGGCAAGGGGTAGAAGTATTATTCATCAGCCTCTTTTTATCTAGGTATCCTCCATTACAAATTCCTGTTTGCAAGGTCAAATAAACTTAAATAATGCTTCCTTTGGAAACCAATTTCACACCCAATGACCGTCAGATTCCACTATAGCTGCTGGACTACATGAACAAGTTGCACCTTTCCCTAGAGGACCTGGTTGTACCTCTCAATAATATCTTTTTTTCTGCCAACTCGGAGCCTTCACTGCTCAGCCTTCTCCCTTCATTGTTCAGCATTCTCAAATCATCACAACACAAACACGTGTAGCCAACTGTGGATATTGATGCAAAATCATTGTAAGCTGAAGAGAGAGCCCATAAAAATTGTGCTTCTGATATACCTTTTCAGTCTTTTTCTTCCCCTGCTCAAGGTTCTGCATTCCGACCTGTAGCTATCAACTTAGTTCCATGGTAGGTACTACATTTCATCATCTACTGTCTACGGAACACAATATCTATTACTGGCAGCCCTTCACCACATCTCCCGACACTTCTGTTGATTCCATGGAACTTCCGTATAAGTAATAACTCACAATATACAGGCTCTTATTAACACTCAAATTGCTCAGCCCAATCATCTGATGACCCAGACTAGCCAACAACATGATCAGCTTGTGATTTAAAATCAGCTGATTATCAGTTTACTTCAACAGATTCTTCTGGCTCAGGAGCAGCCCGCTACATCTGTTGACTCCCAAGGAAAAAAAAACCTTTGGATCCTCTAGCTTCGGGACTGGACTTGACTCTAGCTGCACCAAAAAATTATAAAACATCTGTCCTGGGCCTATCCTCTGATAACCATCTGGGACTTATCATGCATACCAAAGAAGAAACTCTTGATTCCTTTCCTATTGATGATAACTGCGATGATAACCATAAAGGATTTGCGAACTCCTCCATACTACACTATCCATCAATCATAGTGATCAGTTCTATAGAGTATCTTTCATTGTACAATGAATCTTAGTGTTTTTTTCTCGCTTCTTTTGCTAGCATTTTTCAATGAACCTGATATGGTGATTTTGTAAGCTAATCGACTACAATTTCAGCTCTTAGGCAATACTTCTAAACGATGTAATCTTTTTCTTCTAATACAATATTTTTTGCTTAAAAAGTAAGAAGGGAGTCAAAGCTAATAAAGCTAAGATTCAAGCCATCCTTCAGGCCTCCCAAGAATGTCTCAATTGAGAGGATTTATTGTGATATGCAGGCTTCAAGGAAATTTTGTGAAGGGTTATGGAGCCATCATAGCAGCCCTTAATGATATTAGTGAGAAAGATTAGTTCATATGGACAAAGGTAGCAAAATCCACATTCCAAATAATGGAGGAGTTAAAAGACTTAGACAGTCCTGTACTTGCAAATATTTCACATGCCTTTATTGTCAGGGCAGGAATGGATGACAAAGAAATAACAAGATTTGGCACAAACCAAAATTATTGCATTAATGAATGAATGAAAGATTACAATATTTATAGCCGAATATGTGGCTATTCATTTCATATTCCAAGAAAACTCTTGAGCTTCCTATGGAGACTATCTATTTATCAGTACGAGACAAAAGATTTTTTACAATTATTTTTAGGATTATCAATATTATATTACAATAATATAACTGCCCCTCCTTAATTTGGAGGGGTTATCATGAGACCAAGCATGCCTTTGAACTTTTCAAAAATTTCTCTTCCCAGTACTTTTGTCAAGATGTCCACTGATTGCTTTGCAATATGACAATGTAGCAATTTTACACTGCTATCTTTCACATAATGCCAAATTAGATAAAATTTGGTGTTGATGTGCTTAGTTCAGTTGTGAAAGATTGGTTTTTTACTATTTGAATTGTAGATGTGCTGTCAACAATGAGAGGTGTTGACGAACCTATTGTTCCTATGTATCTAAAAGAACCTTTCTAAGCCACAAAATTTCTCTGATTACCTTTGATGCTGCCTTCTATTCCGCTTCTGTTAAAGAAATTGCCGGCAATGATTTCTTCTTTGACTTCTAACTGACAATTGTTGTTTCCAAATTCATTAGAATTCCTGAAGTAGATTTTCCATCTTCAAAATCACCAACATAGTCAAAATCTAAATATCTGATTATTTGAAGTCTCCTACCTTAAATTGTTTGAGTCCAAAATTATGTGTTCCTTTGAGATATTGAAGAACTCTTTTTGCTGCTACCTATTGACTTTCTTTGGGTTGTTGCATGAATCACGAAAGAACACCAACAATGAAAGAAATATCTGATCTAGTTGTGTTCACATAGATCAACTTTCTAATGAGTTATTTAGTGGCATACACTAAATTTGTGGTATCTTCTGATATCAATTTTAGATTTTGTTCCATGGGTGTACTGAGAGACTTACAATCTGTCATTCCGATATTTCTTATAATTTTACCAATGTATTTCTGTTGAGTGATGAAGATATACTTTGATTTTTGAATCACTTCAATGTCCAAATAGTAATGAAGATAAACCCAAATCTGTTATTTCAAAGCCTTTCATCAACTTTGATTTGAATTTTGTAGTGTATCTCTCATTGTTTCTTGTGATGAGTAGATCATCCACGTACACCACTAGAAATACAACTATTTTGTCAACTGTTTTGACAAAAAGAGTTGCATCTTCAAAATCAAAATGTTTGAAGTTCATGTTCAGGAGGTGCTCAGTGAGTTTGTTGTACCATGCTTTTGGGGCTTGTTTCAAACCATACAACAATTTTTCTAGTTTGCACACTTTGTGCTCTTGGCCGTTTATTGCAAAACATTCGAGCTAAGTCAAGTACATTGTTTCTTTGAGATCACCATTCATAAATGCAAATTTGACATTCATTTAGTGAGCTTTCCATCCATTGTGAGTTGCCAAAGCTAACATGGTTCAAATGATAGTCCATTTTGTTGTTGGTGCAAAGGTTTCATTGTAGTCAATTCCTTCTTTTTGAGAAAATCCCTTTGCTACAAGTCTTGCTTTGTGCTTGTCAAGTGAGCCATCTGCCTTGTACTTGTTTCGAGTGATCCACTTGTAGACAATAGGTTTACAGCCGATTGGAGGATCAACCAATTTTCAAATTCCATTTTTGACCAACGCATCATACTCACTCTTCATTGTTGTTCTCCATGCATCAAGCTTTTTAGCTTGTTTGAAGGAAGTTGATTCAGAGTCAAAAGCAAAGTTGACTTCTTCTTTTGGAGGTTCTTCCAAGGTATAAGCTTTTCTATCTCATCTTGAATTTTATTTAGGAACTGTCTGATTGTTGTGCGACTGTGGGTGCACTTCTTGTGCTTGTTTTTCCAACCTCATTAGTTCTGACATCTTTCAAGGTTTGTTCGACCCATTTTAGAATCTTTTTTTTGTGTAGTTTGCAGAAGCACTAGTACCTCGTTTTCTTAAATTGAAGCTCTTTCGTTTTTCTAGCATTGAACCATATTTTGATGAAGTTTCACTTTCATCTGTACGGGGAGTGTCGTTTTCAATTAAAAGAGTCAATAAAGACTCCACTGTTTCCCAATTACAGGTTCCTGCATCACTGTTTGGAGCTTCCAAATCAACCTCCTTGAAAACATCAAAGCTGGCATATTTCTCAAGTTGATTCAATTGTCAACTAATGCTTGTTGTGTCCTTTGCAGTTTCACAAAAGATGACATCTCTTGTGATGAGAATTTTTTTGCTGTTCTCATCAAATAACCTGTATGCTTTTGAAGACTTTGAGTATCCAAAAAACGTGCATTTACAATTCATATGTTCCAGTTTGTTCCTTTTCTCCTTTGGAATCAATGCGTAGCATGTGGATTCGAAAATCTGAAGATGTTGCACTTAAGAGAGATGACCACACCAAACTTCGTCTGGAGTCTTCATTTGTAGCACTGTTGATGGTTGACTTGTTGTGGAGGTATACTACTGTTCGAGCTGCTTCTGCTCAGAGATGTAGATTTACCCCTTTGAAGTACAATATTGCCCAAATCATGTTCGTTATAGTTCCATTCAAATGCTCAACTACGCCATTCTGTTGAGGAGTGTAAGGGACTATGAGACGATGCTTGATTCCATTCTGCTTGAGATAGGTTTCAAACACCTTTGACATGAATCCACTACCATTGTCAGCCTTGAGTGCCCCATTGCAAGATTGGGCTTCATTGTCAACCATAGTTCAAAACTTTTGAAATGTTTTGAAGGTTTTTGATTTCTTCTTAAAAAAATATATCCAAGTCATTTTGCCGTAGTGATCAATGAACCGCATGAAGTACTTGTGACCACCAACGGAAAGAATTGACAGAGAACACAAATCAAAGTGAACCAACTACAACTTCTTGTCGGTTTTCCATTCTGAATTTTGAAATGGTTCCCTTTGTGTTTGGCCAATATGTAGGCTTCACACTTTTCAATGTTTTTGGACAGAGTTGTGTAGTCTACAATACCATTTTTTTGCATAATGCAAATGTTGTCATAGTGTGTACCCAAACATGACATGCCAGAGAAGACTTGTTGGCATTCCTTCTTCAGCAAGATGAGCAAAATGTTTTGGCAATGAGTGTTCACCCTGAGATTTAACAATTTGACTTCCTTGTATCCAGTTAGAATAACTGTATTATCACATTTCCTTCACCTCTCCATCATCTAGTAGAATGGAGTGGCCTTGTTGTTGAATTAGCACAAGAGACAAGTTTTATTTCAATTGAGTATGGTATAGTATAGTTTGGAGAATGAAATCCGGACGTCTTGGTGACTTGAGTCTAATTGGACCTTTGCCTTGAGGTCACAAACTTGTTTTATCTACTAGAAATATCGGACTACAACTTTCTTCATGAAACTCCTCAAAGAAGTCCTTTCGAATAGTCATATGTTGTGTGGTGCCAATGTCTAGAACCTAAGTAATATCTCAGGTTGAACTCTCTGAGGCATTATTTGCTTTGTTAGAGATGAAAAGCACATATTCATAAAAAAACTGAGTTGAATATGGTTCAAAGTTTTTCTTCTTCTCCTTTCTTGCTTTTTGTTTTCTGTAGGCTTCAATTTTGTCCCATGATGTTTTGCATTCATGGGTCTCATGACTCCTTTTCCTTTTTTAGTGTTTGCAAGACAAGTGTTGTTTTTCATTTTGCTTTTCTTGATTCTGAATTTATGACTATTGTTTTTGCCGGATTTTCTGCCTTGCTCTTTATTTTGCCCTTTGCCTCTGTCATTTCCTGCATTCTTGGAAGAGTTTCCCATTTGATTAGCATAAAAAATGCTTTCTTCTGTGGACTTTGTTTTTCTTCCGAAGGGTTTTTCTCTTTCAGTTATATTCTCAACTAGTTAATCAAATGTGAATCTTCAACAGATTGCTTGATTGCAAAAACTCCCAAGTAAGTTGAGTATATAAGAAGAACAACCTTTATGAAGGCGGTCATACACATTGATTTTTATACCAACTGCATCAACACCATGTTTGATTGTACAGATTTTAGAAGCCAAACTCATGACATCATTTTTCAACTCGAGATTGAATAGTTTCAACTTTAACTGTATGAACTTCAATTTTGAGTGAGAATCATATAGGTCCTTCAATTTGTGAATGTTTCCTAAGGAGTTTTGCACCCTTGTATGTGACAAAACATCTCTGCATTAACTGAGGCCCTCATCAAGTGCAATGCATTTGATTTTTTCTGCTTCTAGGATGGTATCTTCTTTACTTCTTTTGGTTCGGTGGATTGTTCATTCTTGTTACAGATGTTGAACCACAAATTATTGAAGATAAGTGTGTTTTCCATCTATTTAGACCATTCTAACTAGGTATATTTCTCGGTTATGGTTGTGCCAACAATAGTTTAATGTTTGTTGTATTGGGAGATGGAATGGTTCCTTATCGTTTCAAAAAGGTCCATTTTTTTTATATATTACCTGATCGATATACCAAACCTCTCTATACGCTTGTTCTTCCTATATACTTGTTGGTACGTTGAAAAAGCTCATCATTTTTATATATCTGACGGTATGTGAAAGAGACATTAAAACACATGAGAACAAAATGTTATGTGGTACCTAGGCAATATGTGAAAAAGATTTGCTCTATCTATGACTTCCGCTTAACAAGAAGTTCTTGTATGTGGGTATGATATGAGATGTCCCCAAATGGGACAAATTGAAAAACAAAAGAGATTTTTCGAAATTCTTCTAAATCTGATCTGAAAATTAGTAAACCCTAGATTGAAAATTAAATTCTCAAAACCTTTATTTAATGCAAGAAACCCTAGATGCCAAAACTGAGGCTTTTGTAGGGAATTTTTGCCAATTAAATACCTTAAATAATCTACAAATAAATAGTAAATTCCAAATTTAAATCTTGTTAAATAAATACCTTTTTCTCTCTTTTTTGCCATAAAATGATGAAGGAAAAATCAGATTTAATCACCAATTTTCTGTTGCTGTTCAGAGAATAAAAGATCTTCAAAACCCTTGACAAAATCATTGCCAACCTCACAAAAATATAGGAAAAATACTAGTGTTTTATTTTGGCATAAAACTCACCAATTTGACCCTCTTAGGTCAATTGCCCCTCTTAGGAACCTTGGAAAAATAACAGAAAAATAGGATTATTCCAGCCTTCTACAAGCAATAAAATATCCAAAAACTTGTTAGAAAAATTAATAATCATTCTGAAAATTATCTATTAATTTTTTGTCTTCAATATCCTTTGCAAATCGTTCAAAATGGTCACAATTGTGAATATTTTGACCGAAAAAGCCTTCAAACCTTAGCGCCCACCTCTCCAAGTGGTCGCTTCACTTGAAAATTTAATAGAATAATTTAGCAAGTCAAAAATGCAAAAAACATATGACCAAACCCTCAAAAGCAGGCACCAAAACCCTCCCAGGTAGTTCGCTCCACCTCTAGGACACAAAACAAGCTTTCCTTTGCAAAAGGTGGTGTCAATTGACACCTTTGTAAGATTGATCAATCACCAAGCAATGAACTTCTATTGGGCATGCATCCCAATAGCCTTCTTCATGCAGGAAGAACAAGATAACAATTTCAGTATATCCTCCTTGAAGCTTTCCCTACGTATTTATAACTTTCCAAAGGGTTTGAACCCCTTTGGGAAGATTAATCATCTTTCCTTATCCTCACTTTAACTCCCATGCTAAAATCTGCTTTTTGAAAATATATTAAATATTAGCCATAAAAATTATTTTAAGGCCAATATATTAATATTTATTTCACTTAAACACTTTAGTGGTAAAAACTATTTTTAAAATATTTTATTAATTAATCAATAATTGCTTTATGATAAAAATCACTATTTCGACAATTAATAAAATAACTTTCTCCAAAAAGGGCTCCTTTAGTCTTATGGGGAGATAGAATAAAGGTCTTTATACTTGTTTAATTAAGAGGAAAAAATGGGAACATTACATGATAACCCTATATACTTGGAGTGTACTTGCTTGTTTTCAAGATTTGTAATGGCTGCCCCTGATTTTTTTTTTTTAAAATTTAATTTTTCAGTTTTACATATGCTAGCATTTTGTCAAACACATTGCATGCTTAATGTACTGAGAGTTTCATTGAGTCTCAGACTTGCAAATAACATGTATAATGACCCCAAATGGATAACTTCATTTATAGCATTATATTGAATCGTCTAATACAAAAAGTGCTTCTAGTATTGACATTCTGAGAATGAAATGACAATAGATTTATATGCATAGCAGCAGGGTTTACAATCTATTTCATATATTGATCTATTAGGAAATTGCTATTGACTGAAATGAACATTAATAGATTTGAATCCATTTACAATGCCATTTTGGACATGGTATTGTTAACAACAAATGTTCTCATAAAATAATGACAAACAGTTATGTAAATACCTGTTGCTGATGCTTAAGTGTTCAGCGACTTCCCATAAGTTTACCACAGTTGAAAACAAGGCCTCCACGCTGGGAATAAAGGCTGAGCGATTGAGTTTCAGATGAAAGAAGCATAAAATAATGGCCAATGCTCCCAGTAGTCCATTCGCCAAATTCAGCGCCACACACAACTCAAAAAACAGTGAAATTATTCATTTACTCAATGCCAAAATGTTCAACCAGCAAAATAAACACTGTAAAAACTTCCAACCAAACACCAACCAGCTAGGGTGGGTCACAATCCACCAAAACCAGCAACGTGAGATTTGGGTTTTCGTCCTCAACCAATAGTAATTGTATTCTGGAAAAAATCTAGCGGAGTCTCCTTAAGCTGCCAAAGTTCACACCCCAAATGAGAGTTCAAGAGTAATTAAATAGAAGATGAGGGAGGGATTAAGGCAACTTCTATTTTGAAAATGACTTTTTCTTTTTAAAACTCCACGTTCAACCTTGCTTTTTTTTTACATTTATCTTAAATATTTTTTTTAAATATCACCAAATATTCCCTAGAGGGGGCGTCCAACATAAAGTACATTGTCCCCTTTTGTAAAACAACGTTGATCAACTAGGCGAAGGGGGTCTTTTATAACCCATGCTTATTCTTACTTAATTCAATTAACAACTTTATTAACTTAAGTGATGAATAAACAAATAATAACTCTGACCATTGAGAGAACTCACCCCTGCCAAAAATGTGAACTCTGCGCTGCTGCTAAATGAGAGCCGAGACCAGTTACTAAATATAGCACTTATTAAAAATAGTAAGTGAGCCAAAACTCCAAACTGGCTCAAATGAAGCTCCACTGAAACTTACTAAAAATAGTAAGTTTTTTGAATACAGTAAATTACTAAAAAAATAACTTACTAAAAATAACCGTTACCACTGAAAAATGCCCAAAAAAACCCAAAAAACTCATCTCAGGTTGCCAAAGTTCCTTAACCAAAATCCATTTAGCCTACGGGAATCAGAATAGGCTAATGGTAACTCAAACTGGCTATGAACGAGAAGGGGACATTACAGTCTGCCCTTCCCAAAGATTGCTTGCCCTCAAGCAATGCTAAAACAACCTTGCAATCTTCAAACTGATCCAAACTGAAACCAAGAATGATCCCAGTGTCCCAAGTCAATCTAGGAGATCTATAGTACCATCCTCTCAAGGCATTGTCTTGCAGGGTACCAACACAAGAGACCCCTTGAAAACCACCGATAAGAAAAACAATCAGATATTGCAAAGGCTCGGTCAACCCCTCAGAGAATTGCTCTTCTCGGAAACCAATCCAAGGCACCATTGGAACAAGCTCAGGAGAGTGATCATCGGTTCTCTCGTTCCCAACAACTACTGGTCTACAATCCAATGTGATCCCAAGGTTCCAAGTTAATCTCAGAAAGGTATCACCATGCTGATGTTGTGCCACTCTGTTCATAATTGTCTGACCATCATGCTTATGCTGCACTCTCCTCTCCTAGAACCCTGAAGAGTAATTACCATTAAATCCCACACTGAAATCCCTGGAAGGACTGAAATCCTCACCAAGAGACATATCTTGCCAAGGCATCTCAGTGAACTCCAAAGTTGCAATCTCCCTGCCAGACTCGATCCTGGGCAACGAAAAAGAAAAACTTCCCAACCATAATACACAAACCTCAGCATATTCCCTCATGTGATCCCCAAAATGAAGTTGATCAAATAGTGTCAAGGGGCTGGTAAAGAAGATATCAACAAAATAATCTCTAAAATTAGCCATCCAGGAAAAACCTTTACTGCCACAAACTGGAAAGGTATCGACACTTAACCTCCAAGTGTTAAAGGGAAAACCCTGAATACTCCAGCACACCCAGCATTCCGGAAAATCTCCCACAACCGGTTGCACCACAGCTTGCAAGAGCTCAAAATCCATCTACCCATGGACTGAAGTCACTATCATCAATGTGGAAAGGCAAGGGCAGTGACCAACAATTTGCAATCCCCTTGAAAACATAGGAGTTGGAAGTAGCTGAAAAATTATTTTCTATGACTAGATTAGATCCACCCATCAATGCAAACCACCAATTTCTCAACTGCTGGTCTGAAGAAGCCTGCAAATGCATATGCGTGACATGCACTGTAGTCCAATGTAAATTGATTGGAAAGTGGACAGCGGTATCACTATTGAAACTCGGCTCACAATTCCAATTTTGACTCAACTCCATACTGTTGGGGACTGTACCTGGTTCCCAAATCCTGTGATCGACTCCTATCTCATCACTGGAATCAGAAAGAGCTCCATCATCCAACTCAAAAAGTGGATTATCAAAAGAAGACTCAGTATCCATCTCAAACAATGGATTATCAACTAGTTGAATGCTATCATCATCCTCATGCTCAACCCAATCCCTCTGTTGGTCCAAACTCCCAGTTTCTGATCCCTTTGGGAAGGGCATAAGATCAAAATATTTCTAAATGCTATCAAGCTCTTCAATTACCTGCTTGATATCTTTAGCCTTTTCTCTATTCTCTTGTTACCTGAATTGTTTCGCCACATAAAACTGATCTTCTACTTCAAGTAATGCATTTTGAGTGTTGCTTAATGAATTTTTGGTTGATTCAAGCTCAATGGTGAGCTCTTCAACCTTAACTCTTAATTCCTTGGATGTAGATATAGCCTTATCCACAATCTTAGTAGCCACATCTCTATCTTTGATCATATTCAAATAGGCTGATTTCATGTCCCCCATTGTGCACTTAATGTTTTGCAAATCAGCCAAGGAAACATTTTGTTCACACTGATTTCTTGGTATCTTCTAGATGAGATTTTCAACAAGACTCTTCATGTCATCCAACTTAGATAATGTTTGCACTTCATTTTCAGCTAACACCATTAATTGTTTCTTCCAAGTTTCCTCATTAATGTCAAGACCACGAAAGTTTAGTGATCTGCCGTTATAAAGCTTATAAAAATCAGAATTTCCTTCGTATCTTGCAATGGTGTCACCATGGCTTCCCCAAGTCTCATGTGCCTCTTCTTCTTAGCTTGTCTCATCTTCGTCACTAGGCCTCCGATCAAAATCAGTCCCATGCAAAAACAATTCTGATTTGTCTTCAGGATCATGCCTCTCAAAATCAATTCCCTTTATGGCATCCTTTTTGCATACTTTATGCTCTAAGGTTGGGGCAGCAGCTTGATCAAAAGAAAATTCTTCCCAAACTGATTCTTCATCATACTTTGGTGCCCAAACACCTGGATCCCATGGTCCTATGAGCTGATGTTTTCTATTTGAAAGAGAATGCTCAATGTATACCCCCTGAGTGGTTGTTTCCCCAATCCCCTGATTTTTCCCATTTTCAGTAGTAGACTGTGGATCCACATCATCAAGGTCATTAAACCTCTGCTCAAAGTTAGTTGCATGTGCTGATAAATCAGTTTTGTTCTCAAGAAATGAATCAACTCCATTCATGTCATCCTCCATGCATGCATTGTGTTCTAAAATCAAAACATCATCATGATCAAAAAGGAATTCATCCCATGTAGGATCCCTGTCATGCTTAGGTGTCAACACACTCGGATCCCATGCATTGAAAATCTGATTGCTTTGTTCATTGTGCTCCTCCTGTGATGTCTCTTTGAATAAATCACTCTCTAATGCACCACTACTGATGTCAACATAAGTATCTCTCTCCATCAGCATGGTCTGGTAGTCAAACCAAAAACCACCCATGTCACCATCACTGTAAAGAGATAAAGAATCATCAATGTTAGCTGTTTTGAAAACTTCATATTTTTTGCCTTCAACGAGCCCATCATCTGAAGGTATATTACTGATCTCAACCTTGTCAACGTTGGTACTAGTGTCAACAACTTCATTGGATAACTCAAGTGATGCATTCAGGGCTGCTGTTATGTCTTTTTCCTCATAGGAAAGTTCTAATAGTTTGTCTTCCTCACATTCAGGCTCAACTCTAGAAATTTCTGTTTTTGTCATGTCAAAATCAGCAAGCTCTTTTGTTACCACCCTTTCTGCCTTAGATTCATCTTTTTCTTTTGCAAATACTTCTTGTGAATCTCCTTTTTTCCTTGATCTTCTTATGTAGTTAATCAAACCATTTTTGCTAGGGTCCCTCGCTACATTGAAGTTTAAGAAACCATCAAAGGAAACTTGGTCTTTGATCTCATCAGGGAATTCTCGATACTCATCAAGAATTTTGGTGGCTTCACTTTCATAGTCAACCCTTTCCTTCTGTATTCTTATTAGTAGCTCTTGGATAGGATCATCTTCCTTGGGTAGGAATTTAGGTCGCCAATCCATGTTTTCACTTCAACAAGCCAATGAACCAAGATATTCAACTGAGATACTTCTAATGAAATTCTGACATGCAATTGAAAAATTGTGGCAAGGTTAGAACAACAGGTTGGCAGGAAAACTTTGCTCTAATACCACTATAATGGCTGCCCCTGATTTTTTTTTTTAAATTTAATTTTCTAGTTTGACATATGCTAGCATTTTGTCAAACGCATTGCATGCTTAATGGACTAAGAGTTTCGTTGAGTTTCGGATTCGCAAATAACATGTATAATGACCCCAAATGGATAACTTCATTTATAGCATTATATTGAATTGTCTAATACAAAAAGTGCTTCCAGCATTGACATTCTGAGAATGAAATGACAACAGATTTATATGCACAGCAACAGGGTTTACAATCTATTTCATATACTGACCTATTAGGGAATTGCTATTGACTGAAATGAACATTAATAGATTTGAATCCATTTACAACGCCATTCTGGACAGACTATTGTTAACAACAAATGTTCTCAGAAAACAATAACAAACAGTAATATAAATACCCGTTGCTGATGCCTAAGTGTTCAACGACTTCCCAGAAGTTTACCACAGTTGACAGCAGAGCCTCCACGCTGAAAATGAAGGCTGAGCGACTGAGTTTCAGATGAAGGAAGCAGAAAATCACGCCCAAGTGATAACTAATGCTCCCAACAGTCCATTTGCCAAATTCAATTCCACACACAACTCAAAAAACTGTGAAATTCTTCATTTATTCAATGCCAAAATGTTCAACCAGCAAGATAAACATTGTAAAAACTTTCAACCAAACACCAACCAACTAGAGTGGGTTACAATCCACCAAAACCAACAATGCGAGATGAGGGTTTTCATCTTCAACCAACGGTAATTGTATTCTGGAAAAAATCCAGCAAAGTCTTCTTAAGCTGCCAAAGTTCACACCCCAAATGAGAGCTTAAGAGTGATTAAATAGAAGATGAGGGAGGGATTAAGGCAACTTCTATTTTGAAAATGTTTTTTTCCTTCTAAAACTCCATGTCTAACCCTGCTTTCTTTCTGTTTTTAACATTTATCTTAAACATTTTTTTAAAATATCACCAAGTATTTCTCTAAGGGGGTGTCCCCTCTTTTAAAACAACGTTGCTCAACTAGGCCAAGGGGGTCTTTTATAACCCATGCTTATTCTCACTTAATTCAATTAGCAACTTAGGTTTTATGTTTTGCACATACATTGATATTTTCATAAAATGCAAGGAAGATAAGGTGGAATTACATTAAAAACACATGCCTATACAACTCAATATAAAATCAGAAGTCTTCAATCAAAAATCAGCCTTGGAAATACCCCTGTTTACAACGGATTTTCATCATAAAACGCTCAGATCGGAACTCCTTGTTTGTCGTTCCAATTCCCTGTAAGTGGTGCTAATCCCAAGGTGGGCAATTTGCTCCAATAAATCATGCAACCTCCATTAAATTTCAGCAAGTAGTTTAGAGGGAACACCCAGCTAAGCAGAAGCCAAATAAAAATTTTTTAGAAGGAATTTCCACTAAATTATAAAATCCACACACCAAATTCATCTCCACACACAACTCCGAAAAATTGTGAAAATCTCATTTATTCAACGCCAAAATGTTCAACCAGCAAGATAAACACTGTAAAAACTTCCAACCAAACACCAACCAATTAGGGTGGGTCACATTCCACTGAAACTAGCAACGTGAGATGAGGGTTTTCCTTCTCAACCAACGGTAATTGTATTCTGGAAAAAATCCAGCAAAGTCTCCTTAAGCTGCCAAAGTTCTATATCCAAATGAGAGCTCAAAGAGTGATTAAATAGAAGATGAGAAAGGGATTAAGACAACTTCTATTTTGAAAATGTTTTTTCCTTCCAAAACTCCACGTCCAACCTTGCTTTCCTTTTTTTTAAACATTTATCTGTAACTTTTTTTAAAATATCACCAAATATTTCTCAAAGGGGGCATCCAACATAAAGTACATTGTCCCTTTTTTTAAAACAACATTGCTCAACTAGGCCAAGGGGTTCTTTTATAACCCATGTTTATTCTCACTTAATTCAATTAGCAACTTAATTAACTTGAGTGATGAATAAACAAATAATAACTCTTACCATTGAGAGAACTCATCCTTGCCAAAAATGAAAACTCTGCACTGTTGCTGAAAAGGAGCTGGGACTAGTTATTAAATATAGCACTTACCAAAAATAGTAAGCGAGCCAAAACTCCAAACTGGCCCAAATGAAGCTCAATTGAAACTTACTAAAAATAGTAAGTTTACTAAATATATTAAATTACTAAAAATAGTAACTAAAAATAGCCGTCACCATTGGAAAATATTTAAAAAAAAACCTAGAAAACTCATCTTAGGTCACCAAAGTTTCCTAACCAAAATCCACTTAGCCTACAAGAATCGGAATACGCTAATGGTAACTCACACTGGCTATGAATGAGAAGGGGACATTACAGGGTTTACGTCTAATGATAGTTGCAAATGGGTAACGAAGAGAATGGGAAAATGAAAATTTTTCTTATTTCTCCTCGACGGTTTTTAGGGATGATGCCACAAATGCCGTTGTTGCAGTTATATTAAGCTATAAGTGCAGTAGTTCAATCGGGACAACATCACTCGTAAACACGAACTAGAGGAACTAGTGATACCAAACATTGCGAATTGGTTTTTGTTTGCACAATTTGATTTGTTTGTCAAAATTTGCTTAATTTTTAAAAATTGAAACAATTTCTGATTTGCAAATGACTTATTTTTTTGTTTTGAATAAGTCAACGGAAAAAAAAATGTATTTATTATTTGCTTGTGGGAATATCGTCCATTCTAATTTGGCTGAAATAAAAAGATTTTTTTTTATAATGAAAATGGATTTATCTTTCTTTTTGGCGCCACTTGGAAGGTTGAAATGCCTTGGTTAAGCCTCCTCCATGTTGGTTTTAACACCATTCAAAACAAAAGACAGCAAAGACACCATCAATCTGGTGAAAACTAGCTGTACACAGCCCTATGAGCACTCATATCACATCTAAATGCTGCCACGCAGGTCTTAGAAGAGTTGATTTGCAGTCAAAAGGATAATACACAGCCACACAACTCAATCAGCAGGCAATACACCACTCAACTTGCCATTTAAGCCAGAAACCTGACATCCCCAGTGAAAGTGCGATGCCAATCTGTGAAAATGCAGTCGAAGCTATCAAAAATACCATGCAGCTGTGTTAAATCAGATAAAATGAATATGAAACTTGTCAAGAATAGAAGGTGCGTAGTCCAAGAAAAGATAATTAAGATTCTTATTGGTGAAACACCCCCTAGCAGCTGAAATGCCTTCCTAGCAGTTGAAACTGCCTTTTTTTGGCAGTCCAAAATGCCATGCAACAGAGAAAACACCATCTTGTTGATTAAAATGCCCCCAAAACAGTCTGAAGTGCCTCACTACAGTAAAAAAACTGACTTATACGCCTACCTACAGCAATCTGTCCTTTATTGTTCAGAACTGATTTTGAATGTTTTTGATTGGCTAAAAGTGGGATATACAGCAAAGAGGAAGAATGGAGAAATAAATAATGAATAAGGAAGTTTGAGCTCTGATACCAATGTTAGGCCCGGAATGGATGCCAAAGAAATATTGAGATTTGGTGCAAATCAAAGTTATTGCCTAATGAAAGATTATGATATCTTTAGCCAAATATATGACTATTCATTTCATATTCCAAGACTCTTGAGCTTCCTATGGAGACTATCTATCTAACACGATGAGATAAAACTCTCCTACAATTACTCCTAGGATTATCAATATTATATTACAACAATATTACATTCATAGTGGAATGTGATGCATTAGGCACGGGTAAAGGAGACGTGCTCATGCGAAATCAAAGGTTGGATGTTTTTGAAAGTAAAAATCAAATGAAGTTGTTGTGCATCTATTATAAGGACTTGTTAGCCCTTATGCATATTATAGAAAATTTCAAGCCATATTTTTTGGCTAATGATTGATTATCCAAATAGACTATCAAATTTTGGAGTATATGTTATCCTCCCAAAATGTATGTAACAAGCAACACGGGTAAGCAAACTGCAAGTGTTGTTGTCAAAAGGCATTATTAGTAGGGCATAATTAATTTTGGTGCAAATTCCTTATCTAGGTCATCTCCATTGCATGCAACATATGTACTAGAACTAGGAGGGAGAGAAGGCATATTTATTGAATATGCAAGAGATGAGAGAGTTTTTGCTATGATACAAGACCTGAAAGAACTCAAGAGCAGGAACACCGCCCCCGCTCCCTCACCACACACGTATATGTTTTCAAGCGTTTTGTTTTTTTAAGAAGAATCACACATACCTTGTACTCAACTCTAATGTCATTCTTCACCTGTTGGTTCTCACCTTGGATTATTTTTGACCTATTACAATATAAAGATTACTTTTTTGGAAGAGGCTAAAAGATGGAAGATACTTTGTGGCTTCATGAGGAACATCTGAAAGAAATAAAACCAAGTATATGAGAAGCCCAAAACTATTGCAGCCATCGCCCATTCCCAACGAGATATGGGAATCCATTAGCATGCAGCAGGAAAGAACTCCATCTATGTAGTGGTTGATTGGCTGACTTAGTACTCCCCTTTTATTTCCTTGGATGCCACAAACATTGACAAAGATTCTTAAGTTGTTGAAATATTTATACAGCACATCTATAGGTTATATGGACTTCCAATGAATGTGGTTAGCAATCTAAATCCAATTTGTATGATTAATTTGTAGAAGAATTTGTTTAAATGTGTTTGGATGACCATTCCCAACTAATGACTATCTTCCTCAAACAAATTAACATATTGAGATTGTTTAAAAATGTCTATATGGGCACTTGAAGGAATTATTATTGTAGATCAACAAATTATGTTTGGTTGAGAACTGGAAGAACATAACATATCACACAACGATGGGAATGTACCCATTTGAGGCTTTGTAGAATTATTTTCCTCCCTTTTTGATTGATTGATCCATTGAAGACACCCAAGTGCCTTGTATTAGATTATTGATCATTCAGATAACGTTGTGATTGTAATTACTTCAAACTATTGTTGTCAGTCCTAACAATGAATTTGTTAGAAATAAGACACCATTTGAACGTGGTCAATGTATACATTACTGCTAGCATCTAGTTATCATAAATGAATAGCTTTTTTTCCTCTTTTTTCTTGCAGCTTGTAGACAATAGGCTTACCTTGTTTCATCGAAAATGCCCCAATCCCCATTCTAGGAGCATCGCAGTCAACAATGAATGACAAGGAAAGATCTAGATTTTCCAAGATGGGATAAGTACACATGATCCATTTAAAGGTTATAATACTTGGATAGATGAAATTGACCACTGAAATTTGCCTTTATTTGGTCAAATCCATAAGAGGGGCAGACAAGGGAGAAAATAACTTGATGAAGCCCTGGTGATAACCACATAACCCTATGAATTCTCTTAGTTGAGTGTCTTTGGTTGTCTATTCCTTAATTTCCACACGGATTCTCTCACCACAAATAATTCTCAAAATATAATTATTAATTTGGAGCAAAAACCACTTGCTTTTCTTGGCAAACAAACCATTAATCTTAATGGAATTCAAGACAATCTCAAGGTCTTAAGCGTTTTTGCAAATTTTTGCTATAAAATAAGATGTCATCGAAAAAGATTCTTGCCTAGATGATGCTTCATCACTAAAGCACCATTGAATTTGTTTCCTAGCTTTTTGCTATGTTATTGTAGCTGGCACTCTATTCAAGAGAGGCCTCAATGGTGTCTTAATTCAATGTCTTGCCCCCAAGGACACCTCGTGTGCCCTTGGGGAATCCCATGGTAGCGTTTGTGGCAGTCTTGGTAGGCAAGCCATTGTGCAACATATTATTAGGATGGGCTATCATTGGCCCATGGCGGTGAAGGATGCTCATGACTATAGATGTTAGGTCAATGGGGACACTATCCATAGCCCTGTAGGTTCTTTGCACTCAGTTTCGACTCCTTGGCCATTCTCATTTTGGGCTTTCAAATTCATCGGAAAGTTGAAACTCGCATCCTCAGATGGCCATTGGTGGATCATCATTGCCATCGACTAGTTCACCAAATGGGTTGAAATCATGCCTCTCACTAGCATTCTCGGTCAAATAATTTGTAAAATCTACCCCGACCAACTTAAACAAATTTGGCATCCCGACAGTGATCATGGTTGACAATGGATTTGGCTTCAAAAGCCACAAAATGCTTGAATTAGCTCAACCCTTTAACATTCATCTTTGCTTCTCTTTGACTTACTTCCCCAAAGGTGTGGTCAAGCTAGAGCCTCCAACAAGACTATTTTGAAGATTCTTCTTACGTGGTCTTAGAGTCAAAACACGATTGGCATCTCCAATTCTTTCCTGCTCTTTGGGCTTATTGAACCAAAGTACAAATGGCCACAGGACCAACCTTGTATTCGCTCATCTATGGTTTGGAAGTTTTCCTGTCTCGAAGTTATCATCCCATCGATGAGGGTGTAAACTTTGCAAGAAACTCTTAGATTAAGAGGAATTTGGGGCTAATCTCATTGAGTTTGAAGAATTGGATTAACACTTTGGAGCACAAGAATGCCTTCCAAAACTGTCAATAAATGGCTACCCTGAAGTGAGTCCACCCTCACAAATTTAAATTAGGTGACAAGGCATTGTTGTTTGATAAGAATTATGGTAAGATAAAAATTGCACCTAAGTGGGTTGGCCCTTTCGTCATGGTCGATGAATTGGGAACAATACTTATCACCTCACTATGTTTGTTGGAAACAAACTCAATCACCCAATTAACAAGTTCCACTTTTGAGGGCTCGCCTTTGGGGCTTGGGAACCCCATATTTGGTGGTAGTATGGATGCCTCCTTGCTATGCAATGCCACCCTCATGTGAATATGCATGTGCATGTGCATGTGTGCTCAAACAAATTTATTATTCGCATACATCTTGATGTGTGTTAATAATCTAAAGCAGGCGCATTACAAATAAATTGCAAACACAATAAAAAAAAGATTTATATATTGATTCAAAAATAATATACATCATTTTAAATACATGGTTTGGGCTTTAATGAACTTGTCTCCGTGTACCCCAAAAATCCAAAATTGTGCCCATATACAATCTGAGGTTGACTGTTGGGCTTTATCCTTTGCTGCGGGACCTTCTCAGGCGATTGGCTATCCTCTTAGTGCCGACGATGGTCTTGTGGGTTTGCTAGGGCCTGCATCTGCTTTGCTATGTTTGTTAGTGGTTGCGTTGCCATCTCTCTCTTTGCGGTTGAATGATAGTGATCACATCCGCTTGCACCTGCACTTGTAGTTGGTTGATAATGCCCTCTGTGGTTGCAGTGCCCTTGTTTTCCTCGCTAAATCTTCAATTGCTTGAACAACCAAGGTGAAGTAGTGTGGGGGTGGGCAACCACATGTGTGTTCATGGCTGCCTGCGAGGTCTTTGGTGCTCATGCATGGGTTGGGAATAGCTCCTTCAATGTTCTCTCAACCATCTCCACCCAACACAAAGAAAAGAAGCATCATTAGCAACATGTTATTCTTTCTTTCCCTACATGCTACATTCATTAAATTAGGGCTTTTGTGTTTTGCGAGCCTACCTTGCATTAGGATCATGGTATTGCTAGCTCTAAAACTTTGAGGGTCCTTGCCCCAATCCTTGTTGTAGTTGGGGTGCCTATTGCTCCCTTATCTGGCTCGTACTTGGTGGCAACCCTATGTCATCCCATTCGCCTTTGTTCATTACAACTGCAATTGGGTGGACATACTGGCCATCGAACCCCTCTAGCTTTGTGCGGCTTTACCTGTCTCCATCATAGTTTTAAAACTCGGACTTGGAAAAACTCGGTAAATTAAAAAATTATATAAATTCATAAAAAAGAACTTAAATAACATGTAAAATACTGTTAAAAAGCAAAAGAAATGAATGTAAAAAATGCATAGGTATATTTTCTATTGGTTTTAGACCAAAAAAGAGTACAATGCTCATCAATGCACCACAATATTACATGCTAATAAATCATAATTATATAAAATTACAAATACATAAAATGTTTTACAAATTTCTCTTCCCCCTTTAGCTCCTCATAGTCATCGGTTGTGTCTTGAAAGTGGAAGGTAAAAGTTTCTTCGTAGGAACAAAATCACCCTCAAGCGTGTCATCATTTTGACCAATGCCTCCCACTGCTTACTCTTTTTCTGCCGTTGCCCCTTCCATTGCTTCCCTCTCAAAATTTGCCATCTCCAACTTGGTAAACATGGGTTCCACCTCATCAACAATCCATTCTGAGTATGGATCAATGTCATCCAAATCAATTGCATCATGACTATCCTTTTCCCCTCCACCAGTTTGATGCGAAGATGAAGATTGTATTGCACAAAAACAAGGTCATTGGGGCTTTATGTTGTCAACCTGTTGCACTTCATTGGGGCATTGGACTCCAACATGCTTCAATTGTGTTCACATCTAAAAGAGCTACAGGGCTGGCACAAAATATGGATGGCTAGCCTATGAAGGTTTGGTGCATTTGCACTATAATTTTCCCACCAAAAATTTGCAAATAGGATGTTTCTAACTTTGTAAGTAATTAGCATTTATTAAGTCTAGTATCTACCAGTAACAGGCTACAATCAAATGACTCAATTTGTTTTTATCTACCTACTGGGTCATTCTCCTTCAAATGCATAGAGCCAAAAAAAAGTCTTCTGTCTCCACCCATGTAAATCTGCAACTCATCAAGAATTGTATCTCAAAGGACTTATTCGGTCGTCATCCTCTCTATGCTTATTTTGAAGCCATCCATAATCTCCTCATTGGCCTTAAATGAATTGGAGAAGAAAAATTAGGGGTTTAAGCAGCAGGGCGTTACATGTATGTGTTGATCAAGTTGCATGTTACATCTTTGATCAATTATGTGCCAAATGGGTTCACATTTATTTTATTTTATCCATAATAATGTGATTTGGCCTTCTTGGCCTTGCCCATGGCCTTATATAGATAACCCATTGGGTTTTTTCCACTACCCACCAAGCACAAAACCTTGACCAAAGACTCTGTCACATAAAACAAAATTGTATGAAATTTTCAATTGAAATTAAGTCTCGATAATTTTGAACAAAATAAAAATAAAAATAAATGACAAATTAAAAATCTAACTTCTATGACTTAAACATTTTCAAGTTTTACAAACTTACAAAGTAATGGATTTGATTACTTTGAAAGTTCGTAATTGTTAAGTTTAAAATTACATTAAGGGTCTCATTTGTGCTCTTCGCAAACACATCATCAAATATAGTTTTCACAACCCTTTCCCCTTTGGCCTTCCTACAATATGGAGACTCTAACCCCCAAGTGCTCACAAATATTTTCTTAAGAGATGATAGTGAGGTTACAATGCTCTGCTGTGTGATGAAGTTTGTGGCGAATCGTGTGACTCCTAATCGCACAAGCTCATTTTCATTGGTGTACTCTCTCAACAAGCTTAGCAAACCTAGGGGTGATTGTAGATGTCTTTGGAAATATTTTGGGCTTCATCAACCAGAAACTTCACCTATCCAATTTTCCCTATGTCCTCTAGTAGAGATCAATGCAATGGACTACGTAAGGGCTCCAAAATAAGGCAGGGTGCCTCTCCTCAAGAAGTCTTCTTGCTGTTATGTATGTTGTTGCATTGTTAGTCACAACTTGGACGACATTCTCTACATCCACTTCCATGACCCCTTCCTCCAACATATCACACAAAGTATATACAGTCTTCACTTGGCAAAAAACATCAATAGACTTACAGAACACTGACTGCCCACTTGAAGCCACCGAAAAGTGTATCGAAGTGTGATTCCTTCCATCTATCCACCCATCAAAAAAAATACTTAAGCTCTTTTTGTGCCAAATTCTTTCCCGATCCTCTACTATGACATTTTTTTACAGCTTCCTACAACAAGGACGAACTCAAATCATGAGTAGGTGCCTCAAACCTTTTCTTGGCAATGGTAAATGTGGTTACCAATGTCTTTCAATATGGGCTACTCACCGCTTTGAATGGTATGTTATAATATCGAAAATTTGCAGCAACCATGTTCACTTCATTATGCTTTTCTCGGTTCTATGCAGTACCTTCGAGCAAAGGTTGTGTACTAGGAGTATTGTGAGGAACCAAAAACCTTATGAAGTTAAAGGCATTCAACTTGAACTGTCTCCAGCAGATGAGCTTTGAATCTGCCAGCTAATACAAGAGCCTACTAATTCGGTTGAATCATGGGGAGAATTCATCACGGATGCAATTGCTGCAGCTGTCCTCTTGTTTTCTATTTTTCTCCACATACCTAGCAATGAGAGCATTCATCTCGTGTAACTTCAGGTTCCAATTTGAGGCACATTCACACATCTCGCCCAAGGATTTGTGCAATGTGGTATTTTAGGCGATTGACACCCCGAATAAAAAAACCACAATAGTTGCATATCATAGTGTCGTACTCCCGACACTCTATGCAATGCTTCCAAGCAGGGTGATTGGACTTCGGCTTCCTATGACCGCTATTTGAGGTTGAGGATGCCATTCTCATATAGTTCTGCAAGTGCAAGCCAGAAACCCTATAAAACAAAAAAGAAGTGAAGATTAAAACCCTAACTTCCTATCAAAGAAAGAAAGAATAAAATGGGAAAAATAGAACCAAAAAAAGTCTTCAAACCTTAGAGCAGATTTAAAATGGAAGAATGAGACTTCAAAAACCTAAAAGAAAAACCAAAAAAATTGAGCTCTTATCTCCCAAATCAAACACCACTCATCAAAATTCTTTAAATTCGATTGAAACCACTTCACAGAAACTAGAAAACGATCAAGTGTGTTTTAGCATGTAGAAGTAGAGCAAAAAACAACATGAAAGTGAAGGTAAATGAAAAATGACGCTTTTGTTTAGTGGTTGTTATTATGCAACTGTTGGCAAGTTCTGAGTATAGACTCGCGAGTTTGTACTCAAAACTTGCCACGTGAGTTGAGGGTGAGTTACTTGTCGAGGTTTGTAACATGCCGGTCCCACAAGTTTATGGTGATTTTCTGCGATTTTTAGAATTATGGTCTCCATCACTTGGTTCGTGTCCCAAACTGCTATCAAATCGGGGTCTCCAATGAAGGCCCTTAGCACGTGAGCTCTTAGGTCATGTTGTATATTCTCCTAGCCTTCTTCATCAGTAGATCCAGGTTGCCCCCTCCTCAGGTGGCAGTAGTCCTACTGCCCTCAACCTCAACATTGGTTTGCAAGGGGGAAACCTCTTGTAGGCCTGGACCATTGACAAAGTGGTGAAAATTGCTCCCCTAGCCCGTCTCGTCTGATGTGGTGCATCTAGTGATATTTTTTGTCCCATGACATAGGGAGCCTATAGATATGGCTACCCTTGATATGCTTCAATCATTGCCTTGTGATAATATGTGGGGTGAATCATGTGGCTTGCCCTTAATGGATCCGACTCTCTTGTGTCACCATGATCACTTGCCTAAGGCATGGTATCCCTTGTTGTGCCACCTCTAAGACTATAGACTCCCCTTTGTCCATCAGTTGTCTATCTCTCTTGTAGAGATTCGTCTTTGCCTAGATCTTGACACCCCCATGAAAGTATGTGGTATCTATATTCCACCCTTGAATGTCTTCCTTTAGAGTCAATAGACATCCTTGAGGCTTAGTGTTGCCTACTGCTTCGGGCCCAGCAGGAATGTGTGTTTGAATCCTAGGTTTGGCTAGGGCATTGGCCAAAGATTGGCCAAATCTGATGGAGGTGACGTATTACCTTCCATAGCCCTGCCATCCTTAGTTTGCCTCTATTGGTGGCGCTTAGTTGGTCTATCTCTTGTCTCATCCATCTCATCGTCCTCTTGTGGTTCTTCACTTGAACTACCTTTGGAAGTCCCTATGCAATGGGCATGTAGGCTGGGTTGTCTTGCTGCCCCCATTGTGCGAAAACCACATATGCTCATATTTGCAAAACAAAATAAATCTTATGCTCGCTCATACTCATGAAAATTGAAAAATGAAGTTTTTTTTGGGGGTTTTGGAGAGGCTGTGATGCAATGGTCATGATGTCGTGGTGTACATTGTGGTTGTTGCTCAAATTCCACATTGCCACTCTGTGTCTCGATATCAAAATCCTTGTACCTCATTTTTTGCATTTTCAAGCTGTGGCGATTGACAAACTTATACTTGATGGGATTGGCTCAGAGAACAAATACTTCAAATCTAATTTTGTCGAAATCTATTGGTAGTATTTGAGGAAATCGACAAAAAGGGTCCTCTATCTTTTCTCTACAGCTAAAAAACAAAAACTTAGGGCTTTGTTGGGATTACTACACTCACCCAAATAGCATGGGGCGGTGCCATCTCCCTATCTTGGTCCAAGTCACCTGGTCTTCTAGTCTTTATTTGCTCAACTCGCCCTTTCATACAATTTACAAATGAGGAACTTTGTAGAGAAGTCTAGTTTTAAGTTCTCTCTCCTTCCCTTTGTGGGTCCCTAGATTTGGCACCCTTAGACGCTTTACTCACTATGAAGCCTCTACCCCTAGGGGTATTTCTATATGTTAGACACTTTGGTGGGGTCCATTTTGATTTGTTTCAGGGGCTTGGGCCCTATTCGGTTCCGTGATCGAGATTTAAGGCCAGTTTCCTTGTTTTCCATGCAATTTTGGTTGGGGAAAGCCTTCCCTCTGATCTTGTACCTATCTTTAGGTATATTATTCTCTGGTGGTTGGGTTTTATGTCGGTGGAGGCATCTTCGTCATGTTTCTCTTTTAAAACTTTGATGCATTGTGCTCAGTTGGAGACCTCTAGTTGGCTTCCTGTTTTACTTCTTGGAGGTGAGCTTGAGGGTAGTTGTGGCCTTGCCGCCCTATTCACCAATTGTCTCCCATCCTTGCCTTACAGTAACTCCTTCTTGGGACCCTATAGCTTTCTTTCCTTTCTCAAAATTTTAGTTGGTGGTTCTTGTTGAGTTTTTCATGTAGGTTATTTCTCCTTTTCTAACTTCAATCAACAACTCCTTTGCCTTGGTTTGTCACAAGTTTTCGTCCTTGGTTCTTGATGCATGGTGGCATTCACCTAGGCTTTCTAGCTTTGTTTTTCCTTTGTGTGTCATTTTTAGCCTTGCGCCTTGCTTGTCCTTGACCTCTACTGCTCACTTATCCTTATTGTTCAACCTTGCTTTTAGCATTTGGTTGTGTTGGAAGTCTTGTGACCATTGAGAGTAGTTTCCCTTTAGTTGAGATTTTTCATCTGCACCTGCATGCGCTGCCACTTCTCTCCATGTACCGCCGCTTGGTGGTGATCCATATTGATAGAGGGAGTCTTGGTAATCCCAAAACTGTTGCATTGGCTTGGACAATTATGTGATGCTTGGGGCAATGAAATTACAAGAGAAAACTTCTTCATGCCCCACGAGACAAACAAGGCTGCATAGTACCATGCTATCATTGGCATGTTGTCAAATGCTCTTGAGCTTGGAGTCTCTTATGTCCAGCTATATCTTTGTTGGTTGTTTCTCAGCTCATCAAGGTGTGGAATGTCCAGGGCCCTAAGCTTGGTCCCCTTGTTGACCATGCCCAATTTTTTCTTTCTTGTTTTACATCCTATCATGTTACCTATATCCCCTGATCTTTGAACACCATGGCAGGCGCCTTAGCCAATGGGATCCTGGACCACTTTGACCCCTAGTTTTGTTCCCATTGTAGGTGCAATCCATATCAGGATATGGAGAGTGGAGCTTGTATCAGTATGAGCAGTGGCCACAACAACTATTTCTTATCCGGTCAACACAGGGAAGCACAAATATGATATCTCTGCCCTTTCCATATATGTAGGGATGCCTTCTTAGGCACATTAGTCCTCTTAATAGATGTGTGCCTCGGGGACTGAATATAACTGTGATAATGTTTTACATGTTGCATGGCAACCATGTTGCCTATACCACTTGTATCTTGGAGTCCACCTTGTTTGACCTAGTTGCGGTGTCCCTTTTTTTGGGTCTTATATGGCTCTTGATTACCCCTTTAAGGCATGCCTGAGTTTATTAGCTCATATATTAGCACCCTAAAGAGACAGCTTGACAATTTTGAATCCCACATTTCGAGGACGTTGAACATTTCGAGGACATTGAATATTTCTGCAGCACCACCGCTACTTTCTCAGAACATCCTCACCACGATTGTCCCTGAGAATCCATGTTGCAATTGCTAAAAGTGCTCATTTTCTTAGTAAGGGTTCCAAATAATCATTTTTTGCATTTTTCGGATCTGGGCTCTTCTACCGATAGAGTTGTGGCAAATTTATCTGCTCATCCTATTCCTAGAGCACTCTATTTTCAAATCCTCCATAACCTCTTTACATGCCATGACATGATCTATATACCTATGCTTGATCTCCCAAGCTAACATTGCACACTTCAACTATCACATAGCTACACTAATAGAGATTTCAGGTTGCTTTCAACAATCTCATTCTGAAATTTAGGAGTTGCATCTTGCTATCGTGCCCCTCTGTTCAGTCTTTTTTCTTTGCTGCCCTAGGTCTCTCCGCTTGACTACACTATTTAGGGTTTTGGTCAAGGAGTTGTTAGTCATCCTTCCGTAGGGTCATTGCCACCTTCTAACTTTTATTGTCACATGGCCCTGGGTTTCTAGGATTGGAGTTAGTGGCATTAATTATCCCATTGGGACTATTCTGAGGGTTCTATACATTTAGCATATTGCAGGTTTCCTTTATTGTTGTATTGCTTACACCATTGGAGGTTTGATCATTGATTGAGTCGCATGTTAGATTGCATATAGGGTTTCTTTTTGTATTGCATCCATCAAATGATCATTTAGAAATTGGAAAATCTGAAAATTACATTCTTTAACCATATTCGTTTTCTTTCAAAAAGTGAAAAAGGAAAAATATTAGCTAGGTTGTTTTAGATCAAGGCTTATTGTTATCTGTGTTATTATTGCATGCTTTTACTTTCCTTATTGCAAGTAGCATTGATGTATATATTTGCTTGGTTGGGACGTACACCTATCCAAATCCTATATCTGCACCCTATCTCCTATTTTATAGATTTTACCTTAGGTTAATTTGTTTCATTAGGTTATCTCCAAATTCATCGCAATTATGGTCTCTTCTAGACGTTCTAGAACTCCTTATGAAGGAGATAACAAAACAAGTTCTTGAAGCTCACTGTAATCAATAATGAACTAAAATCAATAATGTCAGCGAGATCTTATGGCACAACATAGTTCCATGAAAATTTCGTGTCCATTGTAATGACTATGTTTTAGAAAATGATAGTCCAACAATATGGCACTCCTGCAGTCCCTCCTGCTTGATCACCGACCTTCGAATTAGATATTAAAATAAGTGTTTCATACTTGATTTGCACTCATTGACAAGCAAACAATTGTAGTCGCTGAAATAATCTGAAAGTAAGCACTGTTTTTGGTGCCAAACCCACATATGCTGTTTGGTGCAAAATTCAATTACCCATAAAAACATGGGATTCAATTATCCCTATGGCTATGGACGAGACATCACAAAAGTGCCTTCATGCCAAGCCACTGGACAAATGGTGTAATAATATATTGATGAGTTCAACAAATTATCTGTCATAGTCGACTAAAATTTATTGGAGGAATTTTTAAACTGTGACAAGAGGAGTTTCTTCCTATGACATTCGTTTCTGCAGAACAATCCAATGTTGTTGAAGTAGAAGATGAAGATACTCTGATACTTGAGCTAGGTGAAGTGCCTCCTTATGAGGATCGTAGGAGAAAGCTTGATGTTATTATGGTTTTGCTCAACATTGGATATAGGACCCACTATAGAGAAAATATGTCACCAATCCCATTTGAAATTTGATTTTGGGGTAGATTTCAATTTGATAATGGTTCTTAAAAAATATGATTTCTCAAACTATGGTTGATAAATTTATAAGCTGTCAATAAACCTACATCTGCATTGTTACGCACTTGGTTGGAATGATAGTAATACATTCTCCTTTGCATTGGGACACAAACTAAATAATAAAGGAATATCTGGCGTGACTAGCATGGATTCTTTTGGAATTCTTTCTGAAATATCTTAGTTTGACAAAATTGTCTCTCTTGCAACATTTATGAGTTGAGTAAGGAAGGCCAATGATATCCTCTGCTATTCCAAGGCCTTCTCAAAACACTTCAAATCTTTTCTATCCATTTGTCGGGAGAATGTGTTATTAGAATAATACTTTTTCAAAGGCCATATTGAAAGCATCTTGGCCCCTCCCCCATCAAAATTTGATCCTCAACGTTATTGTGCCAAATTGAAACATTTTCTTCTTTCCAAATTTTGTATATCTAGCTTGATGAAGGGTTCTCTCCTATAGAATTGGAGAACTAATGCCCATATCGGGGGAAGGGATTTCTAAAGGCGTAATGCTAATTGTGTTTTAGCAAACTTGACAATAGATTGCATTCTATTTATGCCATGCCATACTTTGTAATGATTCGTATCCTATGAAATTTGAAATGTTTTTGTGAAGGACCCTTTTGTCTTTAATTCGCTGTTATCAATATTTTTTATGTAAATACATTTCTCCAGGTTATTTCTAAACAGAGATAATTCAGTGCATTGATACTGTAGGTGGATTTCCACTGATTCTCCAAGAGTCCAATGTATAAATAACTTTACCTAGGTCAAAACAGAGAGAATAATGCTCCAAACGTGATAAGATGTCTTGGATTGGAAATATACTTGTATCTGTGATAAATTCCAATAAATGTCATTCAATGTAGGCAAGCTATCATCAGGTTTCTAAAAATTGAATGAAATTAGGGCTGAAAGGTCATTTTCGTATACTCTCACTAGTCATAAGGATGTTATATTGTTGCAAAGCTCTTGATGTGTACTTTCATATGTAACAAATTTCACTCCTTGATGTTTTGGATTTAGTTTTACTCGGTCTTTCTTGTATATTTTTGTTAGGTTTGATGTCAGTCTTGTTGTCATGACATCAAGGGTTTAGGGCCATAATATGAATTCTTCATACCCATTTGGGCTTCTCTTAGTAGTTTCATCTGTTCAGAATTAATCTAGGTGCTTACATTTTGCATGTTTAGGCTTTGGAGTGTAAAAAGATTGCAGAATTTAGGATTTATATTCTTCAAAGTTTATGAACCTTGTAAAACGGGCATATCAGCTTTAATACCTACTGAGTCGTGTATTTCATTCTTCATTCTCCAAAGTCATTGCAATTATGGCCTCTTTCAGACGGTTCTTGACCTCTTTATGAGAAAGAAAACAGCAAGATCTGGGAGATCACTGCAGTCAATAATGACCAAAAACTAGCAATTCAATGAAATCGTATGAAACAACTGTTCCAAAAAGATATCATGTTCATCATAATGACTATAATTTACCAATTGATGGGTCATATATAGGGCACTCCAACAGCTGCCCCTGCATAACAACCAACCTTGATATTAGATATTAAATAAGTATTTCTCATTTTGATTGAACTCATTGTTGACCTAACAATTACAGTTACTGAAGTACTCAGAAAAGAAGCACTATTTTGGTGCCAAGCCCACATACGTTATTTGGATGCTGAAATCAATCACCCATTGAAACATGGGATTCATTTTAAATTGTACTTAAGAGGTTTTTAAATATTATCCATGTTACTATGGAAAAGATCTCACCAAACAATGGCTTCATGCACATGGTATTAATATAATAATATTAATGCTAAGTTACCGGTTCGTTTTGGGTTTGGGTTCAGGTTCTAAGAACTGGGTTCGCCCGTATGGCAATTTTTTTCCCCTTGGGTGTCTGTACAAAAAATACATAAAAAATATAGAAATGCTAGCCTAATAAATAGGAAATTAGTGACATTGTCATTACCCACATAGTATGCATATTGATATAAAAAACAAAATATGAAATAATCAGTGTCGTGAACCATTTGCAGTCGAGAGCAGAATTTCTGGGTATTATTTATTATTTGTCATAATAAATAATAATTAAATATTATAATACCCACTTCATTAAGTTGTTGAAAGCGTGGGGAATCAGCAGGGATGGCTCACGCATACTGTTCACGCATGTAAAAATGTGTATTTAATTATTTTAAGTCATTGTTTTTGGGAAAAAATAATAAAAAATTAAAAAAATTCCATCATTGACTGTTTTTGACTGTAAAATCCTGCGGGTTCTGCTCCCCAACACCCAGGGTTCGTCTCTGGACACCCATGTTTGCTAGAAGAACCTGAGCGAACCCGGGTGCCCAAGGGTGAACCCTGGGCGTTGGGGTTGACGTTTTGCGTCCGTACCCAAGCCCAGTGCGTTTCGGAAAGCCAAATGCCTGCTAACTAGGGCGAACCGGTAACATAGCATTAATGAGATCAGAAAATTATCCACAATATTTGAGAGCACTATGGATGAAATTGCTCAACTAAAATCTGTTGAAAGTCTTTTTCCACACTTGTGTCAAGAAATTGATCTCCTGCCTATTACATTACTGATTGCAGAGCAACACACAATTGTTGAAGTGGAAGACAAAGCTACTTACACTTGAATTAGGTGACGTGCCTCCTCATGAGGATCTAAGGGAAACGTTTGATGTCACTTCTGCTCAACACCAGAGATAAAACCCACGATAAAGAAAATATATGTCACCAAGCCTATTTGACCCATGGTTTGTGGCTAGATTTCATTTTTGGTAATGGTTCTCAAAAGACTATAATCTCTTAAACTATGGTTGATAAATTCAAGCTGCCATCAAACTTACGTCTGCATTCTTACCCACCTGGTTGGAAATTCAGTAATCTATTTACCTTCTTACCCACGCTTGTAAATTTTCCTTTGCATTGGGACCCAAGTGATCCAAATTTGGATCGTACTGTAAATCCACTTCATTCATGATATATCTCTGTTATAAGAGTCTCTGAGGTCTGTATGACCAGTAGAGCAGTATTCTTTATGTAACTTGATTTCTCTAAGACTTGTAAAACTAAGACAGAGCCGTGCAGGTGTTCTAAAAATGTTGTAAAAGCCTTAAAAGTATCGGGAAAGTAGGAAGGCTGAAGGATGCTTCCTACTTTTCTGTTTTGGGACAGCAAGTCTAAAGACGGTTTCATGCTAGAAAAAACCTGTCTGGAAGAACACATGACGAGTTTGTCTAGGACTGAACTCCTCCCCAGAAATAGACATCACAGAAATTGGGTTAGGTAGGAACAAACTCATCACCATAACACTAGCAATGAGTTCGTTATGACTGAACTTGTCCCAAATAAGACAAGTTGATAAGTATACCAGTGGCCCAGATTGGTATGTTGTCCATTCAGTTGGTTTCTGAGTTGGATCTTTGTGGGTCAGGTTTTCAGTTGATTTTGGTTGAGAAGAGAGTCTTAGAGGGGAATTGAAGGGTCATCTAGAGCTTAAATGCTGTTTACAGAACACAGGAGAATGACAGATACAGAGAACAGAGATATATGGATGCCGAACATGGGAGATATGTGTTGGTTGTATGCCATAGCTGTGTGAGCTTGTAACCTTGTATTCATTGGTGATAGTGGATTGGAGGCACAATCCTGCTTGCTGAAGTTTTCCCACACTGCGACTGTCTAGGGTAAATTTTGTATGTTTACTTGTGTATGCTGCACATGTTTCCTGTTCATGTTTCCACGTTCAGTTCTCTTTACTTCATGTAATATATGCAATGTAGCCACTCTATGAAAAAATGTGCGTAGCCATAGTACTACACCTGCACATAATTAATAAAATCAGTCATAAAAATAATTAAGCCTCGTGCTAATGTATTAGACACCTGTATAACTGGGTTAATTGCGGATTACCAAGCTGGTTGATAGACTAATATCTGCTGTCGTTACTATGGATTCTTTTGGAATTGTTTTTGAGAAAACTTAGTTTGACAGAAGTGCATTCCTACTGCAACATTTATGAGATTAGTATGAATGGCTATTGATATATCTTCTATTCTATTCCAAGGCTCCCTCACAACACCTCAAATAATTTCTATCTATGCGTTAAGGGACCATGTAGGACAATACTTCTTCAAAGACCAGGTCGATAGAATCTTTGTCCCTTCCTCCTGAACATGGTTGTGCAAAATTAACACATCCTACTCATCCCAATATTTATCAATTTAGCTCGAGGAAGGATTCTCTCCTATAGGATAAGAGGAATAATGCTTACACAGGAGGAAGGAATTTATAAGCATGCAATCATAATTTTTAAAAATCAAACTTGACAATAGATTGCATTAGTTATATCATGTCATACTCATATGATATATGCTTTGTAATTGTTCATATCATGCGATATTTGAAATAAATTTTAAAGAACCCTTTGTCCTTAATTCCCCATTATAAGTAGTTTTGGTATATATATTTCTGTAGATACTAGATTATTCTTAAACAGAGATAATATTGAGTGCACTGGTAGGGGTAGGTGGATTCAATTTCACACTGATTCTCCAATGAATAAATAATGTCACCTAGCGTCCAATAACAAACATTATAATTAATTTTTTGTCCTCCATGTTTGTGTTTAATTGCCTCACACTTTTTGTCTTTTATTTTCTTTGTTTATTCTAATTACTCAGATTTTGTTAAATCAACAAGTTTAAAAATATATATATATATATATATATATATAGCCCAAAACATGGTTTCAATAAAGATCTGTGATTTGACTAAAATATGGAATTTTGGATGATTGATCTTCTGTTCCAATTAACAGGGAAAATAGACTATTCATCTATTAGTGATGAAGAGTGGAAGAAACGCCTTACTAAGGATCAATATGAAATTGCTCGCAAGAAAGGAACTGAAAGACCTTTTACTGGGTATGATTAATATAGCATATGCAAGATAAGATAATGATGTTTTGATGTGCTTCTAAAAGGGTTAATTTTGTTTCTTCTTTAGGTCACTGTATACTATTAGGGTTTTTGCAAATGCTGTTTCTAATGCCTGTTAAATACTTGTTCTGGGCATTGTCAGAGAATACTGGAATACCAAAACTCCTGGGATCTACCATTGTGTATGTTGTGATACGCCTTTATTTGAGTAAGACTGCTACCCAATACTCAATTTCTTAGCATTACAACCTTCAATTAAATACTGTTCTTGGAGTCTCAAATGCATTCTACATGTGGTACAATTGAATTAGTGGGTACTTCCGGAATTTGCTTTTATTGTTACACTTCATTTAGGTTTGAGTTGCTCTCTCAATCTGAAAATTTGATATTATGTTGTTGTTCTTCAGCACAAACACAAAGTTTGATAGTGGAACGGGATGGCCATCTTATTATGAGTCCATTGGGAACAATGTGAAGTCAAAAATGGATTTATCTATAATTTTTATGCCACGGCAAGAGGTTTTGTGTGCAACTTGCGATGCACACCTTGGTCATGTTTTTGATGATGGCCCTCCACCGACTGGCAAGCGCTACTGCATTAACAGGTAAGGGTGGGTGTTTTCTTTACCTCCATTTTGGGCAAAGAACTCTCACACAGTCTTAAAATATTGTGAGTTAGATACGTTGTTTCCTTGTGCTAGAAAATTGTATGCTTGTCTTATGAAACTTGTATGAGGCCCTTTCTAGCTTGCTTGTAGAATTGATAAATGGTTTCTCCAATTATGAACTTAATTCATTTTTCTGTTGGTGTGATTGCAGTGCATCTTTGAAGTTGAAGCCTCAATAACTGGGCTAACAAATTATAATGTTTTCCCCTGGAGACAAACAAGCACGATAGGCAGGGTTTGGTACAAGTTTCTATACATCAAAATATTACATGTACATTGAATAATTGCACCTGCCAAGAATGTATTTCTATCTGCTCTGTTTCAGATGATGTATAGACTATGTTTAAACAGTGTGCTCCATGTTAGAAATTTCTCCGTTATTTATCTGCATTATCTTACAATTTGTCTGACAAAAATTATGGGATTTATAGGAAAGAGGGGATTTGGTAGTGAAACTTTAAATTATAATAGACTTGAATCTTGATCATGTGCATTTTTTTTGGATTCAACAACACTCTTGGACTTATTGGTAATTTTTGTTGTTATAAACACATTTTTTATTTACATTAGAATGGGTTGTGAGCCCATCAAGATTTGAACTGAGGCCATCTTGGTGGGTTGCATCCGCAACTAACCACTAGACGAAGCTCAGTGTCAAATTGTTTGGTGTAATTTAAAGCTAGCAATCAAGGATACATAAATAAGGAATGGCATTATTTCATAATGAGTTGCACTGGTAGCTCCTAATTCGGTATTAGTAAAAGACCATCAAGACATTTTTTCTGGGGAGATTTTTTTGATCTGTGATGAGAAAACAATCCTCTGTTTGATGCATAGGTGAGCCCTTTTCAAATGAAGCCACATTGATTTCACATCATTAGTATGTATTTTTGGGGGAACACAATTTAAATAGGTGCAAAATGCATCGCAGAGGATGGTGCATATTTATTCTGAACATGTTTATTTTTTTTCCCCTATAATGTGCTTGTAATATCCTCAATTAAATAGTTGGAGATATCTTTAATTAAATCGCTGACCATCATGCAAGCAAACACCAACTTCAAATCGCCAATATTCAGTCAGAAATATGTAATCACAACATTGAAATGAAGTGCCCCAATTACTAAGGAATCTCCATTATGCGGAGTGCCAAAAAAACAATAGTCATTAATTAAACCACAATCTTTAATCATTCAAGTGGAGCGTCCATGTAAACAACTTTTAATATAGTATTAATTAATTAATTAGTCATTAAACATTCATTAAGCACATGGACGCCACCCTTGGGAAAATATATTTGGAAGAGACACATCTTTCGATGGAAGGTTATGAAGTAATAATAGTCATTCTTTGGTATAGAAGGAAGACATTCAATTATGCATTTAAATATATAAACCATGTACAAGCATTATGCTTACAAGTGCATTTAAGGACGAAACCCCTTAAATTGTGTAATCCAGATATAAGGACGGAAACCCATGTAATCGAACCCAAGGACGAAACCCTTTGTGTAATTTTGTAATATTAAAAATTTATATTCAGAAATAAATAATTAATTTAATTTGACTTTATTATTATTATTTTATAAAATATTATTTAAAAGAATTTCGAAAAATCCAAATTAATGTAAAATATTTTGATTTAGAATATTACAATGGTATCAGCGCTGTTTTTCTTGCCACTGTGAATCATAGGGTCACTACATAAAGAAATTATGAATAGTTTCAAGTCGTACGTCATTTTAGCGGAGATTCGAAATGAAATCTCTTTTTTAGACTTTTCGGAATTGAAAGAGTCATGGAATGGAAATATACACTACGAGGAAGATGAGTTTGTGAATCATAGTTATGGCAACTTGGAATATGAAAATAAATTCAATTTTCAAGAGGTCTTAGAAGAAATAAACTATGATGAATATTATTCAAATTATGGACTAAAAATAGAATTACAGGGAACCAGTACAATTAAGCAAAGTGAAAAATCTTTGGAGACTCCAGGTGCCTCATGCTCAAAAGATGAATTGGTAGACACAAAAATATAAGGATTTGCTTCTGATGCTCAGTGATTATTTTGTCATGATGCCATTCATGACCAACGTATTCATGGAACAAACAATTCTGTGAGGTTAGTAAGTGCATCGTCATAAAAGTTATTGATTGAATGGAGAGTGCCATATGGATATTCTATCATTGTAGCCACAACTAATACTACCTAGGTTTTCTTGGCCAGTGGAGGGGGAAATCTTGTTTACTTGAAAAAAAGAGAAGGATCCCTAATTGAGGTCAAACATTTGGAGATTGAGTATGATGTATCTTGCCTCGATATAAATCCTTTTGGTGACAATCCAATGCGTGGTGAGTTGACAGTCATTGGATTGTGGAAAGATGTACCACCTCGATTTGTGCTTTCTTGTAGATTTGAAGGGATTTCATACTTATTATGTGGGCTTGGAGATGGTTACTTATTTAACTATGTATTGGATATGAGCACTGGAGATTTACTTGATAGTAAGAAGATTTCATTGGGTATAAACCCTATTACTCTTCAAACGTTTTGTTCTAAAAATACAATGCATGTTTTTGCAGTGTTGGACAGGTCAACAATTATTTACAACAAGAAGTTGCTTTATAGTAACCTAAACCTTAAAGAAGTTAATCACGTGTCCTTTCGATTTAGTTTTTTCCTTTGACAATCTTGCAATTGCAAAGGATGACCTACTTATAATTGGGACAATTGACGACATTCAGAAACTTCACATTTGTGCAGTTCATCTCAAAGAACATGCTCGCTGTATTTGCCATCAAGGGCAGTGTCACACATTTGTCATTTGCACTGTGAAGTATTCAAATACAAATTTGGATGAGATAGAATCACACTTAGTGCGTCTATTGGAAGATCAAACTTTTGAAGTTATTTTATTATGTCCTCTTGATCCATTTGAAAATGGATATTCCATCCTTAGTTGTTCATTTTCAGATGATAACAATGTTTATTATTGTCTTGGAACAACATATGTTACACTAGAGGCGAATGAACTAACAAGGGTTAAATTCTCGTTTTCATGGTTGAAGATGGGAAATTGCAATGTGTTACTAAGAAGGAAACAAGGGGTGTTGTATACAATCTAAATGCACTTAATGGAAAATTGCTCGTAGGAATCAACCAAAAAAAATAGTTGTACAAATGGATGCTCCATGATGATGGTTCACGTGAGCTACAGTTAGAATGTGGACATCATGGTCATATACTGGCATTGTACATTCAGTCTCATGGAGACTTTATTGTGCTTGGAGATAAGATGAAATCTCTCTCTATTGATATACAAGAATGAGGAGGGAGCTATTGAAGAGAGAGCTCGTTATGATTATGATAAGGGGATGACAATTGTTGAAATCCTTGATGACATAAAGATTGAACTGTTGTACGGATTTCTGGATTACCGACCATACAAGTATGAGGAGGGAGCTATTGAAGAGAGAGCTCGTTACGATTATGCAAAGGGGATGACAATTGTTGAAATCCTTGATGACATAAAGATCGAACTGTTGCATGGATTTCTGGATTACCGACCACCATATAGGGAGCCAAACCAAGATGAGGAATTTCTTTTGCTTATGGGAGAAAACAAAGAGACCCTTGCAGAGGGGAGGATTGTGCAAGCCACTGTTCACCAGGTCCTTAATCAACATGTTATTTGTGATCTAGAATCAGGGATAACAGGTATGATTATTAAGGAGGAGCTTTCTGATGATAGAGATATAGATCCTATAGAAAAGCTCATAGAAGGCAACGTCCTTATTTGTCGGGAAAAAAGTTTACATAAATTAGAATATTTATTTGATTTGACCTACAAACTGAGTGAGTTGAGGATTGATCATCAACAGAGTAGACAGGATAAGGATCATTACTATGCAAAAGATGAATGCATTTTGCAAAGGTAACAAGAGAAATCACGGAAAGAGGAGTTTGCAAATAAATCTTTCAAACCTTGGATGATTGTGCATCCACGATTTCATAATATATCAGAAAGTGATGCCATTAAGTCGACGATGTATTGCAAGTGTCTAAGGCAGGTGACATCGCCTTGGGAGAGGCTAGCATCAAACAAAAGTTGTTTGTAGATGCTTCCTATTCTAAGGAAAATCATGTAGAACAAGGTCAATGCGTTATGTATCTTTTCATTGATCAAACAAGAATGTTAGAGAAACACTCTTCAAAATCAACACAACGATACAAGGAAAATGATAGATGGGTTTATGGACTTGTCAAAGGGCTTAATATTGGAAGTGGTTCAGATTGTGGCATGCTTGATCCAATAGATATATAATGTTTGAAAAAAGATTGTAAACCTGAAAATAAAATATTACTTCCATACACAATCCCCACATATGTGTTGTTTACAAATAGATCCTCACTTCGTATTCTAAAGACCGTTGATAAGTTGAATGTGCAGGGATGTCTTTATGAATTTGCAATCTTCTATGACTTTAAACAAGAGAAAAATTTGGATCAACGTAGGACCACTAAAGGATCTATGTTTGCATTCCATGGAAGTTCTACATGTAATTGGTACACTATCATAAGAACTAGCTTAAGGGGTTTGAGTAAGGCTAAGTATACGACTTCTAAACATGTATAGGACAATGGCATCTACTTCTCAATTAAGATGAGCTATTTACATTTTTATTGCTACCCTTCATTGTTAAGTGACAATGACCAAATTAAAGATTACATAATGTTGATTATTTATGAGATTTTCTCATGGAAAAAGTATACAAAACCCTCTTACATTTTGGTGGTCCCCAATGAGAATAATGTTCTTTTGATCGTATTTAGTTCTTATGATCCTTCTACTCATAGACTCCTAATAGAAGATGCCATGTGGGAAGGATCGGTCAATCTTGAACATTTCAATTTGCAATTGCTCAAGAACAAGCAATTTGAGGAAGAGAGGTTTGTAATATCCCCAATTAAATTGTTAGAGATATCTTTAATTAAATCGCTAACCACCATATGTAAATCGTTGACAACCATGAAAGCAAACACCAACATCAAATCGCCAATATTTAGTCAACAATTTGTAATCACAACGTTGAAATGAAGTACCACAATTACTAAGGAATCTCCATTATGTGGAGTGCCAAAAAGAACAACAGTCATTAATAAAACCACAATCCTTAATCATTTAAGTGGAGCGCCCATGTAAACGACATCAATTAGTATAGTATTAATTAATTAATTAGTCATTAAACATTCATTAAGCAAATGAACGCCACCCCTAGGAAAAGATATTTGGAAGAGACACGTCTTTCGAGGGAAGGTTATGAAGTATTAATAGTCATTCTTTGGTATGGAAGGAAGGCATTCAATCATGCATTTAAATATATAAACCATGTACAAGCATTATGTTTACAAGTGCATTTAAGGGAAAACCCCCTTAAACTGCATAATCCAGATACAAGGACGGAAAGCCTTGTAATCGAACCTAAGGACGGAACCCCTTGTGGTGTAACTTTGTAATATTCAAAATCTATATTCGGAAATAAACAATTAATCCAATTTAATTTTATTATTATTTAAATTATTATTTAAAGGAATTCCAAGAAATCCAAATTAATGTAAAATATTCCGATTTGGAATATTACAATGCTCTTGTTTTGTGCAAGCTTTACTTTATCGGGTTCTTTGTGTGAATGCATAATGATGTGGTTGGTTTAAAGCCTCTACTTTTTTTTAAAACAAAATAGATCTCTCTTGTTCAAGGCTTTTAAGTGTAATGGCGATTTTGGCTTGATAATCAAAATTTTATGCATTTAATAAGAGTGTAGGTTTAAGTATGTACCAATTTACCAAACATAAAGGAACATTAAAGATGAAATTAATGGAAAAATTACTCATGAAACGCAAGATCTTGACGTTTTGGGTCCATCTACGGGTCCTATTATCAGGGAAGAGATTTCTATTTTTGTAGAGAAATGGTATTACAATATAAATGTGAATTTTATTGAGTTTATAATTTAAAATTGCACAAATTTGATTGAAATTTTCTAAGGCTAACAAATCGATGATACAAAAAGAATGTTTGAACATTCTTTCAGGGTTTTTTAAATAGAAAATGTTTGAACATTCTTTCAAATTTTTCTAAAGTTTTTTAAAATAATGTTAAACCACAATAATAAATTGTAAGTATGATTGGATTGTTTCATACTAATGTGAAAGGGGATGATCCATTTTCCCCTTACTATTACATGGTAGAAGAAGACTTGAATAGGGTATCTAGTAAAATGTACAATTTTTGGAGTTCTTATATTAGTAGTGTATTATGTGGGACACAAAAAAAGACACTAAACATATTGGGAGGAGGGGCCAATCTATAAATAAAATAACCTAATCTTTGAAAGACAACCGCCAAATAACATTGAAATGAAAAGATTAGGGGAAAATAATGATCTTAGTGGTTTGGCTTGATGAGCGCTTAATGTAAATAAACATCTTAAGTTGGCATATATGGATTGATAATATACACTAAAAAGAAAATAAAATACTTACTTTTTAAACAAACATTGACACATTGACTTCCTTCTTTGGTTGAGGCAAATTAAGGCTTAGGTGGAGTGGCTAAAGGTGATCATGTGATGGTAAGATAACTCATATTGAACAAGGGAAGTAGGCAACTTAATCCTTGTCACATTGTTGGAGCAACTTTGAAAGCAAAAATTGCAAACTTGTAATTGAATAATTGAGTGAATTCTTTATTTGAGTGGTGTGGTTGAAAACCTTTATGTACACCACTCATCTAATCTAAATTTGGATTTATGACAATGTATTTAATGACCTTGGAATGCATTTGCTACCATCAAAGGCTTAAGTACTGAATTTTATTGGTGTTAAATAAGCTATTGTATTTGATAGTTACTAAATTAATCACCATGAGTACTAAAAATGATATGAGGTAGGTTAGGGGGAGTGATGGGCCTAGGTCATCATTATGCTACGTGAATGAAGGGCAAGTGGGTGGATGGCAAGATTTTAAAGCAATTTGTGGCTTTAAGGATTTTGGTCAACAAGATTTGATTTGGGTCTCATCAATCCTACCCCAATTCAGTCGATAATTATTGGAAGTCAAAACGTGTTCCAACCTTGTTGAATGTGTCATCATGGGTCTTAAAAAGTATATATGGCAGGTGAGCACGCTAAGACAAAGTGATGGATGTAAGTCATGATGTCGGTAAATGAGTGATGAACGTAGGTAGAGGGCAATGCCTATTGCAATCTAGTCGACCGAAGGCATGAAAGCTTTGGGTCAACATGTCTTGATTTGGATCTCAATTGAGTCCATTCAAATCTCATTGATAATTATGGGAATTTAATGCTTGAATAACAAAAAAAAAGGTAGTGTCCATTTTTCAGACATATTGCCCACTAGATACACATAATGTCTCCACAACGTGAAAGAGGGTATATTGCCTTATGAAAAACAATAAAAGTAAGTAAATGTAAACTTGAAATACATACATTCACTTACCTCAGTTTGTAAACTGTTGCGACGAGTGTTGAAAATGTCCTTTGTTATGCAATGAGTGTGCATGCAAAATGAAATGTACAGAAGACAAAAATAAAATTATACTTTATTGTGGTGAATGTGTTCATTTTTATTTTCATTTATGTCAGTGAAAATTTCGCATGATTGTGTTTTATTAGTATGCTATTTTGAAACTCTTGGTGTCTAACCATGTTTCTTGTTGGTGTTGTTTTAACTACTTTGGTTTATAGTTTTTTTTTCCAGTGTTGATTTTGGGTTGTCAATATCAATAGACCACCTTTTTATTGTAACCATCCTTATACTTTATCTTCCTATTTTTTGATTAATAGAAAATTTGTAATATTTTAAAAAAATCCATTCCAATGAAAAGGTTGTTTTAGGTGTGACAAATTCAATGTTGATCTTTCTTGAGTTGAACAATGATACATTAACTTTAAAAAAAAAGAAATAAAATACATCGGTTGATATGAAAATTGGGTGGATAAGCACATCACAAAGTCATATCAGATTAGCTTGAGATAACCTACAAGAGCTAAAAAGTATCATATAAACCAAGACTAACCAATAACAAGAAGAGCAAAACATTATAAGTACATAACACAAAGAGAATCGTGCAATTGGTGGCACTAGACGAATAGCCGTTGATCATTTGGTTAGCCACACCAACTATTTCCTCTTGTGGGTGGATCTGCTTCTTCAGGGAAGGGTTCCCACCTGCTCTAATTATCTTCTTCCCCTTATCTTCTTCAGTGCTCAATGCATGGGTTGGTGGAATGACAAGACCCACATGTGGATATTTGTCCTCGGGTTGCCCCCAATCACCACCTTTGCCTCTCATGTCGCTGCCTTGGGGGGAAATGTCGGTTGGGAGGAGGTAAAAACCCAAAAATGAACTCTGGAGCGACATCAAAAGCATGAATGAATCCATTAAAGAAAATCATGCCTAGGTCCATGGGACTCATGGAGGATGGAGAATTTAGAGGCACTATACTAACTACACACATTGCATTACCCCAACACTCAATGAGGGTTTTGATGTGCACCACCTATAGATCAACCTTCTTAACTTGAACTTGAATATGCAACATTACATTCTAGAGCACATTTATTTGAGAAATAAAATCAAACTCCTCTTATGTATATGTATTTGTATATGTAGATATGTATACATATATACATACATACATACATACATACTTACTTACTTACATACATACATCCATCCATCCATCCATACATACATACATACATATAAAAGCTTCATTTTTGTCTTTCCAAAGCTTGAATAAAATTTCCAAACAAAAAATGTGCCAAATGTGCTAGATTTTGTAGGAAGTTGAACATAATCCTTGAGTAAAGTAATGTGGTAAGAAAACATCTAGGATGAAAGGGTTTGAAAAAAGAGTGAATATATAGCCAAGTAGATCGAGGCTAATAAAAAAACAAAAGATATGCAATGACAAAGAAGAGCAAATGATATAAAATGGGAAAATGGGCAAGGAGATGGGGTTGTGATTTACCTCAATACATTGTGTGTTAAGCATTGTCTACATACCAATGCTCTGAAGAGGGATCAAACTCTAGACAGTTCTTTGATGCTAAAATAGTCTGTGTACAATATTGGTGAAATACCATATGCTAGTGTAATCCTAGTGTGATTAAGTGCTTGAAAGAATCACTTATGACCTTGGTATTATATTCAGACTTAGATCAGGGATACTTGGGCCGTATATACTCAAAATTTGGAAGAATAAGTATGTTTCTCTCAATGTACACAATTAGAATATATCTAAAATTTGTAATTGTGGGACCCCTCTTGCCATCCAGTGAACAAATGGGTATAAAATGTGCTTATATACCAATATTTTTGAGATTTCTTCAAATTGGGATTTCAAAACATGTAAGATGACCTATCAAAATGAATTTGAATTTATAAAATCAACCATTAATTGGCAGGAGGACAACACTGATAGATTTAGACACTACCAGCCAATGGAATTGTCTTGAAAGAGCGATTTCATCTAAGGAGCCGTGAAAACTAAACTGGAAGTATGAACAAGTCAAATAGTGAGTCTAGGTTGCTTGGAATGAGGAATAAGAACATTGAGTATAAAATTTTCCCAAAGATAGAGGGTCATCTACATAGAAGAAGTGGAATAACAGTTTAAAACTATGGAATTGAGCATATGTTTGATGTGCATAAGGAGTGTTCACAAGTGCATTATTTTAGCATTAAATGTTAATTTTAGTCTCTACATTCCCCCTCTTTTATTCTAGTGATGAAATAAAGCAAAAATATTAAAGTAAAAGGAAAAGTGTTATACCTGAGCTTACATGCGAAGAATAATTTTGAATGTAGATCACATGCTGAACTGTGCTTCATGTGAACCTTCAATGAAACATGTACAAATAAGTCCTTACTTAGGATAAAAATATGAAAGTAAAGATAATAAACCTATAGATAAAATAACAAGGAACACATACACCTTTTCATGTATCAAACCATTGTGTTTTCTGGTACAAATTTGGTGACTAAAGAGGGTAGAACCATTAGAGATTTCTTTGTTGAAACACTCAGATTGGATTGTGCATGCCCTAATATTCATTGGTAGGAGAATATTCTTAAAAAATCAATATTCACTTGAATTCATCATCTCACAAATCAAGGTAGTACAATAGCTTTGAATCCTTATATGAATCCCAATAGATCAATCTTGTGCAAAAATGGTGCAAAAATTTGAATCAACAATTGCAAATAGAATAAAATTCATTCTGGTGTAAAACTGGTGAAAAAATGATATGAACTAAGTTTAGTGTATATAACAAAGAGAAAAACATGAATTTCCATTCCTTTTGAAAAAATTGGTGCAAAATTAAGCAATAAAGTGATCATATGCTGCGCACAGGCCCCAAGTATGATATTTGAGAATATTGATTATGATAACTGAGTAAAAACTTGTGTAATATTTTGGAATGCATGGTGCGCACGATGCCCTCAATTTGAGTGAATTGTCTAATAATATTGTGTATAAATCTGTAACTATGTCCGAGTAACCCCTAAAAACTATTTTGTATACTGAGTATATTTTGAGAATATTTGAAAATATTGTTTCTGAATTCTAGGATGAAAGCACACTATTTAGGACAATGCCAGCCTGCACCAATGTCCAAATGGTGTGGTGTTTCTTGAATATACTTTCTAGGTAAAAATTGAGTATGCATTGTGATCAACTGAGCAAGTAATGTTATTTTCTATCTATGTAATGGACTATTGCATCTTAGTCTCTAAGGCAAGTCACTATATATGCCCCCTCTTTTGAGGTGAGTTATGAAGCCCGCACAATATCTTATATCAAAATAAAAATATATGTTGATGTTGTAGAAATATTGAAACTTATATTAATAATGATAACATTGGATATCATGGCATCATATTGAGAATATAAGTAAAATAGTAATTCATGATACATGTAAAGCCAAACATACATAGTGTCATGTCTAAATAGATGTTAGCAATTAGGAATGCAATGAACAATAATCATATATTGAATATGTTAAATTGATATATTATTACTTTAGGAAGATGCATGATTTTGGTCATGGCATTATCAAACTAAATATATGCATGATATCCTTCATGGCATCAAAAATTGATCAAAACATAACAAACAAGAGCCATAGCCATGATGTGCACATAAAGAGTACATGTAAAATCACACAAAGAAAGGAAGAAGGCAAAGGGGCTACATACAATGGACATGTTCAAATGTCACTTACACACATATAAATACAATAAGGATTAGAGCCACGAGCAAGAACATGTTCAAATGTCCACAATCTAGAGAAGTTAAATACATAAAACATGAAACAACAAAGCAAACATGATAAACATGCATGAATAAGTGAAATTATATACATAAGCAATTTGTAACATCATCCTATTCAATGATACATGTATCTAGTGAGATAACAATGTTAAATTAAGTGATAAAATAATGAAATATCTACGTAATGTAGTGTATTATAATAGGAACAAAAGGGATAGTCATAGAGTGATAAAACATGTGTAAAATATGCCCCCAATAAACTTGTTATGATGCAAAAAAGTTGTAAAAATTCTATTAATATTTTGAATATGAGAGATTAGAGCTTGTGTTCACTTGAAACATGTCCATTAAAATTGGACAAGAGTGCAGTGGTGACTATTTGGAAAAGTGCGGTTTCCTTTGTATAAAGTTTGTAGGTTTAAGACAATATCACCACCTGCAACTGCATCTAAAAGTGATGACCTATATGTTATTCAACTCACTCAAGTGCACTTGTGAAACATATTTGATATAAAACTAGATATATAGAAGTAATGCATATAATGAAGCACCAATTAACTGATGTAAATGAAGTACACCTATCAATGCATAGATCCTAATTTTTAGGATTCTTGAAATATTATATTTTTTTGTATTTTTGAATATGTATAATTGGAAAGGAACATGCTAACTAATGACTCCCAAAAGATCCTCACAATAAATAGGTCATGTATCTAACATAGGAAGGATGACCTCTCATGAATGGAAAGTATCATGACATTGAAATATATAGTCTCAACTTGAAATCTGAAAACTAAAAATTGATATAACTTTGTAACATAAGTGTCATTGTCATGATGATAATTTGTAGTATGATGTGTATATTGTTTAGCATGGTGAAATTTAGGACTCTTTGGAACCCATCATGTATTATAAGAAACATGTATTGGTATTCATTTTGGAACACTCTTAATTCCTTGCAATATCAATCTAGGATGTGATGGAGTAGAAAATGGCTCCATAGAATCTACGACAAATCATTCTTTAAGTGGATTTTCAATGGTAGGTATCCTCAGAAATTTGACCACTTGATTTTGAATTATCTGAATAGGCTGAACCTTTTTAGGTTGCTCAATTGATGTTTGCTATTTGGAAATAATAACCTTTGGTTGGAGGGGTATTCATATGGAATACCATGAATTATGGTACCTCATTAGTGTAAATTTATTTTAGACATCTGTGTACTGTAGAAGGTAATTCATGAAGTTACTGAATTCGAGAACTTCCTAATAGTATTTTGAAGACTCTTACACTAGCTACTACTATAAATTGGTGGCCACGTGATGGACGAACCTATAGTGGTAATGTGATCTCACCAATCAAACTTTGAACATTTCCATTGAATCCCTTAATTACTACTGTTGTATGAAGTAAACCCTTATTTATGTATCCAAAATTAGAGAGATGTGTGATAGTGTGCATATTCACACTTGAACCATTATCATTCATAATATTCTATATAAGTTGATGATCAACGTAATTTTGAATGAACAAAGAGTGCAAATCAAAAGCATCATCTATTATCTCATGCTCTGCAAATGCAATAAGTGGTTTAGATGGTGCTAAAACATGATAGGTACCAATAATTCCATTCAAAGGATGTTGTGCCTCTGTATGAGGATGATAAAAAGCTAGTGGATAATTTGCATTATAAATGGACTTCTGATTTATTTGTTGTTTCTTGACCTATATGCTTAGGGAAATGATCATTGAATATATTCATTTTTCTACTCTTGCTTATGCATTTGTATTGTCAATAGATGTACTATCAATATATGTTCTCATGTATCAAATCATATATCTTATGTTCAAAATGATGCATATGTTGGTAATATGCCTTGGTGCTCTATGAAAATTATAAAAATCATTTTGATCGAATCCTTTTGGAAGAGGTTTACTAACATCAACCTATTTAATGGGAGGGAGAAATATGAGACAACATTCCAATGACTTTTTTAACAGCTTATAGGGAGCTTTTGACAAGTTGGTAAAATGTTTCCTTGGAGGAGCAGATAACACAATGTGTTAAGGAGGTTCTAAAACTGCATTCACTGTTATCTTTGGATCACTCTAATTTTCACTTGACCTCACCTTATATGGTGGATTACTTAGACTCTGTGTTATAATTAGAAAATGGGTTGGTTACATACTTTAGCTTATTCAATGCAACCAACTTAACCTCTCTTTCCTTAACTATGTGACATAAATTAGAAAATGATAGAAACTTTTGAAACATAATAGATTCATGTAGAGGTGAAAGCAAACTCTGTTTGAAAATCACTTGAAATTACTTATCTACCATATGATTCATCATCTGGGATAACATGGTCTTATACCCTAATACATAATTTGTGATAGGCTCATTGGATTATTTTTTGAGCTAAGGAATGTGTGCATGGAAAATATTTTCACTTATGTTAATTGAGAAATGTGCAAGAAACAAATTTGCCAAAGGATTGAATGCATGAATTGACTGATATGGTAAATCATAAAACCATATCAGAGCCTACTCTTTTAAATTCATGGGAAATAGCTTGGTCAACCACCTATCGTTAGATGCATAGTCCAAATAAATGTAAACTTAGGTGCCACAAAACCAAGTGGTCAAGGATATGATGAAATATACTGACCCAATGAAGTATGCAGTAAAGTCTATGAGTTAAGTGTTTGATTAGGTTCTAAATAATCTTGTTCCAAATTTAACACCTTAGTTTATAGAGCTAAAATGTTTTGCATAAGGGATTATACATTAGGAATAAAATGCATGTTAACCAAAGGCGGTGTAGAGAGTTATTAAGTAGGGATTAGAATAGTGATTTGCTAAAAACCTTGTGTTTCCCCTATAGTAGTTTTTGGTATAAAAGTTGTATTTAGTGATGTAGAGAAAGGTAAGGAACCCATAGCAGTAGATGCCTTATACGATTGAGCTAGGCTTGCATTTTAATTTCCAAAAGAGTTTGTAAAATCATATGATAATCTTGAGGTGGTTAACGAATTGTTTGTCAAATTTTTTTAATAACTTGAACTTTTTTTGGTTGATGATGGATTTTGATTGAAGCATAAACTGATCTAGGACACAATTAGGGGCCCAGATCCCCATGTAATTAATTAACCACTTGAATACCACCTATATATTAAATACTATCAAATGTATACCAACTATTACCAACAATAACCACCACTAGCCTTGAGAATAACCAATGGACATTAACGACCCCAATAATACAACCAATGGCCACAACCAACCTCATATGCCTTTTCAAATATTTGAATTTGGGTGGGGATTAAAACAAACAAGCCAACTAACCAACTCACCCACATCTAATTGGCTTAATAAATTGAACTTTATTAGGCTCCCATAATTCATTATTAATAGGTGAAACTACATCTTGATGCTCATCTTGAGAATCAATGTTGTCCTAATTATATTGTTCATGCTTTGAAATATTGTCATTCACTTCCACAAATTCATCTTGTTCATTATTATTTGAAGACCTTGATATATCCTTGATCTTATCCATATTATGTGCCTTATTGAAATAAATATGAGTATGTTCAACTTGAATACCACTCAGTCTAACACTTCTTCTAAGAAAGGTAGAAACAACTTTATTAGATTGCATAAAATATGTAATAGAAACTTGAAAGATTGATGTTAACAAAGAATTTACTATATCTAAAAATTCTAATACAACAATTAGAAATAATAATAAGAAGGAAAGAAACCCTAGCAACATGAATAGTTAGGGTTTTGCAATATTCAACAATATATTAACTCACTAATATGTTTAATTAAAATTAGAGATTAAGAGAGTATTAATATGATTATGACAAATAACTGATTAAATTAGAATGCATAAAATACACAATTATCACACATAACTAATTTTCAACTTACTATTTTTAGAAATATGCTAAAAGGGAAAAGTACTAAGAAAGAGATGACTTAGTTGGAACTCAAGTTTGTTGGATTATAATAATGATTGTGCAATTAAATGTTGGACTATGTAAGATTATTGTGAATTAGGAATATAACCCCACATTATTTTGAAATAAGGCCACGTTGTATGGACTATGTCGGTCTACATTGTTGTCTATAGGGTGCATTGACATCCTTAAGGGTTTTTTTCCCTTTATGTAAATTTAGATTAATGCACCTTTACCTATAGATATTGTGTGTATATGCGGATACCTTTGCGTAGTTGTAGGGGTTGATGTATGGCTTCTTCTTCACTCAAAACCTTAGCTTAATGATAAGGAAGAACAAAAGTTATAAAATAGGGGAAACAAGCAAGGAGATGGGGTTGTGCTTGACCTCAACACCCTGTGTGTTGAGTGCTGCCTACATACCAATACTTAAAATATGGATCAAACTCCATGTAGCTCTCCCATGTTATGATGGTCTATGTAAAATACTGGTGAAATGCTACATGCTGGTGCAATCTTAGTGTGATTAAGTGCTTGAAATGGTTATTTGTGACTTTGTTGTTGTATTCAAACTTAGCTTAGGGGTGTTTGGGTTATATGTACTAATAATTGGAAATAATAAGTACCTTTCTCTCAATGTGTAATCAAAATATTTTTGAAATTTACAATTGTAGGAGCCTCTTGCCATTTATTGAACAAATAGGTAGAAAATGTGCTTACATAGTGGTATTTTTAAAATTTTATCCAATTAGGAGCTTGTGAAACGTGTGAGATAACCCATTAGAATGAATAGGAATTTAGAAAATTAGATTTTAATATGCAAGAGGATGAAATCAATGGATTCAGACACTACTAGCTAATGAGATTGTCTTGAAGGAGCAATTTTGTTTGAGGAGCAAAGACAACTAAACTAGAAGTATGAATTAGTTAACGAGTCTAGGCTACTTGGAATGAGGAATATGAACATTTAGTATTATAGTTTCCTAAGGATAGAGGTTCATCCACATAGAAGGAAAGGAATAATGGTTTCAAATCATGAAATTGAGCATACGTTAAGTGTTCATAAGGAGTGGTCACAACTGCATTGTTTTATCATTAAATTTTAATTTTCATGTCTACATTGCCTATCTTGAACTAGTGCATACAAGCACACATTTTTGCTCCTCTAGCCTCATTCAATTTTACCACTTTGATTTTTTAGAGAAGAAAGACAATTTACACTTAATTAGTAGTATTTAAAATCATGAGTGAGGCAAACTATTTTTGTTGAAGAGGTTTTGAGAGAACATTAATGGAAGGCAACAATCTACTTACCAAAACTCATACGAAAATACTCCCAATCCTTCTATCTCTTGAAAGGTTCACACAATAGAAGCATCTTAATTTGAGGGTCATCCACATAGAAGTAAAGGAATAATGGTTTAAAATCATGGAATTGAACATAAGCTAAGTGTTCATAAGGATTGGTCACAAATGCATTGTTTTATCATTAAATTTTAAATTTAGTGTCTACATTGCCTATCTTGAACTAGTGTATACAAGCACAGACTTTTGCTCCTCTGGCCTCATTCAATTTTACCACCTTAATCTTTTAGAGAAGAAAGACAATTTACACTTAAAGAGTAGTCTTTAAAATCATGAGTGAGCCAAACTATTTTTATTGAAGAGGTTTTGAGAGAGAAATAATGGAAGGCAACAATCTACTTACCAAAACTCATACAAAAATACTCCCAGTCCTTCTATCTCTTGAAAGGTTCACACAATAAAAGCATCTTAATTTGAGGTTCATCCACATAGAAGTAAAGGAATAATGGTTTAAAACCATGTAATTGACCATAAGCTAAGTGTTCATAAGGATTGGTCACAAATGCATTGTTTTATCATTAAATTTTAATTTTAGTGTCTACATTGCCTATCTTGAACTAGTGCATACAAGCACAAATTTTCGCTTCTCTGGCCTCATTCAATTTTACCACCTTAATTTTTTAGAGAAGAAAGACAATTTACACTTAAAGAGTAGTCTTTAAAATCATGAGTGAGCCAAACTATTTTTGTTGAAGAGGTTTTGAGAGAGCAATAATGGAAGGCAACAATCTACTTACCAAAACTCATATGAAAATGGTGGTGTGTTTGATAGCATCCTCCCACCAAACAATCTATCCCATGTTAGAAGATAACTGAGGAACAAATGTTACATCCGTTTTACCCTAGTGGAAAAAACAATGACAATGCGGGTTTATTTTACCATAAGAGATTATGGAATGTTATTTTATTAATATTGTAATTAGTTAGATGACAATGTTTAACATTTTAAATATGAGATTTCAACATTTTAGTGGTTATAGAAAATGCATGTTGATGTGATTATTTATACATTTTTGATATAGATATAATAATTCATTTAATGTATTAATTTATGTTATTATTTTCAACTATTTATGTTGATAATGAATCAACTACCCTCTTTCTCTATCTAAGATGGATGCAGGAAATCCTATCCATTACCTCGGATCAAAATCCTGAGGGATGGCATCATATGGGAGAGGGTGAAAAATCATGGTAGCTAAGGGCATAAAGAATGAATTTAGAACAGTCACACACCCACATAGTTTATTTAAGTGGTATTGGGTCTTATAGTGTTTTTATATATGATGTTGACGATCATTTATTTCTCATGATACTTTTTTTGTGTGCTCTTACTTCAGATGACCTGTGCTTTACGATTATACTTGCCTGATTATATTCAGTATACTTGCAAGTCATAACCTCATGTTGTTTAAATACTTGTTTTGCATGCTAAGTGTATTCTCATGTTACTTGAATACTTGTTGAGATGTAGTCTCATATTGATTGATTAGTTGTATTTATAAGAGGTATGGTCTTAATGCATAATAGTCTAGTTTATATGGCATCAATTATGTTGTGAGAAATAAAAAACATATAAACCTTATTGTATGGTAATAAGAGTTCTAGAAAACATTTAAAACCACCATGGAGGGGGGAGTGTGCATTGCATGACTTTGTATATGTTATGAAACCATTAGTAAAGGTAAGTTAAAAATTTGATTATTACTTTGGAACATAGGATAATAAATGATTATTCAATACAAATATTGAATAAGTCAAAAGCTCATCATTATTGTAAAAAAAATCAGGGTTTTCCTTGGGTTATGAATCAAAACATGAAGTTGGGGGATATTATTATGTTTTAACATTTAGTAGCTCGAGTTTTGAAATAATTCCACTCTATTTTGAAACCCTACAAATGGTATTGGTTTAGTTCAATTAGAGAGTTCAAAAATGGCTCAATCTACAGTAAATGCATGCATTAGTGATATTTAAGTTGCATTTAGTAAACTATAGTCAAACTACAAAGTAAATAAATGGAACAAGTCACATGAGTTTTCTCAAGGTTTGTGAAAATAATTTAGAGTGCATGCAAAACAAGGTTATGAGCATGTTAATAGAGAATAGGGATGAAAGTAAGAAAGATAGAGGAATGAGACATGATGATTGTGGAGGAGAAAGGGAGTAGAAAAGTTGCAAGGGTCGGTATTTCAAGAAATAATCCAACTACCATTTCTCATATCCATGTAACTAGTATGGTTTTTCCTAAGACAGAGTATGGGATTTTAAGGGTTTAAAGGTGGGTTTGTTTATGTAATTACTAATTTTATTTGATGATATGGAACTTGTAAATTTAGATTACAAAGAATGAAACACTATCCCTAACGGTTGTAGTGAGTAGGGTTCTTTTTATGTGGTCAAACAAGGCCATTGTTTGCCTATACTCCTTAAGCCTATAATACCATCTACCCAATCATTTTAAAGTGAAATCCTTTTTTTAAAACATTCAAAACTTAACTTGTTATGGGAAATAACAGTTCGGTTATTTTTCCTTTTAGGTAGACTGCTTGTTTGGCTATTATGAATTGTTGGTTTATTAAAAAAATTATGAGATCTTTCACCCAATATGGACCTAGGCTCTCACTTGCATGATGATAGAGGGGATTCCCATATTGAAACATTATTTAAGAAACTTGAGTTTTTATTTCAATGGTATTTAAATTGACTTGAGTGAAATAATACTAGGGCTTCAATTATACTAAAATGGTTGTATCCAAGTTGCATTTGTTATTTTAAAATGGTCATAATGTATCAATACTTATTAATTATATTTTAAAAACTACCATAGTCATGGTTTGATACAAAAAGTCAGGATGTAGAAAATAGTAGTCACTAACTTGACTAGATGTAGGTCATCATTATGGATTAAACCCATACTGGTGGTGGTGTATTATTTTTGCCTTGTAAATGGATTTACTGATTATGGCAATTGCCACCATGAGGCTGCAATGTGTATGGACATTGTGTGAAGTTTAAATGGTTATTAAATACTTGAATTATGGTTTTTCAATTTATAACAAACCTAGAGGCTAGTAAACCAATTGGATGTAAATAATTTATGATTGAATTCCTAAGCCAATTTAGCTATATCATTTTTTGCTTATGTGAATAATGACTAGTAGATCTAAAACAACTGTAGCATTTGGTATTTGAACCGGTTTGAGTTGCAATGAGGTTTTTCAATTTTGGAATATGGTTTTAATGAGATCATTTGATCTTTATAAACATGTGGGTGTGAATTCACTCCCACTCATAGGATTGTAAGGGACAAATGTGATTAAGTTGAGATTTCTATTCAATTTATGAGTTTAATATGAAGCCCATGGATTTTTGTTGAGGTATGGCTTAAAATGAAACTTCAAACTTGATTCAATTATCATAAGCATGAAATTTTAATTTGGGGTAATGGAATAGTATGAAAAGGACATTTGTAATAAGATTACATAGGTTTGTGGGCTAAGAATATATACACTTTTAGTTAACTGAAATAAAGATCATAATTCAAGCAAACAATGGTATTTATGTATGAAATACAATGACCTTTAGAGTAATTATACAAATATGTATGTATATTAGTTTGTTATAAAATAGATTTATAGCTAGTCATATTAATAAAAATGAAACGCATCTAAATTAATATATTACATAAGTATATTATTCTTAGATGATTTTATTTACACATTGAGTATATGTTTGCTTGATGAGTTTATAAAAGAGTTCCTTGAAATGGTTTATTAGCTTAAACCAAACTTGTGATTATCATACTCTTATGTGAAAGACTTATAAATAACATTCCATTTGTATATCTTATTTGGACTATCTGGTGTGTTTTAATTATGAATGATGTTGATTGAGATTAGTGTAAAATAGTCATCCTTCTTGTTAAGGGATGACAAGTGATAGGCAAGGAGCCTCTTTACTAGTCACTCATCATCGATTAACAAGAAGAATAATGTTGACTATATGTTATATTAGAGAGTATTGCTAATGTAGAATATGACTTAGCTATATTTGAAGTCTGTAATCAATACAAATGCTTTTACTAAATTAATGTTATAGCTGTATACATTATCTATCCATTGTACTTTCTAGTTTACATGTATGCTTGATGTCATATTAGATATAGGAGTATCCATGGTATGTATGACTGATACATGTAATAGTGATTAAACTTTCACATTGTTATTGATTAGTTCTTGATGTTTGTATCACTATTATCTACCCCTTCATAAAGGGAAGGGACACTTCCAATGGGAAGGTGTATGGGAGGATGTTGGTCTATGGTTGGGGGTAAAATGGCCAGATGATGCTTTCCCTCCTTATAGGTTATCATAACTAAAAATAATTGTGTACTCATGTCTAACTTAGGAGCTAATTTCTCACATAATTATTGAAAATTTGATGTATTAATTTATTGTACTATTTAGCAGTCGTTGATGACAATATTGTATTTTGATATAGTTTTGTGCAATATTGTACAATAAAAGTTGTGATTGTATTCAATATATGGAAATGTACCTTATTGTATAATTTTTTTGATGTTAATTTTATAGTACTCTACATGGGTTATTGTAACTATTGTATTGTACAACTGAGATTATTATTGCTCTTATTTGTATGATACTGTTTAAGTCTTGAGAGGATTGAACAATGCATAACACTTTATGTAGTGGAATATAATGATAATAACTTTATTAGTTTAGACTACATTATGCTTGATGACTAAACAATAAATTTAAATAATTTTGAACTAATTGGTTGACAAATAGTAATGACATTAAATTTAAAAAAAAATGTATAGTAATTTTTCCTTCAAACTTGGTAGTTGTAATAACAAGGTTAGAAATCATGGGAATATGAGTAGAGGTTATCTCATGCATAAGATGGAAAGTGTTGAGATATAAATGATTCCTAAATTTTTTAGAGAGAAACGCATTGGAAACAAAATTTATTGACATGTCAAGATTGGTATTGAAAGATACAAATCTTTGTCAATGATCATATCTCTATCTAAGAATTTAAAAACTATTTGATGGCCTTGCCAAAGATTCAACCAAGTGAACCATGTTATTTAAGGTTAGGGTTGAAAATTAAAAGCTTGTTGGATATGTAAAACAATGCCTCTCACTTGCACACCACTACACATGGATTAAATCACCTTTATTTAAGGAGGACTCCACCATGTTGAAATCTACATAAATTCTAAAAACACTATAAAAGTTCATTAAGAAACCACAATGAGAGAAAATCATGTTGGATGACATCATTGGAAGCACACATATTGAAAAATCCAACTAAATGGTTGTCAACATCAAACCAAATGCACACAACTCAGGTGGTGGGTTCTAAACCCAAGTAGATGACATGTGAATCCCAACATTGCAAGAGTAAGGTATCCACCCTAATTTTTTAAATCTTAAGATTTGTTTGAAAAATTACTGCTTGTGGAAAAATAAGTTTGATAGCAGTTTATAGTGAAAAATTAATGATTTTGACTTCTTATTGGTAAAGAATTTATCAATATGGAAACTTTTGACGATTATACAACCCTATATACTTAAGTTTCAACTTTGTCAAGTCCCATTCCATGAGAGCACTATCATGGAATAATATTGAGGTTTGTATCATTATCAAGCCCATTCATGGTGAAGTATATATTATGTAAAAAGTTTTTTATTAGATGTCATAAAATTTTATAATTGAAAAGGGCAGTGTTGGTTCATCATGTATTCTCCCTCCTCTACCTTTAGCGAAGGGATGAAATAAGGGAAAACCATTGATTGGCAAGGATACAATGGATTAAACATAGTTTACGAAGTAGAGGTAAAGGTATGAAATCCCATGTATTCATTATATTTTACAAAAATGGTGAACATGTTTTCAAAAAACTATGTCAATTAGGTAAAACTATGACACAAGGTAAATCAGACTAAACAAAATAAATCACAATAATTCAGATATACCTAGTACTAAAAGTAAGGAACTAAAAGTACAATGAACTAAAAATGATAAACAAGAACGAAAGATGAAGAAGGATAAAGATAAATATTTGGAACTAACACAACTAGATATAAACAAATGCTTGAAATGCAAAGAAGAAGGTTATAAAATTATGCATAGTGAACTCCAAAAGTAAAGCTATGTTTCTTGCTAATGACCACTTTCCTAGCTCATCAAAAAGGGTTAAAGACTTTATATTGCTATCCAAAGTGACACTTTATTTGGATGTGGAATCTTGTGTCAAAAATGGTATTATTGATCTTCGTAGTTTGAAAATTATTAAAAACCTTTGACAATAATAGATGCATAGATGCCTCTCTCATATTTGATAATAATTACAAACAAATGTCAAAAACTTATATCTTATTAAAGTAACCCTAATACAAACTAAGACCTTCATAAAGCACACACTATAGAAAGATATGTGTAAGGCTAATTGAATCATGCCCCCTTGGAGAGTTGTAGCTAAATATCAATGTTAAATCAAGGCTCAATATAGTTCTTGTGCATGTGACTGTCCCTTCCCAATGTGTGGAGAGAAGCTTACATCTTCTCTCCTTGTGATAATAAAATGCAACTAGTATGATATTTTCATTAGTCCCTCTCTTGGTACAAGTATGCAAAAATTGAAATGCTTAAAATCAATTGAAAGTATTGAAGAACATAAATAGAATAATGATACTATGCCTAAGACTTGTATAATGCCTTCATATTTGTTATTGAAATGCCTTATGATGTTTTGTATATATATAATTCTATAATTTTAATTAATAACCTATTGTGAGTCCATGCAATGGGTAAAAGAGGAACAAGGGCTAAAGGAACCATAAATGGAAAATGACCAGGTTGCTAAAAATGGTCAACACATAGAAATAATAGAGGAAGAAACAAAACAAAGATATCCAAACTTAGAGAAACACATAAGAAGGTTAAAACAAAATAAAAATAAAAGCATGAGATCACATGGAGAATAAAGGAGATGTAAAAACACAAAGAAAGGTAGAAATAAATACCTAATTTGAACCAAAGATTCATATACACAAAACCATGCTATAGACATTGAAATATTAAGGTTTGTACCAAAATTAGGTGTCTACATAATGCCACACTTTGTTTTGCATGCGTTTAAGTGTATCAAAGTAAAACAAATGATGAAAAAGTGATAACTGAATACACCTAAGGGGGATTGAAGATGAACTTTGAATCTCTGAAATGGATGCACCCATGATCCAATGTCAAAAAATTGAATGTACTTGCAAGAAAATATGGATGCCCATAAGTAAATCAATGTCATGGTAAATTGGTAATCAATTTCATCAAATGAAATGAAATAATATGGGAATAAATAAATGAATGAAAACACTTGGTGGTATGCGAACCATTTGAAACTCTAAAACTAAAGAATAAAATTGAAAATTGAAAATGGAATTAGAAATTAGTTTGTTAGTTTTTCATCATAGGGTAAAAATATATACTTTTTGATCATAGTAGTAAACATATGGCAACTATTTTATCCGCTTGGTCCCTTAGAGTCCCGCTTACTCTGGTTAGTTTAATTAGAACATGTAACTAGTGATAGAATAGTCTAAATAGATGCCCCCATTTTTAGGTGATATATTTTCCTACATATCACTCATCTAAAAATAAAGAGTCATGTGAACCTTGGGTAATATAGATAAAATCATAAATTTGTAACCATTGTGAAAACTCATGTACAATATAGGAAAATATAATAACATAGAAAGATGTAATCATGTATGCTCAATATGTAAAATGTACCCCCATATGAAGATGTTGATGTAGAATCATGACAAGTAAGGGTGTAAAAAGAGAAGGGAGAGGAAAATGATATGCCCTTGTGGTACCTAGAGGGATATGTGATATTACCCATTGTAATAATATTCGCCAATATGGACAATGTATATCAATAAATGTATCAAGTATAGTAACTACAATGTGACTAAGATGTATGAAGGATGCTAGGGAAAGGTTAGTCATGATATAGGAAATGTAGGATAAATAGGAACATGGGTGCAATAGGATACACATAAGTAAGCAAGAATTGGTAATAGTCATTGAGAAGATACTCCCAACATCAATAAGTGATACGAGTGTAGGAGAAAAATGTGCTCCAATGATGAACAATAGTGTGTCCATAATATGGAGGGGAAAAAATATATGTAATAGTGTGGCATCCTTGATAGCATAAGATATAATTGATGAAGCTCATGAAAAATATATTGGTATGATTCTCCCAATGGAAATATATAAATACTAAATTATAGGAATAATAAATATTTATATCAGTTGGTGATGTATGAGAACTAATTTGTTGTCCCCAATGTAGGTGAGATATGGTACATTAAGCTAATAAAGGAAAAATAAATGACTCAAGTGTAAAATTAGTACATGTGCATGATATTCATTGGATTCTTCAAATGTTTTCCTTCTAATTTAGCCAAGTGACAAGCCCATGTATGTAGTTTATCTATAATAATAAAGGAACATAGCCATTTAAGTTTGGATTTGACTTTATTTTCTTTGTATGCATTTTTATTTTTATTTTCTTTTGGTATCAAGTCACCCAAATTGAATTCTCTTAATTTGATCTCTTTGTTATAATATTTATTTAGGTGGTTTTGATAAATTTTGAAGTGTTCAATAACATGTATACATGCCTCATCCAACATTTCCAATCACTTTTATCTACATTCATTATCAGCAATAATACCTTTTAAGGACACGTTAAGAGAAGGAATCTCAATATGTCTTGACACTCATACTATATGCCCATTAAGCATATATAATTTAACTATGCCAATCCTTACCATGTATAATAATTGTTTTGCTTAAGATGTTCACAATTATATTATTTGTAACACCAACTTGACCATCATCTTGTGGGTAATATGTAGTATAAAATGTATGTGAAATCTTATATTTAACACAAAACTTCTTAATTGTCTTAATTATTGAAATATGAACCATTTTCTATAATAATATAAGATGGTAGGATAAATCAAGAAATGACCAGTCAATAATAATATACTATGTACTTAGCCATGGTGGATTTTAAAGGAATAAGTTTAACCCATTTGGTAAAATATTAAGTAATAATAATGATGAATTTGTGACCTTCTAATGATGGAAAATTATGTTTTCCCAGTATATCAAAACATTAAATGGAAAATGGCCAAGGAGAAATAATAGGTTGTAATTATTGAGATGGTGCATATGTTAAAATACTATGTCATTGAAATTGATCTCAAACCTTTACATATTCTTGATATTCATGTTCTATTTTAGGCAAGTAGTAACCCATTCTAAGTAACTTATATGACATGGATTTTCCTCTCAAATGTCCACATTCACTATAATGAACCTCTTCTAATGAAATTTTATCTTACTCACAGCCAAGGGATCTAAGTAAATGTCCATCGAAAGATATCTTGAAAATATTATCACCAATGATAACATATTGAATAACATATTTTATAATTTCATGAAAAATCTGAGGGAATAGTTTCATATGATATCAAAGTTGTAAATATTTGTATACCTCTCTGAACAAGGCATATCAATGTTAATGAAAAATACATCTAATCCATCTGGAGATGGTAATGTAAAGGTGGATTATTGTAATCTATTAATAATTAATATAACATGACCATCAATAATTTAAATAAGAAAATGTGAAAGAAATCTAGCCATAACATTTGTATGACAATTGTTTCTTCTAGGAACATTACAAATCTGAAAGTCATCAAAGTGAGTGATCAAACTATGCACAATATATCAATATGGAATTAATTTTTTTTTGTTTGATAGGCACTTATTACTTGGTTGATGAAAAGTTGAGAATCACCATAAAATTTTATAGATATATTCTTTAAATCACACATGGTGTGTAATCTTGAATCAAAGCCTCATATTATGCTATGTTATTGGTACATGAAAAATATCAATTGATATACAAATGGCATAATATAACCCTGATGAGTCACTTATAAAATTTTGGCCTTGACCTTGACACTTGAAGCACATTTTAACCCATCAAAATACAAGGTTCATGTTTTTTTCAAATTGGTACACATAACAAACTCATTAAGAAAACTGTCATCCATAAGAGTATGGTCTATTAAGGGAGCCATGCCTAACTAGTTGGTGATGACCTACAATTTTACTAATTTATGTGGGATAAAATTAATATCAAAATCCATAAGTAACATGACACATTTATTTATAGATAAGGATTAAGCATGATATATGATATGTTTCAATACTAAGCATGCAATGTGTAATTTTCTATGTGAAAAACATAATAGTTTAGGATAAATTTTTTATTGAGTTGTAATTATTTTCATAATAAACCAATGTGTGAATTATGTAATAATTAGTTCTCTCTCTCTATGCTCATTACCATATTGTGTTGATTGGTTTCCCAATGTGTGTATGGTGGTAGATATATATAGTGCTAAAGGTTGGTCAGGAATAAGTGGCATCATATCTTGCGTATTAGCTATATATTATTTAAATTCATAAAAACATTTCAACATTATTCATCCCATTCAAACTTGGTTCCTTTATTTAACAATTGAGAAAATGGTTGAGTTTTATCAACTAAATAAGCAATAAACCATCTAATGTCTTGGAGTTTTCCTTGCAAAGGTCTCAATTATTTTAGTCCCTTTGGCATATGCATATCAACAATAGATTATACTTGCTTAGGATTAACCTCGATGTTGTATTGGGGAATGAAAAATACCAATAACTTTATCAATGTCATACCAAAGACACATTTAGTTAGAATTAACCTTACATTGTATTTTTGTAGTCTTTCAAATATTTTTACAAGTCTTTAACAGGGTCTTTGTATACACACTATTTTTAAACTTTATCATTTACTGATGATTTTTATCTTACAATAACCTATCGAGTTTCAATCTATCTGAGTGCATGACCTAAAGGGTGCATCAATAAATGGGTGGACATACCTTTGGTGCTTTGAAAGATTGTTGGTCCCTATACCATTACCTAAAACCACTATAAGTCACTTTTATTCAACTCCCTAAGCAATTTAAACCTATTTACCCACTTCTCTAAATAATTCCCCTTTCAAAATAGCTAATGACTAAGAAAACATCCTTTTTATTCATTTTTATACTACGTCATCCCTGTCAATTTTGTTAGGGATTTAATGTACATTACAAAACTAAGTTGGCTTGACTAACCTAGTTCAAGACCTAATGGCAACTTTTTCTGTCTAATAAAATATAACTAGTCGATCATGTTAGATAAACTTAAGGGAGGGTTTAGGGTCAATCCTTGGTTATAAATAACACCTTCACTTCAATCCATTAGAGGGAAACATTCATTTTCACAATTTTCCATCTCACAATTTTGCTAATTCTACACTTGAGGAGTCATTGTTTAGGTTCTTTCTTTAGAAGGAAGACAACTTGTCTTATGATAAAGTCTTGGATGTAAAGTATGAGTCTTTGAATCTATAGCTTATTTTCATAGTATGATCCTTATAAATCCATAAAAACCTATTGTAAAGCACCATTGGTCAAGGGAGAGATTGAGGCACAACATATTCATTCAAGATAAGTATCCCTAACTCTTATTCTTTCATTTTTTAGATAGATATTACATAAAGTAATAGATTGAATGTTTGACTACTTAATTAGAATTATCTCTACATTGGATTGAGTAAAGTTTTCTTATTGTTAACTATCCCCTTTTGTGCCAAAAGCTTTAGTGAACACTAGATTATATTTATTTTATGTATTGTAGGCCTATGCAGGGTTATTGTGTGGTGATACATAACTAGAGGTTTTAGAACCATCTCTAGTGTTGTGTGATAAGAGATCCCTTAGGTAGGCTTAGCATATATTGGTCATGTCTTGATATAAATAGCTATGTAATAAGTTGTTGGAAAGATTACCTTATCTGAACTTAGAATTTACTAAGTATGATAAGTTACAAATCCATCATAATTCATTGCATACATTCTGGTGAACTCGATGTGAATCTAACCCTTGCGTTATTTATTTTTTAGTCACAATCAACTAGATCGAGCTAGTCGATCAAGTTTTGTTTATAGGTCTATTTTTTTAGCTAACTAGATCCAACTAGTTAATCTGATCTATTTTCTATTTATAGGTCCAAGATTTTTATCTAACTAGATTGAGTTGTTTAATCTAGTTAATTTCTCTATTTCTAGGTACAAGGTTTACAATCAACTAGGTCATGCTAGTCAACTTAGTTTTATCTTCTCTATACAAGTTCTAATTTTATCAAATGAGATTGAAGCAATTGATCTGATTACTTAACTAGTATTTTACATTTTTTATATCTAAAAAAACTTATCTACTCGATTGTGTTATGCACAATTTTCATTTTTCAGCTAACTAAATTAAATTGGTTAATCCAGTCATTTTATTGCTTTCTACATTTTATTTATAGTCAACTAAATCAATCTATTTGATCTTGTTTAACATTCATATTTTTAGTTTTATCAAACTAGATCAATCTACTTGATTCTATTTATTAATTATGCTTTTAATTTTATACCTTAACAGAATGAAATATCTCACCTAAATGACCCAATCAACAAAAATATATCAATACAACTAAATCGACCTAGTCGATCTTGTTATATCTTCTAGGTTCATTATTAATAGCTTAGCATTTACATCTTATCAATTTTAAACAATTTACAATTCTTATTTTTCTAGTTTAAAAATCTTCCTTATTACTTTACTCAGTTGTCAGTTCTATCAAACTGCATACACACAATAAACTAGATCAACCAATTCTATCTTGTTCTGTGTTTATATTTTCTACCACCAAACTAAATCTACCAAATCAATTTCATTTGTTTGGGCATGATTTTGAACAAATAGTATCAACCAACTTGATTTTGTTCTGTATTGCTTATTTAACTAGATTGACTTCTTCAATTTTGTTCTGTATGTTTTATTTTCCAATATAAACAAAGGAAATTAACATATATTTTCATAATTAATCACAATCACTTATATTTTTGAAATAAAAAGTTGGCTTCTTTTTTATTTTCTTTCAAAAATTACAACTTCGTTTTTGATAAATTGATTTTTGCCTTTGTTTTCATTTTGTTTGGTTTTCCCTAGAAACTGTGTACTAGTAGTTTTAAATCTACTTAGATACTATCGTGAAGGGATACTCGATATTATATTTACATATCATTGAAGAGTTTCATCATTAGAAATTTTTTCAAGAGTCAATATATTAGATCAAGGGTTAATCATGAAATATATGCTCCTTAATTATTTGATAAGTTGTAATTGCGGGTAACGCCCAACCCTCTCACACTATTAGCCAAATTATTTCTGATGCTAAATGTTTCCTCCACTCATTATATTTTAATATATCCCAAATTTTATGTGAAGGAAACAAGGTGGAAAACACCTTGGAAAAAATGGGAGTAATCAACATGGACCTAGCCACGTGGACAAGACCCCACAACTTACTCCATGTTTCCAACCCTTGCTTGATAATGATACAAATCTACAAGTGTTGTAGGTTTATAGTGGAGAAACATGTGGGAACATTAATCATGATTATAATAAGGATTAATTTCACTTTGTGTCATGATAATGACACAAATTTTGAACTTAACGGTGTAATATGTCATTTTAAAAAGGCGTATTCCAATGATAGGGGAATAAAACAAAACATTATAATTTTAACATGCTACTTGGCCCATGACAAATTTCAACATAGTTGAAAAAATGAAAACAATGTCATGGGGGGAGATAGGGACCGTTGTGAACCAATATCATGTGCTAAAGTCCAGGCCAATGACAAAGTATGGAGGAAGATGCAGAAGGGAAGTTTAACTTAGTTCATGCTAAGGATAAAAGGGCATGATGAGATTCTTACTAAAGATTCTATTATAGGATGGAAGCAATAGTAGGTGACCTTTAGGGGGGCTATTGTGGATGTTTTCAAGGAATTGATATGGGAAGTTACTGGTATGACATGTGAGGGCACATAGGACTTCAAAGATAAATAAAGAAAGTAGGAACTGATGCAAGCATTCTTCTAGACAAATACATTCTAGCACAAGGTCAAGAAGGGCTTCCCAAGGGCTGACCTTCCATGAAAATAGTATGAAATCTGCCTACAGGTAATGCGTTACCTTACTCTCAAAGGGAAATTCACCCATATTTTTTCACATCACTTTTTAATCTTAAACCACTTCAAAGGCCTCAGGATTATCTTACCATACCATTTACTCATGTCTCTTGAAGCTACAGTCTTAACCTTTTAGGAAAAACCTTGAGATGATATCATCCATCAAAGATTAATCTTTTTTCTCACTAAATGGGTAACCCCCATGAGAAACTAGGAAATACAAATGATGGAAAGTAGTAGAGATAAAATATATGACAAGGACTTTACTATGGAGGGAATAAAAATAAATGACTCCCCTTTCACCCACCCAAATCCATGGGAGGGAGGGAAGAAGGAAAAGAGAAAGGCTTATGACCCATCTCCCCCACAGAAGAGTTCTGGTAAGAAATTCAGTAGGAGCCTTCAATTTTAATAAGATGTGGAGAAACCCAATTTTAAAATAAATGAGTTTAAGGTTATATAGGTTTGGAGGAGGGACGAGGACCCGACCAAGATTCTAAAGGGCATCGGGTAGAAGCTAACGAAGTTCCATGAAAATTTGTAGAGACTAGGTAGATAAATGGTTTCATATATGGAACAATGGAATAATCTTAAACAAAAAATTAATGAGTTGAGGGAGGGGATTGGGGAACAATAGATAGAGGAATGTGGTAAGCCTAAGGGAACCCATAAATGCAAGGAGATAATCACCATCACCCAGAGAGGTCACAACATAAAGAAAGACAAACTATTGATGAAAAAGATCAGAGGCACGAGGAACAAAGTGAAAAACATGACAAAAGGCCAGAGGGCTAAAATGAGAGGAATGTTAAGCAATAACACAAAGAAATTAGTGGGTGGTAGTATAAAGGAAATTCAATTTGAGGAAATTTAGTATGGGGCTATGCTTGTTTAGTTTAGTCTAGGTCTATTTTTGCTGAAAGTTTGCTTAAGTCACCATGTTGGCCTTGTTTCATCTTGTTGTGTTTGTATTTTCATAATGAACTATGGTTTTTAGGTCCTTACAAAAAATGAATTTAACTAACTAATTAAAAATCTATTTGATAAGTTGCACCATAATTTTAAAGACCAAAAAGTATGATAAGATATAAATGTACCCCAACAAGTGGTGAAATCAGCCTTATATTGATTAACAAGATTTTTATTAATTTGATTATAACCAAAAAAATCCATCCCAACAATATAATCAACAATCATATCAATGTTGTGTAATGGGAAATCATCCTTGGTACATGTTTTGTTAAAGTCTCTAAAGTTTAAACATATTCTAATGTGCCCATCTAGTTTGGCATCAAAATTATTAGAAATCCAAGGTAAATAATAAATAGGTTGTATGAAGCCCATATTTAATAAATTATGGATTCATTATTTAATGAATAAAGAAATTTTAGGATGCATATTTATATTTTTTTCTTAATTGGTTTTGCATCAGGATGAATAGTTAGATTATGAACTGTGATGGATGGGTTAATACTAGGCATGTCAAAATAAGACAAAGCAAATGATTTTGGAAACTCATTATGTAGCTCTCTATGGTTTTTGTCTTATTTAGGTGTCATAAATTCACATTAATAACATGATCTTAGGATCCTCTTGAGTACCATAATTGAATTCAGTGGTTGCTTCATGTAATAATGTAGGTTTCATTTATAAGTGAGGGTTCAAACTCCCCATAATAAGAATGGTAACTTAAGATAGATGGGAATATATCCTTATGATTAAAATATCTTAAATATGCATAATATCCCACATATCATTAAAGAATTTCATCATTAGCAAATATGTCAAAAGTCAATATCTCAGGTGAAGAATCTTTATCAATCAACTTAGGATACAAGCTGTAAAAAAGTAACATTGCTTAATTCATGTTTTTGACTTGTATTATACTTGGAAAAGTGAGCATGTAAAGATTCATCCTTGGTAGCTTTCAAAGGATAAATATTATGCCTGTGATCCACATGGAAAGGTACCTATTTGGATCGAGTCTCCTTAATATATTAAATACATAGTTTAAATTGATGAGGAGTTTGAATGATTGGTTCTTGAATACCTTGCTCATGTTTTCATAATCCTTGACCTTTGTGTCCCATTATTTTTATGTATTTTTATCCAAATCCATATTTTTATAAAATAGTTTGAGCTAAATGAAGAGGTTATTTTAGTTTATTATTAATGAAACAAGTGTTTGTCATACATTTTTAATATTTATCAATAGAAGATGGTGTATCATTAAGAACCTATGATGGAAAAGTTCTTCCATAATGTTGAGGGGTGAAATATAATTGGACAATACCAAAGCTATGCATACCATATCTATATTTCCCTGTATTGATAAGAGTAAAGGTTAGATTGGACAAATACTCATCTATACTATCATTAGGGATGCCACTATCCTCATTGGTCTTATTAATTTTACCCATTTAAAATAAATACAAATGTTTTAGATGGGAATGTATTATTTATATGCCACAATAGATGTTGCAGTGTATTAAGGTGTGGAATGACACTTTTCGTAGTTTCTACCATCTTAAAAAACCATAAAGGAACATCATCTACAAGATAATTATATAGTATAAAGAAATAAAAGGATTATCTCAAATTTGGAGAGAGTTTGTTGTTTTTTATACAAGTCCTATAGCGTTTTACAAAAGGGCACACAACTGTTTAAAACACCACACCAATTATGTAAAATTTTGTCACAAGAAAAATCATGTTAAATAAATTAAATAAAAAATAAATCAAATCTACCTAGTGTTGAAAGAGAGATAATAAAAGTACCATGAATTGATATGATAAGAAGAAATGAACAATATAGGAAGAGATATAAAAATACTTGTTTATAACTTACCTGGATCTTGACAGATGCTCAAAATACAGAGAAGAGAGTTTTATAACTGCGTAAAAATAAACTCCAAAAATCAGGTTTTTTTTTCTAATAATGACTACTTTCATAAAAATTTAGTGTGGCTAACCAATTTCAGCCACTACCAAAAACAATAATTTTTTCCAAATGTGGAATCCTGCTATAGATGTGGTCCTATTGGTCCTCGATTTGAAACTTCCTAGAATCCTTCAAAAATAACATATGTGCAGATGCCTTTCTTAGATTTGTTAATAAGTATATGTAAATATCAAAATATTTTCTCCCTTTGATGTAACCCTAATCTAGTGTAACACTTTGTAAAACATAAAATATAGAAATATATGTGCAAGTTTATTTATCTTGGGCCCCATGAGGGTTGCAACTACATATCAATGTTGAAACATGGATCAATATAGCTCTAGTGTGTGTGAGTGTCCCATCCCCATGGTTGAAGAGAAGCTTCCACACTCTTTCCCTACGATAACCAAATGAAACTAGTAAGATATTTTTCATAGGCCCTCTTTTGGTGCAAGTATGCAAAAATAGAAACCTTGAAATTACTTGAAAGTTTTGATGCAAAAAAATATAAACTTGATTATGTACCAGACTTGTGTAGTGCCTTGATACTTGTCATTGAAATGCCTTAGAATGTTTTATATATATAGACATCTAAAATTATAATTAAAGATATATTGGCACAAAAGTTAACACAAAAATATGAGAATTTGAAAAACATAGGTCCACATAATGGGAAAAAGAGGAACAAGGGCCAAAAGATCCACAAAAGAAAAATGGTTGCTTTCGGTGATTATAAAAAATAGTCAACACACAAAAAAACAAAGGAAGAAACATAATGAAGATATTGAATCATAGATAAACATAGTGGAGAGAGAATAGAATTAAATAAAAAAACATGAGGCCACATCGAGAAGAAAGGAGAAGAGAAAACATAATGAAAGACACTGATAAGTACCTAATTTGAACCAATGATCTATATGCATAAAGTTATGATAAAAACATTGTAATAATAGGCCTTGTACAAAACTTAGGTATCTAGACAACACCTCTTGTAATTTGACATCTTGTAAAGTTTTTTAATCTCAATGAGAGTGTCAGAGATAACTAAGGGTAAAGTAAACACAAAAGTGGAATAAATTGGAGTGGTTTGACATTGCAATGCCACAACAAGAAATGGTTTGAAATTATACCCTGATACCTTATTATTGTTATTATTATTATTAGTATTTCTTCTAAAGGTCATCTAATAATAATTTGACTTAATCATGGATTTGACCTTCTTAGGAGCCAATTTAGGCAAGGGATTCTGGTTAATGATGACCAAAGGGTAGTATTTTTTCTTATGTTTAACCAATTGAAACTAAAAATAGTGACAGGGATAGTAATATATGTGATCTAGGAATTTAACTCAAAGGAGGAGGTTAGTATAGAGTTAGTCTAAAAAATAATTAAAAATGAGCTCACTAACAATATAACATTCTTTAGGCCTGATCATAGGGGGAGTATGATGAATAAACCAAATGAGAACTCAATAAAACTTGGAAGAAAATGAGAAATATAAACATAAAAACACAAATTCTTTACCCAATCCTTGATAGCTCCAAATGGTAATTCAGTTAGCTTGGTCGGTTTATGCATAAGAATTATTCATCAAAGACATATGGCTAACATCATCTCCTCTATGCATCATTGTTGCTGCTTGGATTGATTGATATGGCTTGGCTCAATTTTGACATTATAACACTAGGCTTTTAGCTTCATGAATCTATTCCTAGATTATAACTCTACTTTGATTGAGCACCTTAAATGAAGAGCTCTAGGCTTAATTTCATAGGATTTCAAATCCCTTGGAATGGGTTAAATCTGACCATGGTTGAATTTATTAACTTAAGTTGAGTTTGACATATTCTCAGAATATTTTTTTAGATATTTTCCAAAAGTGACAACTCACAAAGATAATGATTGTGTTCTAGGATATTCTAAGATGCTCTTGAATTTCCTTTATAGTAATTAATTTAATTGATTTATTAGCTCATGGGTGAACTCAATTAGGATTTGAAATTGATTTAACTTGCTAATTGATTTTGATTAGGGTGTGAAAGTTAATTAATTATTTTTAGGCATTTACTCATTTATTTGTTTTTAATTGATTCAATGTGTGTATTTGCCTTGTTTAATTTATTTAATAGGCTAAATTGATTTAAGTTAAGGTTATAAATTCAAATTCAAGACTAATAGAAATTTTTAGATTAAATATTTGATGATTGGTAAGAATTGGTCTAATAGTCTGATGCAAAGCCATTAGTGGCCCAATTTATATGTCTCTAGTTTGCCCCTGTTTGGGAAGATGTTGTAAGCTATAAGTATAGTGAAGTATTTTCAAATAATACAATGGTTTTTTATGCTTACGATTGCAATGGTAGTAATTAAACTATAGCTACCCCCTTGAGGGAGCGGCTGGTAAGTGGGTTGGCAAACGATCCCTCAAAAGAAAGAATCAAAATAAGGGGACCAAACAAATGAAGATGATAGGGTGATAACAAAATGATTCACCCAAATTTGGGAAAAATCATTGAGAAATGCAAGTGGAATGATGTAAAATAGTTTTCCCAAAGATGGTTAGAAGCATTTTACCCCAATAGTGGCAAATTGATATGACAACACAATGGTTTACCCCAACAAACAATATAATCATTGAGAAGATGGAGCTGCCCTAGTTAGGATAGACAAACAAGAAAGGAAATTAGTGATAACACAATGATTTGCCCCATCAGGGGATATAATCATTGAGAATGCATGTGGGATGGTATAGAGTGTTGATGCAGTATACCTTGATTATGAAAAACATGATTGATGGTTGATGATTAATAACTTGTTACATAGGATAAAGATGAATTGGGACAACCTGCTAGAAGGGAGATGCTCATTTGAACTAATAAAGGTTGAAATTCTTTCATTATTTAATTACTCTATTTGGGATATGATTGGGATTTGTGTTGATGCTAATGTTAAGAAGATGGTGATGCTGCATTGATGTTGTAGACCTCTCAAAGCTGATTTTTGCTATAGCATTTGATGCTAGGCCTCATGATAGAACACCAAGGGGGCTTGGTCAAAATATGCATAAGGATTGACTCCTGATATCCAATACTCAATGAAAATCAATTAAACTGATGATAAAAACTATGATGACAATGTAAATGTTTGAATACAGATAGATTCAAGAATAATATGCAAATAATCACCTAATGAACACACATAGATTGAATAAAGGCCACAATGTTGAAAGCAAACAAATAGGTACACAAATAAAATAAACAAACAAAGAAACAAACAAGTGTTAGTCCTTATGTTAGTATAAACAACATGATGAACAATGACCCTAGATACTAGGTAAAAAATAAACAAACAAATAAGATGGGGGAATAGAAGAAAAGGAAGTGGGTGGCCGAGCTGTCTCCATATGTGCTAGGCAAGTGGACACTGCCTACATAGTTCCATGGATATGATGATCCAACAAAACTTTAGGCCAAATGTAGTTCTCCCAAAAAATGGGAAGAAAATGATGTTTGATAGAAGACATGATAGATGTGATAGAAGAATATGGATGAACTCACAAAATGGTGATAGCATAGGATAAGAGGCCAAATAGGATGGGGAAACTAAGGAACAATTGATTTGTTTGTGACTTAGTGAGGGTTCCCAAAATCCTTGAGGCAAAGAAGTGGTCAATGTTTTTTGCTTTTTTTAAATAATTTTCAAATATTTTTAAATTTTTTTAAGCATCTCAACTCAATTAAGAATGACAAGACATTAAAATGGTCCAAGCTGACAAAATGGTGAGAGCATTATAACTTGAAATGAAGCTCACAAAATAATGAGAGCGTGGCTAGAGTTACTCATAAAATGGTGAGAGTGTGGCTAAAGGAGGACTAAGCTAACCTCAACATGAATCAAACATGGCCCACATAGTCATAAAATGACTTTAGTTCATATTAGTTCACCTCACAATAGAGGAATATGACTAATGTAGTAGCCAATTCAAAAAAAATAGGCACAGTTGGTATGATGATATAATACGACACAAAAATGGCTAGGTGATATGTCAAGGCAAAATAAACAAATTTTACGCCTAGTTTTACCATAGGTGGCTATAACTAGGATACAAATGATAGATCAATTATATCAATTTGACCTAACATGTGATATAATTAGTATCAAGACTGGTGAACACTGATTTGTCCCAATAGGCTATATAATCAGGCTCACATAAACAAACTTGATAAGAAGGGAATAAGAAATGAAGGATAAAACTACCAAATTTTTTGTCATACTACTCCAAAATACTCCCTTTATTTGAAATTCTTAAAATAACTGCTAAAACTAATATGATTCTATATACTAAAAATATGAAACCCATAGACAAACCAAGGTCAAATGGGCTAAATTGATAATATTCAAAACATGTTTGGTCAAGTAGGAATGAAATGGTTGGATGATCTGGTATTGATTTGAAGATAATGATTGGTTATGATAATGATTGGTCTAATAGATTAGATAAAATGATATTAGGGTTACCCCCAAGTGATAAGGTGAATGGTTAGGATATGCGACAATGGAAATAGGATTGATAACTTAATATGATATGGTACATGTTTAGTTCTAGCCTAGGTATGATAAATGATCTTGTTGTTCCTCTAAAGTGGAGATGCACCTCCTAATCAATAAATGATACAAATAAAATACATGATCATGTTAATTTCTAGCCCACACCTTATATAAATAGCTTCTCTATCAAGTACTTATTGAAGATTTAGACACAAATGATGTTGTTATGATCTTCATTGGTCATTGATTTTAGTTCCTTTGAGCATTGAGACAAGGTATCTTTATAGCCTTTGTAAAGGAAAGTGTGACCATAGATGGTAAATAGGGATAAATGCTGGTTGATAAGTTTATTTTTGAAATGGAATGGTGGATGATAATGGAACGGATGGTGGTGGTGAAACAAATTAAGATCAAGATTTTTAGACACACACAATGTTACTGATTCCAGATTCAACATATCTTTAGATGCGGTAGGGCTGAAGACTTATTTTATTGATAGGACCACAAGATTATTTTGTTGTTTGGGCTTGGGAGTATCTATCATCTAATTAGGTTGTAGATTGGAATCTATTTTGATTTGATCTTTGATAATGTATTCATCAAGAAATGAACAACTTTTATGGTCATCGATTACTGCCTTGATGAGGTTTTCACCAGTGAAGTTATCTTGTTTATCCCATAGTGCTTCTGAGAAGGTTTCAATAAGAAGAATTGACTTTTGAATTTGATTGTCCCCTAGTGCCTCTGAAAATGTTTCACTAGAAGATGTCGAGTTTTGACTTTTATTATCCCCTAGCACCTCCAAAAAGGTTTCACTAAGAGAGTGTTATTCTACTGTATGATTGTGGTCTTGGCCTCGATTTTATTCATCTGATATGTCATGATGGATATAGCTCAACAAGGTGTGATTCTATTTGTCCTAATTGATGCTTTTGGGAGGTGGAATGTCAATGATATGGCTATGATGGTTGGTGGTAATAGAATGAGGGTTGGATGCACAATACTCATAAAATATGCTAGGAGAACTTGTGGTGATGCTATAGTAATCATCCTTAAAAACCATAGAAGGATTATAAATGTATTCATACTGATCTGGTAGGCATGCATAACTAATGTTGTAACAATCATGAATATATTCTATATCTGAATTTGATTCTGATTCAAGGGACTCTAAATTTGATGTTGAGACTGATGTTCATTATGGTTTTGATTCTAAATTGAATGCCGATTCAAGAATATAGAGCGCGGACGCGAGTTTCATTTTTGCTTAAATTTTGTCTAAGTATCAAAATTGTGTGGAACATGCCAAGTGTCATCAATCAAGACACATTTTATAATTTATATAAGTTGCGTGGAACATGCCACGTGTCTCATAGTAATTCAGTGGAGCACAAAAAGTGTTGGTATCCGCGTTTCATGTTTATTATGTGTTTCAAAAGATTATTTCAATAAGCTTCTCTCAGGGTCAAGTGAAAGGCGCTAAGTGGTAACTGTGGAAGGTTTTAATATGTTTTTCTAAAAATAGCAGAAGCTGCCATGTGCCCCTAAGCTAAAAGTGGTGGAAGCTACCAAGTGTTGACATCTACAGTTTCCTCATTTTGTTTCATTGATTAAGTAAAGACTGTGGTGGGCCTCGGGTTTTATTTCTAAAGTCAGCAGAAGCCACCAAGTGTCACCATGTGTATGAATCTAAAATGAGTCTCGAATGTTTCTATAGTGCAACTAAAGCTCAGTATAGACTGCCATTTGTCACCTTCTGTAAGAATCTCAAAAAGTTTTAAAAAGCTTCTATTGACAAGCAGAGGCCACTACATGTCCCTTGTTAAAGATACACAGAAAGCGACACCTGTTCTCATTCCCCTTTTAAAGCTGCTCGAGCAAAAAGTGATGTGGGTCCTATTTTATGTAATTTGGTAAAGTTTCAGAGTAGCGAACTGTGATAGATGTCAAAGATAGAGCACTCCCGATACCAAGACATAGTAAAGAGTATAATGTAGTGGAAAGTGCCGTGTGTCTCTTGTAAGTGCCGCAAAAATTGCCAAGTGTCATTTTCTGGTGCCTCCTGAATAATGAGACGGTTCTCAAGTAGAGTAAGCGGAACACACTGAGAGTCCTCATCTGTTTCACAGTGAAAAGTGTCACGTGTGTCTAATTCAGCCAATGAACTTGCAGGGAGATCAAATGTTTCAGATCAAAAAAATATCTTTTGTTAAACACTTTCAGTTCAGTTTCAGTTTGGTTAGGCTATTGGGATTTGAACTTGTAGAGAGGCCAACATTAAAAATTTGAAAGATATCTTATGTTAAACACCTCCAGTTCAGTTAGATTTTAGTTAGACTATTGGGTTAGGAACATGCAGGCAATCTAGAGCTAGTCCAATGCTATAAATATGGGTGTAGAGATCATCAGATCATCATCAAAAGATAGAGAGAATTTTTTGCAAGAGATTGTTATCAAGAAGTTTTAGACTTTCTAGTTGTGGCTAGGAATATCATTTTGCCTTTGTTCTATTTTATTGAGTTAGAAAGTTTGTATAACTGTGCATGTATTTATGCCTTTTATGTAACTGGAAAATTAATGAGAAGACTAAATTCTGTGCCTTTGTTGATATTTTTTGTGTTACTATAAAAATAGTCTAAGTTGTGAGCCTTTGATTCAATTTGTTTTCATCTTTTACATTGATCATGCATTGTTTGCTCTTTAATGTAATTGAATCCAAAAGATAACTTCACTGTGCTGAGTATTAAGGATTGAATTATAATTCAGGCGCATCGCCATAGTTAGATTTTCTTTTGTTGCATTAGTGTTTCTATTTAATTTCTATCCTTTTTCCAAAAATACTTTTGAGATAAAGAAGAGCCAGCTTTTTTAAAATCTGGAGGTCATTTTAGGTCGCAAGTCCCACATTCTTGAAACTTCCCATTGTTGGTGTTGGAAACAACACAATTCTAATCAACAACAATTTTTTGGCATGCTCGATGGGACCCCATCTTGAAGTTTCTTTCAAGACTGTATGAACCAGAGAGCTACAAGGAGTCATAGCTGTGGACCAGTAACAAGATCTCAATCTGCTGTAAATCTAGGTATTCTTTTACCACCATTGATAACTAGTCCAAGAAGAAGAGTCAATCAGTTTATAGCAATACCAAGAGCAAACATGGGAGCACCCATACCCCCAAGGAATTATGCAAGTTGGAACACTGGTAGTCCTTTGATTCTCCCAGTGCCACTAGCCACTTGGGATCCTATTCCAGTAAATGCCTTGAAAGCTCTACCCAAATTTAGTGGGCAAGATTTCAAAACACTTGAAGAACATCTATAGGATGTATCTGATGTCTGTGCAATACATGTGGTCACACAACAGAATGTGGCTATAAGATTGTTAGCAGCTTCTTTTAAAGGGAAGGCTCTAGAATGGTACCGATCTTTGACCCCAAATACAATATCTACATGGGATCAGCTTGTAGATCTTTTCTTTGAAATATTTGAAGAAAAGGGTGATAAATCTTCTTTGTTGTAACAATTGATTAATATCAAAAGGGCACCACAAGAAGCAATGACTGATTTCAATTCAAGATTTCAAAAGACTTGGGAAAGGATTCCTGCTATAGCAAGACCATTACTAGGTATGGCTATAGTATTTTATTTTAAAGCTTTAAATTTAGATATATCAGTAATGATTCAGTCACTTGGAGGTCAGACTCTGTCAGAAGCCTATGACTATGCAGTCAGGGCCAAAAATAACTCAATAGATGCTGAAAAGTTGCCCCCAAGGCCTCCCATGCCCACATTTCTAGAGATTACCTTACCTTTGCCTCAAGAAGCCCCTAATCCCATAGCCCCACTTGTGTCTATATATATATCCTCAATAACTTGCTAAAGAACTTGTTCCTGCCTAGTCATCTGAGATGGATGATATTAAGAACATCTTAAGGACATTTTATAATGAGTTAATTAACATAAAAAGATAGCATAATCCTTATCCTAAACCCAAATATCAAGGCTACCAAGGAAATAGATTTCCACCATAGCCAAACCAGTATCAGGGTCCTCAAAGGCAAACTAACCCTCAGCCAGCAAACCAATTAGTTACAGTCCCTACACCCTCACAAACTATTCCCCCTACTCCAAATAGAGAGATTGTTTAAGGGTAGAGTAATTATGCAGATGTCACCAATGCCTAGTGTTTTCCTTGTAATAATGATCATTTGCCTAGAGATTGTCCCATGGGTAATCTACAACAAAAGGTATCAGAGAAAAGAAGAATGGATGGATAATTTGCAAGTACTTCTGACACTCAAGCCTACCAATCCCCTGGTATACAAAATTCAGTCCTGATGGCTCAGATGCAAGGGATGTCCTTACAACAAGAAGAAGAAATATCCCCTGAACATGCTTTATTTTCATGGATTGAAGATGAAGAGTCAGTATTCTTGAATGAAGCTTCCACTTCTAAGAAGCCAGTATTACAAACAGATTACTACACCAGATCAAAGAGAAGGATGATAGAGTAGCCTAAAGTCACAAATAATGAAGTTATGGGGAATCCTCCATTTCAAGGTCATCAAAACACAACTACTTGACAAGAAATGCCTTAGCTAGTGTAGAACCAAGTAATTTATAGACAAGTTCAAGAAAAAGTAAGGTACCCTTATTTTCTAAGAACCCAAACTCTGGGACCGATGAATGTGGTGGATCAACTGAAGAGGACCTCAGCACAAGTGTCAATATGGGACATATTAGCTATTCTTGAGAAAAAGAGACTGTTATAAGAAGCTCTGTAAGGCTAAGCAGTGCGTAAAAATACTGGCACCAAAGAAGGACCTACTAATAAAGAAAAGCTCAAAGACAGTTCCTCTGTAGACAACAACCCTTTTGAACAATGCAATAGAGGTAAGTAAATCCAAACTAGAGCCCTTCTATTTGACTTTGATAGTTGGAAAGAAACTATTGCATAATGCAATGATAGACTCAGGAGCTAGTACTACAGTAATGCCTAAGTAAATAGCAAATGCTTTAAAAATAAAGTATGAGCCACTTACTAGAGGAGTTATGCAGCTAGATGGGAAATCGGTGCAAACAATAGGGAGAATTAAACAACTCCCATTGCAATTATATACTTGCCCTAATATAATTGTCAATCAAGATGTGGTAGTCATAGATATACCCCCTGCATTTGGTTTATGTTTATCCAGAGACTTCATAGCGAAGACAGGAGGATATATGTCACTTGATTGGTCTCACCTCATCCTAAAAACTAAATATGGTTCAAAGATGAAAATACTATCTGAGCCACTATCTAAGGATCACATCACCAATGAACCAACCCGAAAATTAGAGGCAGCTCATGCTATGCTAAATAAGGAAGAAAGGGTCTTTGTTGAAGAGTTAGGTGACTGGAGTGAACATGACCAAGAAGAGGAAAATAACCATTTGTTAGCTATGATGCAAAGTGACCCATATAGAAATTATGAATCTATTGGTCTGGGCACTTATGTCATATTTGATAAAAATCATGAAATCCCAAATGTTTTAAGGGAAGAAATTCCAACTACTCAAGAATATGAAAAAGATTCAAAAATTTGGACCTTAAATTTTGATGGGGCTAGAAATAAAAATGGTGCTGGAGTAGGAATTTGTCTTGTTTCTCCAAATAGTGAGAAAATTTTAAGAGCTATCCATTTCCAATTTGCCTATACTAATAATGATGCTGAGTATGAATCCTTAGTACATGGGCTCATGTTAGCCAAGAAAAAGGGAATAAAGAATCTGATAGTAAAAAGAGATTCAGAACTAGTGGTGAAACAAATTAGAGAAAAGATAATAACCAAAAATATAAGGATGAGATCCTATAGACATGGAATTTGGAACTTATAAGAAGATTTTGAAGCTTTCAATATTGAAGTCACTCCTAGAACCCAAAATTTTGAAGCCGATAGGATGGCATAGATTGGCTCACAGTTTGATCCAGCAATTGGTCTACTAGTCAACAATGAGTCAGTCAAAGTTATTATAAGGCCAACTATCCCAGACAATGATGAAAATTGGTAAGTCTTTGAAAATGATTCTCAGGTACTCTCATTCTTGAAACAATCAGGGGAATTTGATGATCAATTGCAACTTAAAATTGAAGAAGCATATGGAGACCAAGTTATTCAATTAAAGACCAATAAGCTTCCTAAAGGCTTGATCACTTTAGAAAATCTATTTGATCCAAAAGATGTAAGCCTAGAAAAGAAAAGGTTTCAAGTAAATAAATCAGATTATTATGAGATAGAAGTGAGTGAAGGGAGAAAGCTAAAGATTGGAAATTTCACAACTCAAGAGGAAAGGGAAAGACTAATTGACTTGTGTAAAAGGTATGATAGAGTAATAGCGTGGACCTATGAAGACCTTCATGGATATAATAGAGACATTCATTCAACACACAATAGAATTGACTGAAGGATCTAAGCTAGTCAGAAAGAAGTAGAGGCCAGTGAATCCAAGGATTGAACCTCTAATGGTGGATGAGTTGTAGAAACTCTTAGAATCTAAGATATTTTTTCCAATCAAACACTCAACCTGGGTATCCAATCTAGTACCAGTTAGGAAAAAGAATGGTGACATAAGGCTCTGTGTAGATTTCAGAGACTTAAATAAAGCATCTCTAAAAGATCACTATCCCCTGCCCTCTATGGAATAAATTTTACAAGTTGTAGCTGGATCAGAGAGATTTTCCTTGCTAGATGGTTTCTCTGGATACAATCAGATTTGGTTAGCTCATGAAGACCAACACAAGACTGCATTTACTACCAAATGGGGAACATTTGCATATGCCAAGATGCCATTTGGCTTGTCAAATGCTAGAGCCACTTTTCAAAGAGCTATGGATGTAGCATTTGGGGAACTCATAAATAAATTCATCTTGATTTATCTTGATGATCTCACTATTTTTTTAAAGAATGCTGTTGATCATTTTGATCATCTAGAATCTATTTTTAAGAAGTGCCAAGAATTTAGAATATCCCTAAATCCCAAGAAGTGTATCTTTGTAGTACCTCAAGGCAAACTATTGGGACATATAGTATCTAAAGAAAGAATCTCTATAGATCCAGAGAGAGTTGTAGCCATAATGAACATAACCCTGCTAGTAAATAAGAAAGCAATTTAGTCTTTTTTGGGGAAGATTAATTTTGTTAGTGGATTCATATCAGATTTTGTAGGCCTAGTGAGACCAGTGACACTCTTATTGAAGAGAGACTTGGTGTTCAAGTGGACTATAGAAGGAAGACAAGCCTTTGAAGAGGTCAAGAAAGAAATTTCAACAGCCCCAGTATTTAGTAATCCAAAATTTTCTAAGCCTTTTATAATGTATGTTTATGGAGGAGAGTTTAGTGTTGCTGTTGTCCTAACACAGAAAGATGATCAACAAGAGGGAGAACACCCAATAGCCTTTTGCTCAAGGAATATTATGGAGTATGAAACTAGATACAACTTTATGGAGAAATAGGCATATGCTATGGTAAAAGCTCTCAAGAAATTTAGGCATATGGTGACAGGAAGTAAGATTCTGATACTTGTGGTTCATCCTAGTGTCAGACTATACATTATGGAGGGTGAAATTACTGAAAAAATAGCAAATTGGATAACAAAGATCCTTGAATATGATGTAGAGGTTAGACCCACTAATCTAGTCAGAGGTAGGGGTTTGTGCCAATACATAACTCAAGATATGGATGAGATGATGCCTGTAGAAACAAAAAAGGAAAGTGTATTGAGGATACAAGAAGTTGATCAAAACTCTTGGGTCTCAAATAGGATCCATTTTATGAAACATTGGATTTTCTCAAAAGTTTTATCTTAGGACAAGAGGAGATACTATAGGTAGCAAGGGGTCCATTTTGTTTTAATTGACCAAGTTCTTTTCAGAAGAAATACTGATGGCATCCTTTTAAGATGCGTAGAGAAAGATGAGGCTGAGAAAATACTACATGAAATGCACCATGGAGTCTCAGGTGGACATTTTTATGTAAAGACCATAGCTATAAAGATAACTCAGGCAGGTTATTTCTGGCCCACATTATTTGCAAACTGTTATCAACTAATAAAAAAGTGCCAATCTTATCAATATTATGTGGGGATGAGAAGGAATGCAAGAATGCCTCTTAGTCCTATAATTGTTGATGAACCCTTTGCTCAATGGGGTCTTGATTTTATTAAAATGATCAATCTAGTGTTGAGTATGTGACACAAATCGATTCTAACTACCACAGATTATTTCACCAGATGGAGTGAGGCAGTGCCACTCAAAGAAGCAACAGAAAATGTGATCCTAGACTTTCTAAGGAGTATCACTACTCACTTTGGGCCTCCTCGTACCATAATTTTAGATAATGATAAAGCATTTTTAGGGTCTAAAGTATCTAAATTTTCACTAAAGCATGGAATCTATCTGAAAACTTCTTTGAATTATTACCCTCAAGGTAATGGTTTGGCAGAATCAACCAATAAGGACCTGATTAGACTTATCAAGAGGATAGGGGCTGATCATCACAAAGAGTGGCATAAAGTGCTTAATATAGCACTGTGGGCTGATAGAATTATGCCTAAACAGGTGGCAAAAATGTTCCCATATGAATTGGTCTATGGTAAACCTACTGTAATGCCCCTAATCTTGGAGATTCTTGTTCTTCAACTATTAAAACAGATTGAAATTGAAGAAAATGGCCCCATACAGGTCAGACTTGCTGAACTCTTGGAAGTTCAAGAAGAGAGGGATGCAACACATGATTCATTAATAAAGCATCAGAAAATAATTAAAGACTACTTTGATAAAAAGACTTCAAATCCCCCTTTTGAAGTAGGCTCAATTGTTTTGAAATGGGATGCAAGAGCTGCCAAGCTGGGTCAACATACTAAATTTGAAGCATTATGGACTGGTCCCTATAAAATTCATGCTTGTAAAAAGAAAAATTATTTTGAGCTAGAAATGATGGAGGGTGAACCTAAAGAGATTCATGTGAATGGGATCTACTTGAAACATTTCAGTTAAGCTATGTCTTTTTGTATTATAGTTAGATAGTTTCCCTTTCCTTATTGTTTTGTTTTCCCATTTTTCTTTCCCGCCCTTTCTTTTAAATAAGTGTTGTTTGAACACGTGGCCATGAGTCAGAGCATTTTTCAAAATTTTTGAAAACTCAAGATGCATTAAATCTCTCTCAAATCTCCAAAATTCCACAAGGTACCTTACGCAGCCATTTCATGATGTGTCTGACTCGCTGTCTCGCGAAGATTTCATAAGATTTACTAACGGTTATCCAGTTTTAATGCCATTTTTGAGACTTGATGGGTCATTAAATACCCCAATAACAAGAGTTAAGGCTTAACAAGTGTCTCAAATATTCTTGCGTCTGCTAGAAAATCCTTGTTACTTGCATTTTCAGTTCATAGCAAACCTACTTAGTGAAAGTGCCTTCCCTATTGCAAAGCTCCATACCTGTTACCACAGTTCACTATTTCCAAGTATAGATATAGATATGGAGGAGGCACAATCTTCACAATAGGGGTCTAGGTTTTATGAATCTTTTGATAATCTTCTCACAAGCAAATCATATGCTTCAGCCCCTGCACAACCCTTAAAGACCTATCCACAGACTAGAGTCCCTGAAGTTGGTTATGCAAATGACCTAACAAATTTGAAAGATCTTGCAGACGGAATCATGGACCCAATCTTTAAAAAGCCTAGCAAAGATCTAAGAGAAGGAGCACATCAAATTTGACTTCAAAGGGCCAAGGTTGGACAATACGAAACATTCACAATGAGGATATGGATTTTTCAACTGGCATAATTCATTGTCATAGGTGTGCATCCATGCTTGACTTGGTTGAAATATGCACCAAATTTTTTCATGCACCCTCAAATACCATACAACAGGGTGCATTCATGGTATAAATTACACCAAAGGCCATTAGGGGCATGTTGACCCTGTATCATGACAAGATAGCCACGTTTCCCACTATTACCAAAATGAAGGAAACATGGGCAAACATTAATAATTAATTGAGGTTTCTAAAATTAGAATTGCAATTAGGGGAAGATGATACCACTGTGCCATTATTGCCAACAACAAGAGCATAATTTTCACAGGCCAGTCAGGAGGCACTTTCCATGATAGCATTCATTTTTGGAATGAAAGAAGATATAACTATTTATGAAGAACAAATGGCCATTTTCTTCAGGTTGAAAACTGTTGACAAGTCTCAGGAGTATCGACTTGATTTCTCTGAGTAGATTGCATATTCAATGGTTGATCAGCTCACCCATTTTAAATCTAAAGGAGTTTTTAGGTATTCCTCTTATCTATTCTACCTCATGTCGTATCAAAATTTTGGCATATTTTCCCAATACATAAATCTAAATATGTATGACCCAAGCTTCGATCTACATAGGACCATTCTTGTGTCTGCATGGACACATATTTTGTCCAAAACTATTGACCCATATGAATTTTGGGAACTTTTTTTTGCCCTTGCCTTTTGTCATCTAAGCCCAGAGCTGGTTGAAAATAGATTGACTTCAAGTGTCTCAAGTCTTATGACAAATTACGCTATTCCTTGTGATTGCTTTTTTGGATCCCATCATACTATTATTAGAGTCCATGGTTTTAGTGGAGAACCAATGTTGCTACTTAAGATTTTTACCTTTAGGTTAACATTCTTAGAGGTCACCAGGCAAGTGTCTATGGTGGATAATGAATATGGCACTGGAAAGAAAAAAAAGAAAATATATGATGTTCCATGGGTAACAAATAACATGGCCCTAGAGGTTAGAGATGCTGAACACGTGTTTCTGAGAAAGTTAGATTTCCTGGGCTTATTTCTAATTGAAGATAAATGGGGATATGGCCCAAGTAGTTTCATAACCACATAGGTCAAGAATAACAAGGTCACTGCTAGAATTGTGCATGAGGGCCATCCCTTTTGGGAAAATAGAAGAAACCCTTAGGAAGATATTCCTGATTTATATGTGGAATTGATAGATTTTCCCTCAGAGGAGGCCAGGCCATGGGAGACTTTTTATGATAAGAAAATGAATTTTGACCCTAAAATCAAAATGACTTCTGGTTTAAGAAGGGCATTGAAGAACAAAGACTGGAAACTTGAGAAAATAAAAGCCTATTGGAAGTATAGGCAGGAGATTTGTGAGACTACTCACTCTTTTGGTAATGTGGATTTAGATAAGAAATGGGAAGAAATCTAGGATGAATGTCATCTATCTCCTATCTCTAGCCCTGATACAAGTAAATTGTAGACATAGGGTGGAGAGTCAAAAGCTAGAGTAGAATCCAGTCATACATTGCAGACCTCAGAAAAAACTTCAGCTACAGTCATTGTAACTATTTGGCCCCAATCTCTCAGTGCCATTGAAAAACAAAAGAGTGTGGTATCTTCACCACCCAAAGCTTCTCCATCAGTGTCAGCCTTCAAGGTTCCCAATTTTATACAATCACCACTAGCAGTAATGATAAATGTTGAAGAGAAGGAATCACAGCCAGAAGAAGAAATGCCAAGGAAACATAAGAGGTTGAAGCTTCAGCCTGATACTGAGGAGGAAGAACCCTCACAACACCAATCACTGAGTACATCAGTTGTTCCTTAGGTACATGTTGTTTCTCCTTCTTCTCAATCTCTCTCTTCTTTTATAGGGGTGACAATTCCATTTGGCCAAATAATATCCCCTACCACCTCTGTTGTGTCCATTTCTCATTTTTCCCCACCTATTCATACTCAAGCCACATCATTATCTTATTTTTCCCCCTCTATCCCAAAGAGAGTACCTCCTCAGATTCACCCTAGCCAATATTTGGCTATTCCCTATGGCTTGCCACAAGGTTATCCTTTTGTGAGTGGGCACATTGCCTCTCCTTCTACCTTCCAAACTCAAGCAGATACTACTAAGAAGGCTAGAGAAGCCCAGACGGAGAAAAAGAGGATGAAAGATAATAAAGCCTTGGCTACACCACATATGAGGTCACAATTTGACCCAATCTAGCAATAATTAATGGTGACCCATTTGTCTCCTAATGTAGTCAAGCCAAATGAGTAGATGCAGCCTGAGGATTATACAATAAATGTAGTGGCTATAGATATGTCACTTTTCAAACCACAAGATAGGTTTGAGCTGCTAAATGAATCCACTTCTGCAGTAGTTAATGATTATTTGAAAGTATCAAAGAAGCTTTAGAACGTGGAGGCTAATTTAGCTCAAGAGAAAGCAAATTATAGTGGTTTGACTACAGAAATCAAAACCAAGAATAACAAAATAGAGATTCTTAATAAATAGTTGCAAGATACTATTTCTTTTCAGACTCACCAGGCTATTCAAGCCCAAAATGATTCTTTAAAAGAGGAGTTGACACAGGAGAAATCTGTAGTGACAACCTTAAGGCAAGAAAAGGCAATATTATAGGAAAAGTGTGAGGAAAGCCTGTAACAGGTCGCTCAACTTCAGCAGAAGCTACTGAATGAGTAGAACAATACCGCTACCATATAGGCCCAACTTTAAGCTGAGTGACAAATAACAAAACAATTGGCACTTGAGTTGGCTAATAGGCCAAAGAATGCAGGGGTTTTGAATCTAGTTAAGGAGCTTTATGTATCAATATGGAAAATAATCTCTGAGGAGATTAATCAGCTTAGACCCTCTCTAACCTTTCTGCTAAATGCACAGAAATTGTGTGAAAAGGTGGAGACTTCAGTTGAAGACACTCTATCCACTATCTCTTTGAGAGTGTTTGATTCTCAAGTGCTGCTACAAAAGCTATATGATGCAACTAATGAAATTTTATCCATAGTAGGGATTAGTGACAGAATGATTATTGTGAAAAAGGTGAATGAAGTTCTCAGTTGCAACTCCACAACAATCAATTGCAAAGAGCTTCTAGATGTGGTGAAAGAGGGAATCAAAGACATGAAGCAACATATTGAAGATCTGGTACAATTGGGTCTTCCCTCTCCTTTTCCTAATAGCAACACTATATTGATGGTTGATGAGATTAAACCTTTGTTATTGGCCAGGAAAAATGATCAATCAGTTTTCCAAGGTTTAACAGATAATTCATCAATGCCAGAAGTGGAAGTTGTCTTAATTCCCATGTCCCAGCTTGAATTTCAATTGAAGGCTGCAATTCATATTTTGCAAAAATTTTCACACAAGGATATCATCAACCTTGATTTAGCCTTCCACAAATTGCAAAATAAGTAGGGATTATCTGATGCTGAGTGGTCTATTTATTAGATAGCCTTAATGAAGTTGTGATTTTTGTCATATTTTTTATACATTCTTTGGATTCTTTTTGAGCAGGCTCAAAAGTCTTTAGGGTTGCCAAGAACTGTAGAGTAAAATACTCTACACTTTATTTTTAAGTTTTTGTTGTGCGCTCCAAGTTTTATTCCTTTGCATTTCAGTTTCAAGGCAGTGAAGTTTTGACATACAGCGCAAGTGCGAGTTTCATTTTTGCCTAAATTTTGTCTAAGTATCAAAATTGCATGGAACATGCCAAGTGTCATCGACCGAGACACATTTTATAATTTCTATAAGTTACAAAAAATGTACCACATGTCTCATAGTAATTCAGTGGAGTGTGACAAGTGTTAGCATCCATGTTTCATGTTTCTTATGCATTTCAAAAGCTTATTTCAATAAGCTTCTCTTAGGGTCAAGCAGAAGGTACCAAGTGCAACTGCAGAAGGTTTCAATATATATTTTTAAAAATAGTGGAAGCCGCCATGTGCCCCTAGCTAAAAGTAGCAGAAGCTGCCAAGTGTCGACATCTATAATTTCTTCATTTTATTTCCTTGATTAAGACTATGGTGGGCCCTAGGTTTTGTTTCTAAAGTCAGCGGAAGCTGCCAAGTGTAACCACCTATATGAATCTAAAATGATTCCCAAATCTTTCTACAGTGTAACTAAATTTCAATGGAGACCGCCACGTGTCACCTTCCATAAGACTCTAAAAAAGTTCTAAAAAGCTTCTATAGACAAGCACAGGCCACTACGTGTCCCTTGTTAAAGATACGCAAAAAGTGACACCTATTCCCATTCCCCTTTTGAAGCTGCTCGAGTAAAAAGTGTTGTGGGTCCTATTTTCTATAAGTTGGTAAAGTTTTAGAGCAACAGACTGTGACAGATGTCAAATATAGAGCACTCCTAATACCAAGACATAGTAAAGAGTATAATGCAGTGGAAAGTGCCGTGTGTCTCTTGTAAGTGCTGTGGAAACTACCAAGTGTCATTTTTTGGTGCCTCTTGAATAACGAGATGATTTTCAAGTAGAGTAAGTGGAGCACACTGAGAGTCCTCATCTGTTTCACAGTGAAAAGTGTCACGTGTGTCTAATTCAGCTAATGAACTTGCAGGGAGACCAAACATTTCAGATCTAAAAAATATCTTTTGTTAAACACTTCCAATTCAGTTTCAATTCGGTTAGGCCATTGGGATTTAAACTTGCAAAGAGGCCAATGTTAGAAATTTGAAAGATATCTTTTGTTAAACACCTCCAGTTCAGTTAGATTTCAGTTAGACTATTGGGTTAGGAACATGCAGGCAATCTAGAGCTAGTCCAATGCTATAAATATGGGTGCAAAGATCATCAGATCATCATCAGAAGATAGAGAGAATTTTCTGCAAGAGATTGTTATCAAGAATTTTTAGACTTTCTAGTTATGGCTAGGAATATCATTTTGCCTTTGTTCTATTTTCTTGAGTTAGAAAGTTTGTATAACTGTGCATGTATCTGTGCCTTTTATGTAACTAGAAAATTAATGAGAAGACTAAATTCTGTGCCTTTATTGATATTTTCTGTGTTACTGCAAAAATTATCTAAGTTGTGAGAATTTGAGTCTATTTGTTTTCATCTTTTACATTGATCATGCATTGTTTGCTCTTTAATGTAATTGAATCCAAAAGATAGCTTCATTGTGTTGAGTATTAAGGATTGAATTAAAATTTAGGTGCATCGCCATAGTTAGATTTTATTTTGTTGCATTAGTGTTTTTGTTTAATTTCTATCCTTTTTTCTAAAATACTTATGAGATAAAGAAGAGCTAGCTTCTTTAAAATCTGGAGGTCATTTCAGGTCGCAAGTCCCACATTCTTGAAACTTCCCATTGTTGGTGTTGGAAATAGCAAAATTCTAATCATCGACAGATTCTTCATCTGATGGATACTTTATTATAATGGTGTCTTATTGAATGTTTGCTAGTGGATAAATAATGACCTGCGATGACATAATAGGCTCCACTAAGATTAGCATGCCAAAGTGAGACTCAGGAATGGTAGGATAAAGGTCAAGATATAAATCTTCAGAGACAATCTTGTCAATAGGAGGCTCTTGGAAAATAGACATAGGGATAAAAGATGATTCATCATAGGTTGACTTATCACAAAAGGTTGGTCCAACAAAAACATCTTTGATTGGTTGAATGATTTGGCCTTAGTTTATGATTAGTTGTAATGTAATAGTCTTGAACACAACTTGGGCCTCAAATGATTGACTCGATTGAGGTATTGATTGGACTAGTTGGGATTGTAGTTGAATGATTCGCTGAGGTTTGGATTGGATGATTGGTTGAGGCTAAATGATAGGTTGTGATCATGATTGGATTGGTTGAAATATTGATGGGATTGGCTAGTATTTGGATTAGATTAGCTGTTGGATAAGGAAAGGGCATTGTGGAGCTTGATTACTCACATAAACCAAAGGATGAGGTCTTGGAATGATAATAACAGGGCAGTGTGGAGATGATTGCTCACACAAGCCAAAGGACTAGGTCCTGGGATGAAAAGGGTAGGCAATCTTGGGCCTAATTACTTGCATAGGCCAAAGCATCTAAGTACTCATCATAAACCATATCATCCCAGTTAGGGTCTTGATTTGGATTGTAAGCTTATCCTTGCCTTTTTTCCCTGTATTGATTATTGTAAGGAGGGTATGGATCCATCTCCCAAACAACATTATCATTATAGAGGTATGTACCTGATTCCTCCTCACCAACCATATCATCCTGATTGAGTTCTTGACTTTGGTCCCTGATTTGATTTTTACAAGGTGGATAACATTTTGTCTCATAAACCATGTTATCATCAAAGGTGTCTTGAATGAATCCATAAAAATCAAAGCCACTTTATGTGGTCATTCTATCATAACTTGGATTGTACGTGACTCCACCATAAGTGTAGCTATACATATCCACATCAATGATGAAATATTTAAAAAAAAAGACCTAGAGTTTTAAAAACTCTAAAAAATTATGTTGAAAGGACAAATGGTTCAATCTTGGTCTAACTTGGTCAAAAGGGTGGAGCTATATCTCCAAACAATGATTTGATCATGGAGCTGTATCTCCAAAATGGTTTGTGCTAAGACTTGGCATAAAATAGTCTAATGTCAAATGTCATACACATAAAGGGTCAATCATATGAATAAAATCAGCATGTCAAAGTCTAGGCCAAAGTGTTCCAAACAAGGTCTAAACTAGGAAAGGAAAAAGTTGAGTTGCTAGGGTTTTAGTCCAAATGTAGAGTCAAAAGCTAGGCTCAAACAAACATGATCTACTAGGAATTTTAGCCAAATGATGTCAAAAGCTAGACTTTACAATAAAGGTTGATGTGATTTGATTTAATCTAACAAAGTTGAAATAAATTTGACATAAACCCGACACATAAAATCAAACATAAACATGATCAGTTGGTATAAGCCATAAGGTAAAAAGGCACCTAGAGAAAATATTATGTTTTCCCAAATAAAGGCACAAATAATGATGAGGATAGGTTTAAAGAACAAACAAGTGACAGTTTTAAAATTTTGGAAATTGATTAACTTAAGTTACATAACCTAAAAGAGAAAGATCTATGTATCAGCCCCTATGAAGTGAGGCTTAAACCAAAATCAATCAATGTTTGAATTTGAACTTAGAAAAATTAATTGAAGACTCAATGGTTAAAAACTAAGATTGGAATAAACATGCTAGACAAGATTGGACAACATGATGGCACATGAACAAGGTCCAAATAGCATATGTGACATGGTTTGGTTGGTTTGAAATAATGGTTTTGATACAAGGTCAAATAAGTCTTGAAACAAAATGAGCAGCCTAACAACATGAGTATGCTCTAATGATGTGATCAATGTTATGTTTCAAAGACTCAAAGGCTAAAACTTAATAATGATGTGGACAACATAACGGTGCCCATATCAAACAAATAACACACATAAAAAAATGTTTAGTAAAAATTGTAAGGCACAAGTGTGGTGTAAAACGATCAACATAATGCCTCTTCGATCAAGTTATGACGTATAAAAAAATTGGTTTTTAACATGGTTATAAATTAAAAAATAAGTTTTAGTCTCAAAACATACCAAGCAAAAATGATCAAAATACACTAAGTATAATCATCTAAATCTTAGCAAGGGTATGGCAATATGGGGTTGACTAAACTAATTATTTTTTGATCATTCTAGATAAATCCTATGTCTACCAAATTTCACATTAATAAATAAGAGAAGCAACACGTCATTTGGGTTTATGTCATATGGCTTATTGTAAAAAAGTTTTGCTCTTTTTACAACTACTACATCTATCACTCACTCAGTGTAGTGTGATGTCCAATATTCTCAAACATCCTAAACTTAGCCTCTACTAACAAAGATGGTTTAACGGCTCAAACCATCATTCTAGTGAGGAGATCCCAATTTACATACCCCTCATGAAGAGGGGTTGAAGATAATGGGAGGAGATGAAGCTTCGGGTTAAAGCTTCTTTAGAGAACTTGTGGGAGGTAATGAAGTCACCCTCACAAGCCAAGATGCATGAAATAAATTACACAACAGAAAGACTTTATGGTCACCTCAAGATCAACCAATTCTATTGTGAGTTTTTGGGGAGGGATTTAAATGATGTTATTTTTATGCCTTGGACTAGGCTCAAAGTGCGATGAGATGGCGTTTTTGATCCTAAAAGTTCCCTAAAGGGGATGGATGAGAGAGCATATCCATACATCTCTTTTTGCTAAAACACATAATCAACAAGAAAGTTTACAAATATTTGAAGTGAGGTTAATTTTATTTCACCAAATTGAATGTATTATATTATATTCGTTACTAGCCCCTTGACCTCAAGATGTGCAAATAAAAATAATTGTAAATTACCCAAATTAAAGTTAGTGTTTTTGATCCCAAAATTTCCCTAAAGGGGACAGATGGGAGAGCATACACACACAAATCCTTATTTTCTCAAATAAGTTTAGACTAAATAAATAATAAAAATAACTTGTAAAAACTTTTAAGTGTATTTAATTTTATAACACTAAACAAAATGTGCCCTTGGCTTTAAGTTGTAAACTTTGAAAGAACAATCAAAACATTTAACATAAACATGCAAAACTTTCTTTTTAAACCAAAATAAAATGCCTAATTCATTTTAAAACATCCCCAAAAAAATGTGAAAGAACTAATTAATCTTGTTTTGAGGATTTTTCAAGGAACCCTGCAAGAAAAAGGTTAGCACTTTGTTTAGCCTTGAAGCTTATTTATCAAATGAGACAAGCAACTTTGAAGGGTAAAATCTATCGAACTGAAGGCAAAACCTCAAGAAATAAGACATGTTAGGTTAGGAAAAGGTTAGAAAAAATATCAATAAAAAAAAAAAAAATCTCAAAAAATAAAATAAACCTATGAAACATGTAAACAAGTTAGAAGGTTAAAACAAAAAAAAACTAAACATATAAATCATAAAAACCTGTAGTTAGTATTTTAACCATAAATTTTAAAATATATATCTATTTGTCATAATTTTTTTGAGGTTTTTTATATGTCTAGGACATACCTCTCTGAAAAAATTTAGGCTAGAATAGTGAATAACAAAAAAGTTATTATCTTTGTACTAGACATTTTTACCAGAAAATTAGAAAATAAATAGTGATAGTCACTAAAAGAGTCATAAATTCTAAACTAAATATCAAATTTTAATAAAATTTTTAGAGAATTATTATGAAACCAATAAGAACATCTTATCAAAAATTTAGAAAAAAAATAGTAAACGGATTAAAAATAAGAGCTATTTTAACAAATATTTTTGTTCAAAGATGTGGGGTACGCAATCGTGTCCCACTGGACGTGCCATTTGTGATCCAAAAATTTAACTCAAAGGAGGAGGTTAGTATAGAGTTAGTCTAAAAAAAATTAAAAATAAACTCACTAACAATATAACATCCTTTAGGCTTGATCATGGGGGGAGCATAATGAATAAACCAAATGAGAACTCAACAAAACATGGAAGAAAATGAGAAATATAAACATAAAAACACAAATTCCTTACCCAATCCTTGATAGCTCTAAATTGTAATTCAGTTGGCTTGCTCGGATTATGCATAAGAATTATTCATTAGTGAGATATGGCTAATATCATCTCCTCTATGCACCATTATTGAATGCTTGGCTTAATTGATATGGCTTGGCTCAATTTTGACATTACAACACTAGGCTTTTAGCTTCATGAATCTTTTCCTGCATTATAACTCTACTTTGATTGAGCTCCTTAAATGAAGAGTTCTAAGATTGATTTTATAATCTTTCAAATCCCTTGAAATGAATTAAATCTGACAATGGTTAAGTTTATTAATTTTGGTTGAGTTTGGCATATTCCTAAAATATTCATTCAGATATTTTTCAAAAGTGACAACTCACAAAGATAATGAGTGTGTTCTAGGATGTTCTAAGATGTTCTTAAATTTTATTTTTAGTAATTGATTTGTTAGCTCATGGGTGAACTCAATTAGTATTTGAAATTGATTTAACTTGCTAATCGATTTTGATTAGGTTGTGCAAGTTAATTAATTCTTTTTAGGCATTTGCTCATTTATTTGATTTTGATTAATTCAATGTGTGTATTTGCCTTGTTTAATTGATTTACCAGGCTAAATTGATTTAATGCAAGGTTATAAATCTAAATTTGAGACTAATAAAAATTATAAGTTAAATGTTCGATGATTGGTAAGAATTGGTCTAATAGTCTGATGCAAAGCCATTGGTGGCCAAATTTACATGTCTATAATATAAATCAATTGTTGAAAAAAATGGGTGTACCCAGCCTTTATTTCAATAGAATCTTATAAATCCTTAGATAGGTTAATTTTAACATAAACATTTTTGTGTGGAAAAGTGAAGTAAAACTTGGTCCGCTCATAAAAAATAAAGTGCCCCAAGGGAGAAATAATGCAGTCAATGAATGCCTAAAGGGGGAGGGGAAGGGTAAGGACCAAAAATCAACTCACTTAATGACTTTGAGGTGTAGACACCTTATTTTGGTACAAGGATTGATATTAAAATACTTTTAGTGTCATCTTGTGCATATGGTTCATCACTTTGAGTTAGTTACTTATTAACATGTTTTTTGTGTTCTTGTATCTCTATTTATTATTTGTGTGGCCTTATCTTTATTTTTCCATTTTATCTATTTTATATGTTCTATGACTTTGGGGATCCCATCCTTTCTCTTTCTATCTCTTCTTTCTCCTTTCTTTGCTAGTCTATTTCTAGTTTTATCCTTGGGGAAAATTCAATGGTCTTGTTGATTATGCTCTAGTTAGAATCAATAGACCATCAATTTTGTATTTTGTGTTTTTGAAAGCCCTTCACAATTCCTCTCTTTTATCTTAATTATCTAGGCTTGTTTTGTCAACTTATTTATGTATCAATGTGTTAGTGTGCACAACAATAGGTTCCTAATTTGAAATTGAGAAGTCTATATATATAGGACTCCTAGAGGAATTAAACTATGATGTTTTCCCAAATTTCCAAATTCATGTATTCAATTTGAAAAGGGAAGATCAATCTAGGCACACTCTAAAGGATTTATTTATGCTCATAAGGACTACATTCAATTTTTATTACATCTTGTATGAAAATAAGGATATTAAAATGTGCATGTAATTACATCTCCAATTAGGAAGAAGAGATTGAAGATCTCACTTGATTTAACCATTTAAATTACAAAAGAAATACACAGAGTCTAATTCTAGCATGCATGATATGTATTTGTAAGTCCATTGTGGCTTTTCAACCCAACTACTTCTTTCATTATCCTTTTGAATTATGTTTTGATTGTGATGAACTGGGTCAATAACATTGAAGAAACAATCAGATAGTTATTTCCATCAAAATTGCAAAGTATGAATATAGACAGACACGACATCCAATTATGTACTTTTACAAAAAGTTAAAAAATTTAAAAAGTATTGTGGTATAAAAATATCAAAAAATCACACAGACAATGGTAAAAATAGGTCAATGCTAATCCCACTCTAGACATTAATGACACAACTATCAATTATGTTTCTATCAAGTTAGAGGCTCAAATTTCAGCATAGGTTTCCACACACCCACACAACACATATTTGCATTCAGAAAATAGAAATATGATCAATGTGTGGCTGTTTCTTAACTTGTGTACTTTATTTACTTAGTTTAGTTTGTTTTCCATTTCTTATTTCTTTTGCTAGTTCCTGTTAATTATCTATGGGGTAGATTATTGACTATTTTGGATTGTCATATTACTTGTCTTCTTTATGAAAATTATTTAATCAGTTGTGCACATATTAGCTAAAATATAATTGGTAAACCATGATCTAATTATACTCAACTTAGTGTTTTTACCCTCTCACCCCTTAAGGATTGTTGTCTTTTTATCAATTTTAGATTTTGATTTTAGGGTTTCATTCCCCATTTCCACCTTAGGGTTTCACTTCCTTTGTGTGGGGATGTGTTTGGTTAGATTTAAGGTTCATATCAATGAAATGGGTGTGAATTATTTATCTTTATTAAGTGGTAAATTGAAAAATATGAATGTTTTAAATGATGGAAAGATAAATTAATACATTTTTCAATATTTAAAAACACATATTCTTAAAAATCCTTGTCTTATTGATGAAATTAAGCATATGGTTAAAGATGCAAAGAATTCAAATGTTATTTCTCTTTGGGTTTGTGATTGTGTTCCTTCATATTACAAGTTTTGTGATAGGTTTTTATCTTTTACCCCTACAATAAATAACGTGCCTTTCGCTATCAATGGTAATACCCAAGCTTTAAACAAACACATTAAAGACCTTAGTGTGCCCTCCCAATAGATTATAGACACAATGCATTTAGTAGTGGAGTTATAATAGAAATAACATGATTTATCTTTGGATTCTATTGCATCTTATTCTTAGGCCAATTCCAATGTTATATTTTTTCAACATGTAGTGTGTAAGTCATACCTTTCCTTCATGATTTGAGAATGCTTTGTAGAGACCTAAATTTCACCATTTAGTGTCTACATTAACTTTGACTCAAACTAGCATTGCTTCTTTCCAAAATTAAAATAACTGATTAATTATTTATAATCATGCACACCTATTTTTCTATAAAAATAATTAAAAATATGGATTTTCCACCTCACCCAAACATACTCCACATCTATCTCAACCATGTGTTGACTCATCCAACTACTTCTTCAACTTCTTCAACCACCTTAATAATCATTTTAGAAATTTCAACTTCCAAGATGACTCAACCAACTAACTTGGCCCATTATTAATGACTCACTCAAATAACTTCTCTTTCTTCTCAACTCATGGAACTGGTAATCATCCTAATGGATGAGGACTAATTCCTCATCATTGATTATTCAATAATTGAAAAAATTAAAATAATCCTCAAACATCTAATTAACCTCTTGTAAGTCTATAAATTGATATGAAATACATCACTTTAAATCATCCACCTTCAAGCTAACGAAGTTCTATATAATTATCAAGAGAACCTAAGTGAATTAAATTCATAAAAAATCATATTACATACAAAAAAGCTATTCAATTATCTTTGCTTTGAAAAGAAGTTAAGTATCCACATTAACACTCAAGAGCAAATCTTCCCTTGATCACATAATGAAGAAGGTGATGAAAATGCATTTCATTTTTTAAGTGTTTCAGATGGCCACAAGCATATTATTACTACCACATAATACTTTACCAAATGGGTTAAAGCAATGCCCTTAACATATATCACATGCAAATAGATTTTAAGTTTATCTTAAACCATATTATCTACCATTTTAGAATCCCATCTGCTATCATCTCTGATAATGGAAAATTATTTAAAAACAAATATGTCAAGGCCATTTTCATTACTTACCATATTAAACACAAGTGGTCCACTCCTTATTGCTAGCAAGGTAACGACCAAATGGAGGCAATAAATAAAAATGTCCTCAAAATTATTAAATGAGTTGTCATTGTTTTTGGTCATGATTGACATACATAACTTTATATATCCTTATGGGTATACTAAAAAAATATACACACACCCATAGGGGTAACCCCATACTCCCTTGTTTATGGTAACGAGTCAATATTACTTATTAAAGTTGAGATTCTGTCCTTACACATATATTTATAAAATATTATTGATGATGGACCTTATTGCATTTCATGCCTAAGTAAACTTGACCTCTTTGATGATAAATTACTTAAAACACTTAAAATTCTATTAAAATCATCTTAACCATAGCTATAATAAGAGGATTAAATCCAAGGAATATGAAATTGAAGATCTTATTCTCAAAGAAAATCAATGGAATACCAATGTAAAACGAGAGAAGAAAATAAAATTTAAACCAAATTGGTTGGGACCATACGTAATCATTGCTAATAATGGATTTCGATCTTATAAATTGGATACTAAATATGAAGAGGAGCTTGATGAGCCAATGAACATCATGCACCTCAAAAAATTGTATGCCTAAGCTATTCTAGTGCTATTGTATTTATCCTAAGTGTCAAAAAAAAAAAAAAAAATCAAAAAAATCAAGAAAGAGAGAAAGAAAAATAATACATACAATAGTGGAAACCAATTTACTAGTACTTTGGGCAAGTACCATGGTGAAAACCAATTTATAGCACCGTGTGTTATCTATTGTATATATACACCCTAGTTACTTGGGGGCATCCCATTGCATTCGTCACTTGTATATTTCCATTTACTCACTTATTCCACCATCCATTCCAAACATGTTAGCTTAGGTTTTGACCCTTGCACTTGTGTAACCATGATCTTGCTCTTTCTTATAAAAATACCTTTTATGTGACCATTATTATCACTTTCATATCCATATCTAAACACACGTTTACCTATACATCCCAACTTGCAACACTTAATCTATTAAAAATTATATAATACAACTATATTTTACACAACATCATCATTCAATCACTCATATTATTGGGAGTTAAATCACTCATCTACTCATCTACACTTTACACTACATCATCACTTTTTCATCCATTCCTATACTGGGATAACTAAATCTATCTTGATATCCCCATATAGACTTTGTCCATGATGGATTGTAGGCAACACTTAGAGACATGGGGTATCTAGGGTAAGTTTGGACACAACCACCCCACATTATCCCATCATCTCAAGTGTGAATTTATTTTTCCACATCACTATACACAACATTATGGTTTTATTAGGACTTCCTCATCAAATGTTCATCATTATCATGGATATCGATTACCAAATGTTTATCTCTAACCTAGGATGTTCACAAAGTCATTTTACTAATTTGTGTATCATTTGCTTCTTTTTTCTTCCTCATGTGTTTTATTTTCACTTGTTTAATTTTGTGAGTTTCATAATTTACTTGCTTAAGCATTTTCTTATATTTTATGTGAACATTTATTTCATGATACTTTCCCTTGTTTGTCATAGGTTTTATTGTTACAAATTTTTTATTTTCATTGTTGCTTTTTGATTCAATATCATTATGTGTATTACAAAATCTGTGATTATGATCTTCCATATCATTATGCACTAATTCTTACACAAATGAATCTTTCAGTCCTTATGCATTCAACATAATAGTCATCATGGTTATTTCATACCATTGGTGCACATTGTTTTATGCTATATTAAATAAAGGTTGCTAAACTCTTACTCAATTATTAATGATAAAAGTATTGTTGGAAATCCAAATCAAATCAAATAAACAAAGACAAATATCTAAACCATGCATACATACCTTTTTATTTCATTTTATACCATAAGAAAAGATGAAAGGATTAACATGTATTATAACATATCAAAAGCAGGAAAAATAATTGCTATACCAAATAATATATATCCATCCAACCATATACCATACATGTCAAATTAAACACATCCATAGTGTCAAAAAATATCCATTCACATATCCATAACACAAGTATAAATACAAAAAAGAATCATGTATATATAAATATTGAATGTGTCACAATACATCAATACAATGACACATTTTAAAAATATGTATACATTGATACATCATATACTTCATCTCATGTCTCTCTTTGGCCCTTAGATGGGGCATATGCAACTAGATTCAATTAATATCACCATGGTGTACTCCTCAGAGGACTCATGACATGTGATGATACCTATCCCAAAAATATCTCAAATTCCATTAGCTGCACTGATCTCCTTAATGCTAACCTCCTCATTGAGTACTCTTTAAAGGAAGGTTCTGATTGTGCCTATGATGCTACCTCTTCCTACAAAATCTTTTAGTAAATCATTAATCCATATCCCTCATGACCTTATCTAAGGTCGTTAACTATCTAGTTCATGTCAGTAGTCCTATAACCTCTACCAACTCAATCTATGCAATATTTATCTCCTATATCTTTGTATCAACCTTGTGTCATCAGGAGTGTGTGTTTCTACATATTACATGAGGAAGCCTCACTCTAATCCATATACCTCAATTTTCATCCTGTATATCTCCAATTATAACCTCTCCACATCTCCCTATAGTAATCTAATCTCTACTTGCCCATCTTTCCCACCTCTATCTCCATGCAAACCTACTATCTCAATATTACAAGTCCTAATCTCCTCATGTAATCTATTTGCTAGTGCCTATTCTTATACTAATCTCACTGGACTAGGTGGCCCTAATCCATCCCCTACTTATGTGTGTGACTCTAGAATATGCTTCATCTTCATATCTCCTACTAAGTGGTCTCTATTGATCCCACCATACTATATAATCATATGTTGCACATGCATATACTAGATCCCTCCTCACATGAAATGTAACTATCTATACCTATGCCCAACTCCAAGTTGAAACTCTAGAAATAATGCTTTCACCCCACTATTCTCTCCCCTATATTGACCATACAAAAATATAAAGACTAGTTAGTATCAATTGTCTAATAAAAAACTATATCATCACCCTATTAGGTTGATACCACTCAATAATATACTCATTGTAGCCAATAATGTGTCACTATGTAGTCACATAAGATAAGTGTCTGACATCCTCCCTCAAGTGTGGATTGTCATTTTTTTATGGGCTTCATGTAACCTGATCCAATCCTAACTCATCAATAGCCCTCCTATAATATTCCACATCTCTTAAATGTGTCTATTATCTCCCTATAATCACATGTCATCCATAAGCAAATGAATCCCCCACTATCCTCCTCCTCAGTTGACCTAAAAGGTGATCAATCACCATGTGATTCCACACCTACACCTACAATAGTGTGGATGAGCCTATAAAAATACCACCTATATATACCACGTGATGTAGATCCTTGTATAAGTACACCAGTACACATGGTCCCCATGTAAAATGTGTGGCACTCTATAACATTTCACCAATCACATCTAACAAGCCCACCAGGAATAGTTTACCACTCTTTTTAGGTAGCACAATGCCATTGAAAACAACTATAAGTATAACTATCAAATGATATATGTCTAACACCATGAACATATTAATTTATATCCCACCCCTCACCATAGATATCAAGTCCTCCATAAAAACCCAATACAAAGTAACTACATGTGTGTCCTTACTCCAAAATACCTATGTCCCCCAAATAGGTATCCCCATGATATTCCATACATCCTCCAATGTCACAATCATCTCACCTATCAACAAGTGAAATGTGATGGAATCAATATGCCAATACTTAGCCAATGTAGTTAGATACACCCTATTTTCCTATATCTTAGGCATTTCTACTATATAAGCCAAACCATTCACCTCTAATACTCCCACCTCATAGTCGGTAAACCTCATCATCATCTCAAGTGATCTTAAGGTCTCTCTTGAGTATGTAAAATTGGTAGTATCTCCTATATAAAATTAAATATGTACAATGTTAATCCTATTTAGCTACATATCCCTTATAAAATTAGACATATATTCATTTTTCATCATCCCTAAGCATGCCAATTTTTATTTTTATACTTATAACAAATTCACCATTTTCCATGATGAGATCTCCATTCTCTTTGTGAATTTGCTAAAATTTGTGATGAATTCATTTCACTTTGTGATTAATTCACTAAAAATTATTATGAATTTGCTGAACTTATCAAAAATTGAGCTAATTTTTTTGATGATATCACCATGACATTTGATGAATTCACCGTTCCTAACCTCTGACCTATTTTTTGATTATTTCACTATTTAACATGATAAATTAATCATAATAAATAATGAATCTACCCTTAGGTAAAAAAAATATTTTCCTCAAATTTAGAATGGCATTAAATGTTAAACAAACTAAAACAAAAAACTTGAAATTGTTAATTATTGCATCACCACTCCCCTCTAGCCTCTGTTGTAATTTTAAATAATTAATACAATGCCTATTGATGTAGAGACCTATTTAATTCTCTACTTTTTCCTTGAATCTAATACTTGCAACTCTCTTTGTTCACACAACCAATCTTTTGGATCTTCTCTATATATCAACTCTCTTTCTAACTAGGATTTATATTAATCTCTTTCTTGACCTATTCTAAAAATATTATTGAAACTTTATATCTACCTTTAAAATCATCTAAACACCTCAAATTCATCCTTGCATATCATTACATTCATTCTCTATCCCCTTTCATGCAACCTCACTCACTAGCCTTTATTAGGCTATAAGCTTCAAGATCCAAACATGTTAATACCTCTTACTATCTTATTGATTACATACTCTTGAATTTAATAGGTATATATAACATATACAACTATTTGAGACTCAATTCCAACATTCATCCTTTCCTCAAGTCTCTTTACACAACTCTACTCATTCTTGCATTGTTCTTGTAACCTTTTTTAGGCTTTTCTTAACTATACATAACAGTACAAATGAAACCTGAGAAAATAAGGGAACTTTATGACACCCTTTATTGTATTTTATATTTAAATAAATTTCATATATCTAACTCTCTTTTTGATTACCTTTTCCAACACATACTTAGACCTAATTAGGCTTCCTTGTTCCACTTTTACACATAGTCATCTATATTCTGTACATACATGTTCATACGAGTCTAAAACCTACAAAATAATTTGATACATGAAAATAAAAACTAAAATACCAAATTTAATCATATTTCATCATTTCAAACATTTTTTATTTAACTTTCTAGTTTAAAGCCCTAAACTAGGGTTTCCAATGACTGCACAGACCCAAAAAGGCTCCAAATGGGTTTAAATACATATTTCTTGGTTTCAAATTGCCAAAAGGCTAATATAAGGTTTGTCTCACTTGTTTAAAATTTTTAAAAACTTTAAATCTTCTTGGTCAATCCATAATAATGATCTAAACATGAATTTTCACAATACTCTATTCACACAGTCTCTCTATAACAAGAAAACATAGGCTTTTGAATGCCATTAACTTAACTGAAGGTTTAAACATATTTATTTAAGGTTAAAAATCCTTCATGATGTATTTACACACCATATTAACTCTTTTAAAACCTCTCTTATGTTTCAAACCTTATTTGAAGATAATTCCTTCTTTATTAATCTATAGTTCTCAATGTCCATACATAAGAATCTTTGAACACAGTCCTGCTAACATATACCATTCAAATTTCATTACAAAACATTAAATCAAAGGATTTAATATCTTAAATAAATATAATTGAATTTAAAAAACAACAAAAATGAATATGGAAAAGACATATATATATCAAACATGCTATCATTCATTTGATCCCTTCTCTTTACACAGTACTGTCACCATGGACATAGTGCAAGGTTCTTCATGGTTTTCATTCCATTATTATACTCCTTTATACCTCTGCCTCTTCTAGTATTCTAGCTGAACCTTATAAATTATACTTGAATCCAATCCTATGAGTCTACCACCTTTTTACCTTCTCAAACTCATTACATTACATGGGAAACTACCTTCTTAGTAACTACCTTTCTTGGCAACTACTTTCATATGGACGTTACATTCCAAAATATTGTTCTTTGTCATTGTACTCATGACATGTATGTATAATATTATTAAACTCACCTATATTTACTTAAAAACTTATAACAACATTTACTAACATAACATTCCTTAACACTTCCTCAAAACACTCCTAATAAACTAATACAATTTCAAATATTCAAATTGGTGTTTTGGTAGGAAAACCTCCCAAGACCAAGAACATACAAAAAAAGGACATATGATGATTATAACACCTTACTAGGGTCCCTATAGGACTTATAGTACTAAACTAGACTAGAATGATAAAAAAATACATTGTCTACATTGAGTTGTTTGATGATCTTACATCATACTCCTAGGAAAGAAAGAACTTGAGCTCTAATGGCCTATTGTGTTTTTATTCTTTGTCTTCTTGTTAATGTCTCTTGGATGTTCCTCCTCTACTACCATTCCTCCATGGTCTAGCTGCTCTTCTTATCTCTCATGCTTGCCTCTATCAAAGACTATTCTACCTCTTTATTTCCACTACTTGTTTGTAACAACTTGCAGTTGATGTGTACTCACTCTTTGGACTTTCCCTCTATCATATGGGTTGTGTATTCCCCCATATATTGATAATATAACTGTATTCTCACCTTACTCTATTTTTATACTCATGCTTGAAAAAAATACAAAATCAATGTCTTGCCTACCTTCTATCTCAATGAGATTCAAGCTTCCATAAGGCTCCATGTCTTCAATCTACTGGACTACTACCATCAATGTATTCTCTTCATGTTATTTGTCCCCTTTCATGAGGCCTTGAACTTCTGTAACTATTTTCTTTCCTTTTCCATCATTTCACCATTCAATGTTCTCTTTAAGGCTACTATTGCTGCCTCCAATTGCCCTTGAATTTCATAAATAAACTGACAATCAAACTTCATGACTTTATTCATCAATTGTACTTCATTTTACCAATCTTCATGGAGATATACAAATTGATATGCTTCTTCTTTTTCCTTCCAATCACCTAGCTAGATTCCACTAGATTCTTTTTCCACATTCAAGCCTTCCTCATTATTCTCAAGGTATTATTCATATTCATCACTATGATTCTCACCTATACACAACATGTTGCTCATCTAGAGTCTCTTTATCTATATCTTAAGTTTTTTGCATAGCATCCTCTTTCACTTTCTTTCTACTCTCATGGATTTCTTCCTTCTTCTCTTCATCTGTATCCTTATTGGCCACTTGAGTGTCTTATTCTTCATGACCCATCCACAATGTGGGATCTAATTTTCCTTCATATTCTCTAGGATGATCAATAACTCATCTATTTTCTACCTTACCTCTATCATATCTTTCTCCATCTCTATTCTCTTGGTGTCTTCTTATACCTTTCCCTCTTTGTGGTAACTCATCTCACTCATGCACTATTTTATCTTACCTTTATCTATCTTCATCTTATCCTTCTCTCAATCTGTTAGTTTTACCTAAACCTAGTATTCTTGACAAACCTTCTTTCTTGCCACTCATTACCTCTCACTTGGGTCTATCTCACTTTATGACAAGCCTCATCCACTTGCCTTCTTATGACCTTTCACTTGGGTCTATTTACTATCTTGTCCTTTTTCTAGGATTCTATTCTCTCTCTTTAAGTTATTCTTTATCTCTCTCTTGAGCTTTCCAATATCTCTCTCACATTACCAAGCCTCACTAGCTTTAGGGCTGCCTACCATAATGTTATCTCTCTCTTACACTCAACACTATCTCATGAACATAACAAAATCATCAAAAAAAATCATGTACCTTTTGTGTTTATAGACTATCTTTCACTACTGCTCTAATATCAAATGATGTAGAGACCTATTTCATCATCTAATTTTCCCTTGACTTTGATACCTGCAACTCTCTTTGTTCATACAACCAATCTTTTGGATCTTCTTTGTCTATCAAATCTCTCTCTAACTGGGTTTTATATTAATCTCTTGCTTGACCTATTCACAAATCTTATTGAATTTTTTTAATCTTAATTTATAACCATTTTATCACCTCACATTCATCCTTTTATATCACTCCATTCGTTCTCTATCCCCTTTCATGCAACCTCACTCACTAGCCTTTACTAGGGTATATGCTTCAAGATCCAAACACCTTAATACCTATTACTATATTTTTGACTACATCTTCTTACCTTCTATAGGTTTTTAGAATATATACAACTATTTGAGACTCAATTCCAACATTCATCCTTTCCTCAAGTCTCTTTATATAACTCTTCTCATTTTTACATTATTCTTGCAGCCTTTTTTTAGTCTTTTCTTAAAAGTATGAAATAATACAAATGAATAATGAGAAACTAAGGGAACTTTAGGAAACCCTATATTATATTTTATCTTTACCTAAAGTTTATATATCTAACACTCTTTCTAAGTACCTTTTCCAACACATTCTCAGACCTAATTAGGTCTCTTTGTTCCACTTTTACACACAATTATATGTATTTTGTATGTATGGGTCTAAAGCCTTTGATATCCTTTTATACATGCTAAGACAAACTCAAATACAAAATTTCATCAATTTTAATTGGTTCAAATTTTTTTAATTTAACTTTCTAGTTTCTATCCTAAACTAAGGTTCCCAATGATTGTAGAGACCTAAGAGGGACCCAAATGGGTTTAAATGCATATTTCTTGGTTTCAACTACCACAAGGCCTGGATAAGGTCTATCTTACTTGTTTAAATTTTTTAAAAACTTCTAAATCTTTTTTTCAATCCCTAATCATGCTCTAAACATGAATTTTCATAATACTCTATTCACACAGTCTATCTATAACAAGAAAACATAGGGTTTTGAATGCCATTAACTCACCTGAAGGTTTAGACATATTTATTCAAGGTTCTAACTCCTTCATGATGTATTTAAACACCATATTCACTCTTATACAAACTCTCTTATGATTAACACCTTATTTTAAGATAATTCCTTCTTTATTAATCTATAGTTCTCAATGTCCATACACAAGAATCTTTAAACATAGACCTGCTAACATCTACCATTCAGCTTTCATTATAAAACAATGAATCAAAGGATTTAAGATATTTAATACATACAATTACATTCAAAAAACCAAAACAATGAATATAGCAAATACATATACATTTAAAACATGCTATCATTCATTTGATCCTTTCTCTTTACATAAAACTGTCACCATGGATAGATTGCAAGGTTTTTTATGGTTTTCATTCCATTATTAGACTCATTCATACCTTTGAATCTTCCAGTATTCTAATTGACCCTTATAAATTCTACATGACTCCTATCCTATGAGTCTATGACCTTTTTACCATCTCAAACTCATTATATTACATGGGAAACTACCTTCTTAGTAAATACCTTTCTTGGCAACTACTTTCATATGGACATTACATTCCAAACTCTTGTTCTTTATCATTGTCCCCATGACATGTACATAGACACCTTATTAAACTCACCTATACTTACTTGAGAACTTATACCAATATTTACTAACATAAAATTCCTTGACACTTCCTCAAAACACTCCTAATAAACTAAAACAATTTCAAATATTCAAATTGGTGTTTTGGTAGGAAAAGCTCCCAAGGCCAAGAACATCCAAAATAAGGACATATGATGATTATAACACCTTCATAGGGTCCCTATAGGAATTATAAAACTAAATTATACCAAAATTATAAAAAAACACATTGTCTACATTGAGTTGCTTGATGCTCTTGCATCACCTATCCATTGGAATCTGGTTCATTTTCCTCTCCAACCCCAAAAAAATCACACATCTCAAATCTAAAAATCATTCATAAGAAACAAATTTACACAAATTATTTTAAAATGAAACCCTACCCTATTATATTTCACCCCATCATTCAAATCTTTTCCCTCTAAAACCCTTTTTTTTTTACATTTCATAATCATCTTTATGAAAATTTTCATGCCAACAATTGATCGAAGTCCTATATATCTTTATCATTGCTTAAAACTATGAATATTTTAAATTTTTATCCACATTGTAAAATCTATATTTTTTGTTTTACAACCCAAATCTTACCATCATCGAGATATATCATTCTCATATTTGCTCGTGTGACCCCTGAGTCCTGAGCACCATCCAAACATATAGCCTACAAATGAGAAATATTATTTTTCTAATCTTTTCTCTAGTTTTTAATGACTAGAGGCAAATCATTTTACACATGTTTTAATATTTAAATTATTGTATTGATTTTATTACTTTGATTTATTAACTATATTACTTCTACCCACTTCATCATATTCCCTTCAAATCATTTTGAGTGTTCACCTGCTTTCCTACGTGAACACTTGATGGGGCATTATCACATTCATTTCTATTTATTTGGGGTGACTCTTTTCTCCACAATCATCAATGTTCTATTTATACGATTCATTCAAATGGTATTGCTTCATAACTCCATTTCAAAGAAGGGAAAAGTAGGCACCTAAATTTCACCATTTAGTGTTGAAATTAACTTTGACATGCTAACCCTTCTCATTCCATAATTTGAATTCAAACTAACATAGCTTCCCTATAAAATTCAAACAATTTATTAATTCTTAATTAATTATAATCATGCACACCTATTTTATTTCAAAACTAATTAAAAATACAGATTTTCTACCTCACCCAAACATCTTCCATGTTTGTCCCAACCATGTGTTGACTCATCTAGATACTTTCTCAACTTCCTCAACCACCTTTATGAGTCATTTTATAACATTTCAACTTCCAAGATAACTCAACTTACTAACTTGACCCATTTTTTGTATCTCAACCAACCAACTCCCCTTTATTCACAACTCATGGAAGTGGTCATCATCCTCATGTATGAGGACTAATTCATCACCATTGATTATATTAACAAGTCAACAAATTTTAAATTATTTTTTAACCATCTGATGAACCTCTCATAAGCCTATAAATTGATGTACAATCCATCACTTTAAATCATACATCTTCAAGATAATGAAGTGCTATTGAATTATTACATGAATCCAAGTAAATCAAAGCCATCAAAAATCATCTTGCATACTAAAATGATACCCAATTATCTTTGATTTGGAAAGGAGTTGATCATCCATATTATCAGTAAAGAACAATTCCACCCTTGGTCACATAATGGAGAAGGTGATGAAAATGCATCTCATTTTGTAAGTATTTCATTTAATTTTCTCTTATTATTGTTTATTTATCTTTAAAGTTAAACTTAATACAATTTAGATTATAATTCATTTGTATATGTTTTATTGACTATATTACACTATTTCTATGCTTATATATGCCCAAATTTAAATTATTTGATGGGTTAGGTGAATTGCACCTTAATAAATTTGCTACTTCTTTTGGAAAATAAAAGTGATAGAATCTTCCTTAAAACACTCCACATAATCTTAACAAGTCATGCTATAAAATGATTATTTAAATTTACTAGTGGCTCTCTATATACATACCTTGAGTTGGAAGAGATATTTATATCATGATATATCCTTAATAAGGGACTGTGTTCTACTTTTGAGAATATTCCCTCTTTTCACCAAGATGAATCTAAACTAGTTTATGACTATATTTTGTGATTCAAGGCTAGCATTAACTAGTTGATTTTAAAATTATGTATTTTATAAATAACACATTTTTTTAGGGTTTTGTATTTCCTTTCAAAGATAAATTTCTTGATCATACATGTCAATATTTCCAATCTATTTACTTTGAGATTATTTCACTAGAAAGTGAGTTTGCATATGCTAAAGAGCTTGGTCATACCAATATCACTCCTATTTAACACTCTCAAACTAAATGCCATGTGTCTTTAAAGAATAAATCTTCACCATGGGCTAGAAAAATGTTAGGACCTTGATGTCCTAACCATCTACTATTCCTTTTTGAATTGTAATAGTCTTAGTTAGTTAATTATCTTGAGTGCCTATCTCTATGTAAGACCAAACCTTGATCAATAATAATAGTTAGTTAATTAATGTGGGTGCCTGTAATGTTGTCACTTGAGTAGTAGGGTTAAAGTTGTAATAATTTTAAGGTAAGGGTTGTAATTCTTATATATTGATGTTGTATTTAAGGAAAATTATTATCTATAATTTATAATCTAAGGTCTAATTTCAAGGAAGTTTACCTATTGAAGAGGCTCATGATATATGAATATAAGTAAGTTTTACAACTATTTTTGAGTTTACTGGGTAATCCATTCATTGTTGCATACAATTATTTTGTTTGGTTGATTTCTAAAAGTAGTTTCATAAAAAAAGTATGTCTCTTATAAAAAGTCCTACATCTTCTCATAGTGGTTCAAACCAATGTCTTAAGTTTGATGATGTTCAAAGTGTACTACTAATTAAAATGTTTTATTTGAAGTTGTGTGTACTTCCTCCTATTTGTAACACATATTTTACATAAAACTCATTTAGATCAAGATACTATTTTGAATATCATCGAAGACATGGACATTTAATTAATAAATGCTATGATTTGAAAGATAAAGTCCTTGATCTTATGAAAACAAATAACACTAAACTTCACCCACATCCTAGTAATATAAAAGAATCTCCTAAAGAGGATCAATCTATTTCACCATATCCTAAATAAAAGTTTTCTAAATAATACTTTCTTAAGAAAGAGGTGCATACAAAGGAAACTCTTAATCAATACATACCTAATAAGACTAGTGTCACAAACAAGGTTTCTAATGCTCCAACCAAGACTTATTATTCAACTATGGAACCTTTGGTCATTAGTACTTACATATAATAAAAACAATGTAAGAATATTGTGATTGATAACACTATGGAAGTCAATATGTGTAACACTAATTTTCTTAGATATTTTGGACATGACATTGAACATTTGACTAAGAGTTATTTGTATACATGTGTCATATGGGGTATATTTAATTGTCTATATATTTTTTATCCCAATATGTGTCTTGTAATATTCATGTTGAGCCCACTTTACTTAAATACAATGTTATATTATGAATTTCTTGGATAAAATCAATGGATGCAACACTGGATGAGAATCATAATCATATTGAATTTTATTTACAAGGCAATACTATTTCTATTTCTAGGGATAGAATAACTAATAATGAGGAAGAGTTTCCTATAATGGGTAGGGATATATCTTAATAATGGGTGACCAAGAAAATACCTAATAGTGATGATACTATAAAGAACTAAAATTACTTGACTTATCATCACATAGCATTCCATCTCCTATAGATGGAAATTTTAAATATAATGATATATGTTAATGTACTAGATTTGATGATGATGATGACATGTTTGATATTGATCAGTCACCTTCTCATACTACAATACATGATTGATTGAGCATACCAAAATCATATATTTTGATGTGTCCACTTGTGAGCATATAATTGGATAGTGGTTGTGCCTACTTATTATGAGTTTCAATGCATACATATTTTATGGAAAGTTATGGGTTTTAATTTTTTAATTACATCACATGTTTAATTTATTACATTAAAACACATGCTTGTATTACTTGCTTATTTTACATCACATACTATTTTTACTTAATATATTTTAGTCCATATATTAAGAAAATTAAAATTGTAAAAACATAGAAAGGAAACACATATACATGTCAAACACATGGAAGCATGTAGGGAAAACTAAAAGAAAACTCAAATATAAAACAACAACAACAACAAAAACAACAACAACAACAACAACAACAACAACAACAACAACAACAACAACAACAACAAAAATAATAGTAATAATAATAATAATAATAATAATAATAATAATAATAATAATAATAATAATAATAATAATAATAATAATAATAATAATAATAAAAGTATTGATATATAATACAAAATTGGGGCCACATGATCCATATAAGTTGGACATCTATCCAACTTCTTTGAGGTGAGGGAGAGTGATTATATATATATATATATATATATAAAATAAAATAAAAAGTCCATACATAATACAAAATTGGGGTTGCATGATGCATATAAGTCAGACATCATGCAACCCCAATTTTGTATTATGTATGGACTTTTTATTTTATTTTATATATATATATATATATATATATATATATAAAATAAAAAGTCCATACATAATACAAAATTGGGGTTGCATGATGCATATAAGTCAGACATCTAACTAGCTTCTTTGAGGTAAGGATGAGTGATTATATATATCAAATCAAAAGTGTCCATACATAATACAAAATTGGTGCCATATGATCCATATAAACCATATATATAACCAAATTTTTTGATGCAAGAGAGAGAGAGAGATCATACCCACTATTGTCTTTTATCCTAATCCTAGGGCCCATGACATTACTCTTGATAATATCATAGTGTGGTACCCTAAAACCACTATCTATTCAGCCACTAAAAACACTCTATCCACTATGACAAATAACCAATATGTATGTGCTTGTGCATAAGTTATTTTTTCTTGCACCTATAGATGATCACCACCCAATTGGGTTATCTATATAATAAATGGTGAAATAAAATTACAACTAAAGTTACAAGTGATACCATCAATTTTGTCGATGATAATTCATAGTATTGTGTTTGCCTCAGTTGGGCATCCAAGTCATCAGTGCTTTCCTACTCAAAAAATAAATTAGTTCTTAATCGATCTATGGGATAAAAAAATGTGCATAATCATTTGTAATGTATGAAGCAATATCAATAGGATCAAGAATCTCTGGGGTGTCACTTGTTAAAAATCACTTAAACCCATTGATTATAATAATCCACATAGATGATACTATAAACATACACATATAAATAATTTTTAACACTTGATATGATAAAAAGGTCTAAAAAATAAAGTTAAAAATATTGTTTAATACATATACTTACTAGGATCCTTATGGGTAGCCTATGCAATGAGACCCAATGTTAACTTACCCTTGTCAATATCTACATCACCCATGACATAAACATTGGGTACTGAATCAGGAGTTTGCTCTTCACATCCTATGAGTCAATGTGTATCAACATTAGCATCAACATCAACACCTCTACTACTCCCACTATCGACACCATCTCCATCTACCACAACTGGAAATATAGGTAATACATATACCATGACCCATCATATTATATAATATCTGGTCACACCAATATCGTTCAAGTTTTTCTACATGAATGGTGGATTTACATATCTTTTTGGGTTCTCTCTCTCCAAATCATCATTTGTGGGGATACATTCCTTGTTATATAAAAAATTACACCTAAGGGAACACCTCTACCCATGACATGTTATGGGGGGGGGGTTGCTCCTATGGAACACTACATTTTTGAGTAACTTGTTCATACTATTTTTTCCAAAACAACCATCATGATCCTTAAGCCAAATATTAAATATCATATGATGTAGCATATGGGCATCCTTTGTATATTTGGGGTGAAATAAGTATTTACTCCCAATGGTGTTATCACTTTTTAGTCTATTAAATTTATGTCAAAACATAGTCAAATCATTTAGACCTATTCTATGACCTTATGTGTGGACTCATCTAGCCTCATAAGGCTCTATATTGGTCCATATAGTAGGTGGTATTCCAAATTTATGGATCAAAATAATATTCTCCTAGGGCCATACTTGTAAGAGGGTCCTAAAAACCATGCCTGTCTCACCTCTCTGCACTATAAACCTATAAAGATGCCTATACATGTGGACTAACATACAATGAACCCAATTATAGACTATCCCATGATCCTCCATGTCCTATAGAAAAGAGATGATTTCATGTAGTAAAATAAAAACATTGATATCCCAAGAAACTCTCATAGTGTCAATTTACTCCATATAATAAGGTAAATTTGTGCAAAAGTAAAAATGAACAAAGATTGTATTTTGAAAGCATATAATAAAATAAGTATGCATTAAAGTTTATGCAATTATTTTAATATACAAAGAGATTAGGGGCGCACGCGCACGCACACACACACACACACACACACACACACACACACACACACACACACACACACACACACACACACACACACACACACACACACACACAATAAAATTTATTGCACCCCTTTCCATATTAGACACATAATATGCACATGTGATTGGCTCACTAATATATAATATTAAATTGTTATGCTTATCCTATTCTAATCCTAGGAAACTGTGTCAAAAAACACTTAATATATAAGCTACCCTAAGTTAACTTAATGATAGGTGCACATTTAATATTTCACCAAAAACCCCTTGAGTGTAACTTAGGGAAGCCTATACACAATAAGGAGGATGGGAATCATCTGAAATGGGTCTAAAAAATTAGGTTTGGTGAGGTATTAATGTATGATAAAAAACCACAGCTATAAAACTGAGACATGCCACAAATATCTCTAAAAAAATAGTAAAGAATCATAAGTGACTATAGATACTAAAATTTCATATTAATTACTTGAAAATGAGAAGATTAACATACATTTACCATGCATAAATTACATGCACAAGTATAATCTTAACCTATTGTTCTCACACCTACATGCTAACTCATGTGTTTAATCCTTCTATTCTTTTGTTACACACTGATATGAACCTCACTATTTGTTTCAAACCTAATTAATATCTAATACAAACATATCTAGACCTTTAGTTCAGTCCTCATGTGCACATGTTAGTAATGTTAGACTAGGTCAATATCACTAATTGATATTGACCTGAGCCTGAGAGTACTGAACCTCTCCCAAAAATGACTAATTTATAAAATAAAATATATCCTTAGGGTAAGTGCATTTTCATAGTGTGTTAGTGATATTATAAATTACCCAATCAGACTCATATATATACAAATCAAGGCCTTACTTGATAGGGGACTTTGCGTTTATCTAGTACACATCTATACATTATTTCATATTGAGAAAATATGACATATTCATCTTAATTTGTAAATAAATCATTGGGATTAGTCACAAACTAAGTCTAAAGCATATTGAACCTAAGTCAAATAATTTTTTTTCAAGTATAAAAGCTAATCATTAGTTGCATTCATATAGTGAAAGAATGAAATTGCACAGTCATATTAGATGAGAAAACTACATGTGGATTTTTTTACCTCCTTAGAGTATTATATGTCTAGGAAATAAACAATCATCAATGGGGGTGATTGGGGTTATCTTACATATTACACTTTCCTAGTTTTTGTAGGTTTCTATCCCTCATAAGTACACCTAGGTTTTTAAGATGGAGGCTAATTTCTAGAATTGCATGCATCATCAAGGTTTGACATCACACATTCAAATCTTTCAAAGACATAAAAATGTGATCATATAGTCACATACATATATTTAAACATAGGTCACTATCAATAACCTAGGTCAATATCAGTAATTGATACTAACCTAGATTTGATGGAACCCACCATGTGTAAATAGAAACATAGTTCCCGAACTAGATGAATCACATACTTGCTACAATATATTTTACAATACCAAAACATAATCATAGTTATAAATTTAAACAAAAAATATAAGTAATCATCCATTTTTTGTACTTACTATATTTAACATATGCCACTTGCCAAATCACTACAATCATTTTTAGTATTTTACATTAAGATTTATGCTTGAATGCCATATTTAGTAATTTAAATTCACATACTAGTTTCTATCCTATTAGGGTTTTAAAAAGTAAATTTGGGAAAAACATATTGGTGAATCAATACACTAATCAAAATTTTCAAAGCCTAGGTATCCATTTGGGTTTCATCCTTCTAAAGTTTCATATTTCATCCTTCTGGTTATGTTTTTAGACCCATTTTTTGATTATTCCCTAATAATGCATATTACCCATGGCTATAGTGAATAATAATTGCATTTACTTGTTAATACAAGTTATAAAGGTAATTTTTTCATATTATTCTACTTAGAAATTTTATTTCAATTAAATCATTTATATAAACAAATGGATCATATCTATACACAATAATAAGGCTAAATTTAACAATGAACAATCCTAAGCCTTCTTCAAATCATACTATTGCAACATCCAATCTAAGATACCTCTTGTTACCACTAGATGATAAAGGGAATGAATGACATCCTTTACTCCTCCTACTCTCTCAATGAATCATACAATACATACTACACACCCTATTGATGTACTTATCATGAATGTTGAGACTGATAATACTCATGAAACAACTACTACAAACCAAATTTATTCCATGAATGACCTATATTTTACTAGATATATTAACTTGAAACCACATTAGATTGATGTAATGTTATATATTACAAGAGATAAACAAAAAAAATTGGCTCAAACTACTATATACGGGGAGAAATATTACCCCTTTTAGGATATAAAACCATCCTTTCAAGTTAGTACTTCCACTTTAGGTGTTTAGACCTATACTATTGGTACTATCCATATATATACACCTCCAATGACATATTTAATATCCACTAAAGGTGTGGGGGAAACACAAGACTTCTAAAATATTTTAATACTTATTCCTACAAATGTAACAATTATCTCTCTTATGATGAATATGCATGTGACATAATAAACCTCACCTACTTCATATTCCTTTGAGCAAACTATTATAGATTTTCAGGCTAAGGTGTTGTAGCTAGTCATTCACTAGATTCACATGCCTTGATTCATAATCCATTATCCCCTAAGATAACAACCTCTCCTTTACCTTTAAGTTTTTTATATCTTAAGTTTCCACTATATGAAGGTAAAGGTGATCCAAAACAACACCTTCAATCATTCCATGTAATATGCTTGGATCAATCATACAATGATAGATTATTAACCAAGTTATTCTTAAGAAATATCAAGGACCATGATTTTTGATGGTTTCATGACCTTCCCCTATAACTCGTAACACCACTAAACCCTTTGGAAGATCAATTTATAACACATTTTTCTATCAACATTGATGAAAACATATCTTATATACAGTTCTTAAAACCCAAACAAGGGTCCAATGAGATAATAAGTGATTATGTATTTGGGTAAAATACTATGCTAGCTAAGATGACTAATTTAATGACAAAAAATGAGTTACAAGATACAATCAAGAAAATCTTGCTTTTACCACTCCATAATTCAATCATGTTTAAGAGATTGAAATCCTTCAAAACATGGTAAGAGATAGAGAAGTTAAGCTCATATCTTTGAGAAAAATCAAGTATACACATAATCCTAAAACTAATTCAACAATGAAGTTTCAAATAAAACCAAGCTACAAGGTCAAACTAATTGACAACAAGAAATTATCAAAGATTATAGTTAATGTAATATCACAACTTACAAATTGACTATAATTTATAATTCCACCAAAGAGGCAATTTTTGAAGATTATCATCACCTCCTAAAATACTATTACAAAATATAATTTAGTGAAACCTTATCACTCTTTCTCATCCATTAGAGTTTGATCCAAACATGACTACACCAAGGAATTATGATAAAAATACATAATATGACTATCATCAATTTGAGGGACATTTTATGAATAAATGCTTCAAATTAAGATGTAAGATACATAATATTATTTATTAAAACACTATTGAGTTGATAAATCCTACATAGGAATATAGACCACAAGATAATGTAAATCACAAGTTAAAAATATTCAATGATTCATTTCTCAAGCCTGAGATGATAAAGAATAAGCATACTTCAGAAGTAGACTATGCATATAATATGCATCCTCCACCTGCAACATATGATCACCCAATAGATGTAATTATTGGTACACTTTTTAAAACCTCACCATAACTTCTTATGATCACATTTTATGATAGTGAAATTGTTTATGATGATTCGTATTTTTATGCAATATTCATATGATCCTTTATCAATGAACAACCCATACATAGTGTCATGATCAACAATAGGTCAAGTAATAACGTGTGCATGATGACACTTATTCACTCCATTGGATACACACAACATAATATAAAATATATATCAATAAAAATTAAGGGATTCTCTAGACATAATTTTTTTTTCCTCAGACACATAGTGCTACCTCTTCAGGTGGGCTCCACCATATTAGTCATTCCATTCTTAGTTTAATAGAATAACATGGTCTTTGAATTGTTTCTAGGATTCCATTAGATGTAAAAGTTTCATGTAGTACCATATGCCATGCATTGATGTCTTAAGTACATAAATTGAAATAAATTAATCATAGTTATAAGTGTTCGATATGGATACCCTCTAGATCCAAGGATATCTCCTCCTCCACCCCCACTAACACCTCTATTAGTTCATACATCCATACATGATTAGTATATAGATTCAATGATTACACATATGCAAGATATTTATATACATGAAATTCAAAGGAAAGTAGTTAGATCTACAAGTAAACCACCTACTCAACACCCATCACATTAGAGAATTATTTAGGGCTAATAGAGGCCATGATCTCCTATAACACATACTTAGTACCAATTATAGTTCAATGTGTTCTAAAGTGAATAAAATAAATTATATATTATCCTCATATAGAGCGGACCCTATAGAGACCTAATCCTTATAGATTTACTCATCATACACAAGATTTTAAGAGTAATAATCATGATAGTTACTACATAGCATGAGATTTATTATCAAATTATGATATGCCTACATCTGGTACTTTTTTCTTATGACATTAAACCCTTAAACTATTAGATACATGTACTTGCCATGGTCCTCCCATTGATGTGATCATTGGTTAGTAAAATATTTAAAAAATACAAATAAATCAAATAATTCAAAAATTCAAAAACATTCAAAATATTAAAAAAAATAGGACTTGAGCATGACATGATTACTAGATTACAATATTTACATATGCTATTTATCATAATATTGGTATATGGAATATTATTTTCATACAAACATGCATTTCATGATACATGAGTGTGATGCAAGACATATAAGTTATATATAGACATATAGATGTAGGACTTTCCTCTACCCAGTGGACATGTTGATACCAGGGGCATATTATTCAACATTTTTCACTATCAATTGTTTTATATATTTCTATGAATTATCTACTATGTTGAGCTATCTATATTGATTATACATGTATTTTTAATTACTCATATCTTATACAATGCTACATGGATATGTGATAATACTATGATGTGACATTGATACATATGAATGGTGTAGATTGGTCTTTACTTGTTCTACATTTCATTGATTTTATTACTCTCTTACATGATAATATAATTTATGATTAACTATTATGTGTGGATATTGGCCTTATTTGATGTGACATTTTTATGTCCCTTATTTTCAAAAAATCTATCCCATGCATATGGTCATTGGCCTTATTTGTTATAAAATATTCATGTCCCTTGTATGTGGCCCTTGGCATTATGTGTGACATTAAATCTTGATCTTTTTGAGCTTGCCTATATTGAGTGGTGCCATGATCCATATCATTAATTTATATCATTTAGTCTTATTTAGTTATCTTTTATAATTACCAATGTGTGCTTCATTGATACATCTATCTAGAAATGACACTTATATGCCCTGCATTAAATATGTTTCATACATGCCTTGATTGACATATACATTACTATGAAGATATACTCTCCACATATTCACATGATTATACATGAAGTTGTATTTATGAATGACATGATAATATTAACTCTTCTTTTGAGATAAGTAAATTACATGACACATACCTCATTTCAAAAGGGGAATTTTAGTGGGCTTGTCATTGAGACGTAAATCTCCATCAAGAAACAATCATATTAGAGTAAAAATTTCAAATATTTATAATGGTTTAGATATCATATAGTTGAGCTACATGATATATATTGGTACATCATTATAAATTATGAGGGCATATGCCATGCATATACACTCACTTTTCAAAGACTTGAGAATAGATTCATACACACTTGAGTGCATATGCATAGAGCATATGTACACAATTTTCATGAACATGAATCATTTTCCATATATACATACATTTGATATAGGTTTTTATATTTGACATATATATGCATAATATTTTTTTATCAGCTGGCACAGATTTAGGGGGCATGATATTAGTTTGTGCACATACCCACCAATATAGTTTATAATTTGAATGAGAAATTGTTGACATTATACTTCACATTTTTTGACACTAAGGTCATGATGTGGGCATGAACATTGTTAATTATCTTTAAATCATGAATTTATTCTACATTGAGTGATATTGAAAAAACTTGAGTGAAACTATACAATTAAAACTAAGGTCATTATGGGGCCATGGACATGCCTCATTCTATTTTAGTAATGCATTTGTTATAAATAGAGAAAACTTAAGAAAAAATATATGAATGAATTTATAATCCATTTTTAGTGGTTGATTCAATTTTAATTCGAGTGAACCCATCATGTGGCCCCCATTTATTTTATGAGTAGTTATTTGGGTTAGTACATTGCATACTTCTCCCCTAATTTATAAGGGTTGAGGAATGTTGTCTTCCCAATCCAATGGCTTGCATAGTTACATAATTTTATGGCACAATCACCCCAAATATCCTTGTGATTTCATAAGTAAGCAAAAATTTATCCATGGTTAAACAATATGAATCAATCTCTAAGTTCTTCAACATAAATCACCTTTATTCAATGCTTCAAATATGAAACATCATATCTAATAAATTGCATGGGAAATATGGTTTTCAATAACACACAGGTGTACCCATCCCTTGATCTTTAATTATAACATTTCAAATCTAGATTTCATATTTTAATTTATGGGCATTGACTACATGTTTTTGTTACAGGTTCTTCTATTGAGTGACTTGCACAATTGGATATTTATACTAAAGATAAAGTGTGTTGCACACACTTAGGTATACCTTTTTCCTTTTAATATAACAATTCCATTACTAGAATAAAGTGGGGGGGGGGTGGAATTTTTAGATACTAAAATATAGTACCTGCCATTATCTTGTACCTACATGCCACCTCATGAGTTTGATCCTTATATTCTACTATTACACACCTATAAAAACATTAATGTCTATTTCAAACTTTTTTACTATCCTACACAAACATTTCTAGACCTTCATTTAGTCCTCTTGTGCATAGGTCAGTAATGTCAAATTGGGTCTATATCATGAGTTGATACTAATTTGACATGATGGTACTAAATTTCACCTAAAGAATACTAATTTATAAAATAAAATCTATCCTTAGGGTTGACCCATATTCCTAACATGTTGGAGGCATGATAAATTACCCAATTGGGATCATATGTATATAAATAAATGCCTCATTTTATAATGGAGTTAACTTATTTGGTAGACATATGTACATTATTTCACATTTAGAAAATCTACCCTATTCTTCCCAACTTGAAAATCAATCACTAGTAGTCATAAACCAAGTTTGAATCTTACTAAAGCCAAGCCAAATCAAGCATTGTCAAGTATCAAATCTAAAACATTAGATATATTCATAAAGATAAGAAGAATAATTGAACAATCACACCACGTGGGAGAACTATGTATGGCTTGATTTACCTCCTTGGAGTATCAGATACTTACGCATTAGTAAATCATAAATGATGGTGATTGGGGTCAACTTAGCCCATTACACTTTCCTAGTTTTTACAAGTTTCTATCCCTCACAACCACACCTAGGGTTACAAGGTGAATGAGGCTAGTTTTTAGAGTTGCATGCATCATCAAGGTTTGCCATTGTGCACATAGAGATTTTAGAGATAAGATAAGGTGACTATATGGTCACATACCCATATTTAGACACAATTGAAGACATACCACCTAGGTTAGTATCAATAATAAATACTAACCTAGATCTAAAGGAACCAACCCTTTTTAGATAAAAAGATAGATATTTAATTAGATAAATCACATGCTTGTTTTAGTCTATTTTACACCACCAAAACATAGTCATAGTCAACCATAAAAGCTAAGTACTCATTCCTTTATTGTACTTACTAAATTTATCATATACCAATTGTCAAGTCATTACAATTAGTTTCAATATTTTACATTCAATTATATGCTTGAATGTCATATTTAATAATCTAAATTTACATAATAACTTCTCTATTATTAGGATTTATAATAAAAAATTATTGTAAAATAATGACTAGAGGTGATGAAATATGTCAAAAATATGGGTCAACCCATCATTTAATGAGGCAATAAAAAACATAAGTTATACAAAAAGATGTTGAAAATGGATGGGTTGATCCATTAGTGAAGGAAGTGAACATGATGGGTTGAAACTATCACTAAAGAAGCATTATGTGGGTAGATCCAACACTCAAGTAAGATGCACTAGATGTTTCCATTAAGGTGACCGTGAAAATGTTGAATTAGATGATAAGTGAAAAAATACAAAATTTGGGAGGAGAGGACACAAAATGATACACAAATTAGTCAAAATCCTTTAAAATACTCCACTAATGATCTGGTGGGGATGCCTAGCTAATGTCATTAAAATGTTGTCACTAAGTGCTTCAAAAAAGGTGTCTTTCACAAGACTAAAAAGTGGCTTGATTCACATGACTGTGTAGAATACAAGAGTGAACACATAGAAATGCTATCACAAATGAAATATATCGACATACCCTCCCATAATTTTAAATGGGTAGAGTGGATAAAATATAATTATGAGTGGTCTAAATCAACTACACGAATACTAAATAATTTAGAAATACTAGGTATGCCATAAAATTCTCACCATAAGGATGTACTTATATTATTAAGGTGTTAAAAAATATAGAGGAAAGATCACACAAAATATAGCTAAAAGTAGATAAAGAGACATTGGGGACACTATAACTTGTTCCATACATGGAGAATTTTAATATATAAAAAAATGCCATCATAAATTTAAGATTTTATCCAAATAAGAAGTGATGCTAGGTAGTATGAATTCTATTTGGATGATGTAGTTTGATAGTGGAATAACCCTATTAGTAGAGTCCACATAAGGAATGATGTTGATGCCACCACAACCCATATAAAATCCCTCTTAAATCAACACAAATGTTAGAATAATATGCATGCATGGGATTTAGTTCCATGTGCAAAAATTTTATATGCAAGGAAATATCTGAATCAAATTCAATATTATCATGCCTATGTGACTCTAAAAATGTGTTAGGGATCTCATGCTTGACAAAATAAATCTTAGGTCTCTCATGACTGAGTGAAGGTTTAGATTATCTTATGTTTTATTCTATGTCCCCATAGAGAGTGTAAAAAACAAATATAGGTTTAGATATTGCATGAAGTAATCCTAATGAATATGAAGTAGTTAATCAGTAGCTAATGTCATGATGAGCAATCTAGTAAATAGGTTGGATGGGTGATCAAATACCTTATAAGTGCTTATCATTACCTCTATAAGAATAACCCATGGAACATAGTAAATAGAAAATAATAATAGTAATTATTGGCTATTTTTGGCCCACATACCAAGCTTATACCTAGATGGATTAGGTTGCTAATGGATAAGTAGATGAATAAATGTTTAGGGTGGAATGAGTGGACCAAAGAGATCATGCATCTTGAAAAGATTATAAGACACTTTAAGTTCACTTAAAGTGTAAATTGTTTAAATTCAAGAAATAAAGTTTCATGGTGTTAAAATAGTTTAGGATCATGGAAAAGCCTACATAGGCCTTATAAAATCATTTAGATCTTCAAAATATCAAGCAAGGTTCTTGCATAAGTCTAAGTAAGCCAGACTATTGCTAAGACATCACAGAGAAATGAATGGACTAGTTAACTTGTGCAATTTTTATCTTCATTCAGAAAGCATCACCAACCAAGATATTTTGGCACCATAGATTTATTCATGTTAGAAACATGCTCTAAAAGTTTCAAGTCTGTACGAGCTCTCTGGCCCAAGTTATAAAGCTTTAAAGTTGAACCTATAGAATGGGACGTTTGTGCAAACATCAAAATAAAGTTGTGGCAAAAAACCATTTGAGTCCTAAGAGTGACGGTCATATAGATGTATTTAACAGTTGTGTAGATGTTAAATTTAAGATAAGAAAACCATTGGATCCTAAATTTGATTATCACATGGACATAAAATATGATCATACAGATGTCAAATGATGAGAGCACAAATATTAATTTTAAGCTCATAAAGTAGCCATTGGATTTCAAATAGTGGGTCATAGTAGATCAATGATTCTTATTACTTAGAAAATTTTGATTTGCTGTTGTGCAGAGGGTCAAAAGGTCAAGATCTTATAGCAGGGATCTATGAGGCCAATGAAAATAAAATCAACTAGGCATAATTTGATTACTCTGAGTTAGTTTTTGATGGACAAGGTTGAACCAAAGGAGCTATTTTTTATCGAGGCAAGTAGGGTCTTGTAGGGTCATCATATTTTCATTAGAGTTCAATCTAATGCCATGGAGTAGACATAACCATGCAGTTAGGTATACATAACATAGAGGGATGCCATTAGAGCTTAATATGTACCTTTGGTTTGATAGTTTATATCTTATAGGGTTTATCTATGACTATGTTTTCCATTCTTAAAGGAGGACCTATGTATAAAGTTCTCGATTCCTATAATGACATAATATATCTATGTGGACCTATTTGAATCTAGAAAAAGGGATATATAGTCTATTGGTCCATATTAATATGGAATCTATAGGAAAACCAATAATCTTAGATTGGTTTTTTGTCTATAGATAGACCCATGATCTAGACATGAAGATGGAGTAGTTATGTGGTCAATGCAAAGGGTCCCATCTATCTACGTGGCTCTATTATGAATAATGTAGGTACTTCACTATTCAAGGCATGGCATGACTATCAGTTTTAAGATTATATTATTTGATCCTCATAAACACATCAAGTGGACTTAGGGTCCCAAGGTGGTGAATTGATAGTTTAAAAAATAGTTAAGGGCATTGATTTTGTTCAAAAAAACTTGGTCAATATGCATAACCAACCCTTGTCTCTAGTAGGATCTCTTAGCCAATGAAAGGATCTTGAAGGTTATTAGAGCAAGAAAGGGTTAGTTTATTAGAAGAAGTCAAAAATTTAGAAAGTAATAAATGAGCTGCCACCACATGACTGGGACCCTTTCTCCACTCTTCCACGCATGTTCCCATCTCTATTTCTCTCCTTATACTATATATAGAGGCTTTTGAGCCAAAAAAATTCATCCTCTCTATATTTTCTCTACTTCCTCTCTTAGGCATGACTAAATTCTACCAAGATGGAGCTTGTAACCTCTTGAGATGAATAAAAGACTATTTTTTAGATGTCATTATTCTAGTATAGTGTGTATATGTGAGATTTACATATGTGGTAAAGCTTTTCTCCCTTGTCAAGTCATGATATCACCTAGTTACTAGTTCATCTTGTTATGCAAGTCATGTTTAGTGTTTTGCATCTCTTGATTAGAGCCCACATGTGGATACTATGATTGGTTAATGTCTTGCATTAGACCTCTCCATCATTTCCCTTAGCTCTTGATCATTTGGTAAACCTCTTCATGAAATACTGATATATGATAGATATTTGGAACCCTGTATCTAGTCTTTTGCTTGTTTAATTAGTGTTTTAAGAGTCAAATAGAGTGGATCAATGATAATTTAGGTGTGTCACCATATTTATCTTAGGTTTCCCTTTCATGTTCTATCTCTCTCTCTTTCTCTCTCCCTCTTTCCCTTTTCCATGGTTTTTAGTGGGTTTTAATAGTGGGAATGAGCTAAAATGATGCATTAGGGGAGCTAGCCTCATTTAAAATCCTAGCTCTTTAATCCTATTATAGGATACCCATATCCTAAGGCTAGTCCCATGTTGAGCTAGATTTAGAAGTAGGACCTGAGCACTTGTCCTTCTAACTAGGGAGTAATCTAGACCTCCAATAGTTTTTGGCATGCCCAGTGGGACAAGGTCCAAAAGAGTGGGAAGATCTTAGTGTGTCTTTCCTCTAATCAACTTTTGGAAGTAAGTAGTTAGCACCAATGGTGACTCTAAATCAAATATTTTGTTTATGAGTAGACCAGGTATGTCTTATTAAAAATTTTAGTTAGTTTTGCATCTCATTTAATAAATGAGGTCAATATGAATAGATATGGTGAATGTCCCTACTATCCACCTCCTTATCAACAACCCCAATATGATATTTATAATCCATAGACCCTTATCACTCCTACCAAGATCTGTATTAGCCTTATAATGAGCATGATCAATCAAACTATGGTCCTCAACAATAAAATGGGGACCAATGTCAGTCATATATGCAAAAGTATTGCCCCGATCCTTCCTATGTATAACAAGCCCATCATAATATTTCTCCTCATCAACCCTATCATGGGCCATTTATACCAACACTTAAGTAAACCTTAGTGAGCCTTGACAAGTATGCTCTAGAATTGTGCTCACAGAATTATTATGGCCAAAGTACCCCTATACACACTAGGTCCATTATGTGAGGCAGTCATTATAGCAAGTAAAAGAAGGATGGGCACTTTTTGAGAGAGAAAATTGGAACAAAATCATAGGTGAGATGATGGATATAGGTGGTTACATCCAAAGCATTGAAGATAAGCTAAAATGCCTTGAAGAGTAGTAGGTCAAAACTTGCCAAACTTATGTGCCTTTATATACACCACCCCAAACTTCTTATGTGCCATCCATTACTCCTCAAGAGACCAATCCAAATTCCCCTTTGATTATGCCAAATTTTTCATGTGTTCCTCAGACCTTTCCTTCCAAGAATTTTATCCAAGATCATTGTCAAAAAAAGGAGATTGTTGTGGAACAACTTGATATTAAGATCCAAAAACACCTTATGAATTACTTCAAGGTTCCAAGCTAGAATCAAGTGGTGAAGTCATGGGGTGGGAAAAACAAGGCAAAACTAGATTTGAAAGCCCAAGTTAAAGTAGTATCTAAACCTAAACAAACCTCTCTCACCCCTCCTCAAGAGTCTTCCTATGTTCCTTATCTTCATGAAGCCCCTAACCACCTGAAAGTGAAGCTATTTCAAGAGAATATAGTGAGGCAAATCAAATATTTGGAGCTAAATACAAGGAAAGAGAAGGAAAAACTAAAAGGCTAAAGAGGGACCTCTATCTTTCCCATCTTGGAACCAAATCATGTAGTCAGGTAAATCCAAAGCTATAAACTCTCATCCCTCCCTTCTCAAGAATCTATGTCATTTCCATCTTCGAAATCCATCCAGAGTAGTATTCAAAAGGAGGAGCATGTGATTATCAAAGACAAATAGTTGGACCAAGGTGGTGTCACATATATCTCATCTCTCTTGGAGTCATCCCAAGAATATCATATACCACTCCTTAAAGAGGTAAGCAATGAAATTCATGTTAAACTCAACTAATTATGATAGATTGTCAGAGTCAAAAGAGGAGATCATTATTGGGACACCACTTAGTGAGAGAAAACATGTCTCAGTCTTTCATAATGTCAAATAGGATGAGTTACAAGAACAAGTGCAAGTTGGAGATGAGATATAACATAAATATGATCATTGGTAGTAGTTGTACCATGATTTCATGAGTGAGATTGATGAAATTAAGATGGTAGAATTGGATGATGAGATGGTACAATAGGTTGAATCTTCCTCTGAGGATTCCATTAATGATTTGGAGCATGAAGAACACTAGCTTGATGCATGAAGAACACTAGCTTGATGCATGAAGAACACTAGCTTGATGATGTCATACATCAAGAAGAGAAGACTACAAAAGTAGTGGTTATATATGACATGCAGAATATTGATGATGAGAAGCTATAGATGAGGCTATTTCAAGATCTTTAAGATATTTATAAATTAAAGGATCAAGTGCTTGAGAATGTGGACAAAGAGATTCCCATGGAAGACAATGACCAGGATTGGGAAGAATATGCAGAGCTCCTTGATGAGCTTGAAGAACTTGAATCAAAGCAGAAGCCCAATATTATTGAGGATTCCATGTAAGCCAAGGAGGTATGACTTATTGAACAAATATTAGAGGTCATAGTTGAGGAGCCATATGCAAAGATTGAGACTATCTGGGTGCACATAACTGACCTATTTGAAGCTACTTGGTTCTCATTAAGCATCATGCAAATGAAGTTGGTAGACATTATAAAGAAGAAGGAGGCATCAAGACCAAGGGTCAAGGAGATGTATGTCTCATTAAATTCCTCATCTCATGATGCATTAAGGCTATCTAACTTTCTTATTGATCCAGGAGGAAATGTATACATAGTTTTAAGCTGTATATATTAGGCTAGTTTTATTTAAATTACTTTAAGTGTTTTTTCTAGAACATTTGTTTATTATCCCTATTTTGTTCTAGGTTAATTTCATTTTAATAAGTGCCTTGGGCACTCTGATTTGTTTGGTTCTTTTTTTTCCTTGTATTGTTTCAAAAGAGGTTAGAGCAAGATTGACAACCAGTGTTAGATACATGTCAATGTGTTAGACCCAAGTATAGATTCCATGCCCAATGAAATATTCAAGGTAATATGGTATGGGTTCTCTTTCATATACATTCATGCAACCACTTTGAGACACCAAAGATGTTGGCTATTTTTGGCCCACATACCAAGCTTGTGCCCAAATAGATTAGGTTGCTAATGGATGAGTAGATGAACCAATGTTCTGGATGGAATGAGTGGACCAAAGAGATCATGAAACTTGCAAAGATTTTGAAACACTTTAATTTCACTTAAAGTGTAAAATATTTAAATTCAATAAAGTAGGTTTAATGGTGTTCAAGCAATTCAAGCTCATGGACAAGTCTGCATAGGCCTTAAAAACTCATTCAGAGCTTCAAAAGATCAAGAAATGTTATTTCATAAGTTTAAGTAAGCCAGACCATCACCTAGGACATCACAAAGAAATGAACAGACCAATTAACTTGTGAAATTTATATCTTCATTCATAAAGCATTGCCAACCAAGATATTATAGCACCATAGATTTCTTCATGCCATAAACATGATCTAAAAGTTTCAAGTCTACATGAGCTCTTTGGCCCAAGTTATGAAGCTTCAAAGTTGAACCTATAGAACAAGATGTTCAGACAAATGTCAAAATACATCTATGGCAAAAAACTATTTGAGTCTTAAGAGTGATAGTCATGTGGACATATTTGACATTCATGTGGATGTATTTGACTATTGTATAGATGCTAAATTTAAGATAATAAACCATTAGATCTTAAATTTTATGATCACATAGATGTCAAATATGGTCACATGGATGTCAAATGATGGGATAATGAATGCCAATTTTAAGCTTGTAAAGTAGTCATTGGATTTCAAATAGTTGGTCCCAGTACATCAATAGTCCATGTTACTTTACACATCTTGATTTGATGATGCACAAAGGGTCAAAAGGTCAAGATATGACAACAAGGATCTGTGAGGCCAATGAAAATAAAGACATGTAAGCATAATTTGATTGGTCTAAGTTAGTTTTTGATGGATAAGGTTGAACCAAAGGAGCCATTTTTGATCGAAGCAACCAGGGTCTTATAGGGTCATCATCCCACCATTAGAGATTGATCTAATGCCATGGAGTGGACATAGCCATGCAATCAAGTATAAGGAACATAGAGGGACACCATTGGAGCTTAATATGGACCTCTAGTTCAACATTTTATATCTTATAGGGTTTGTCTATGACTGTGTTCACCATTCTTAAAGGAATACCTATGTATACACATTCTCAATTCTTACAATGACATAATAGATCTATGTGAACCTATTTGAATATATAAAATGGGATATATAGTCTATAGGTCCATATTAATATGGAAACTATAAGAAAACCAATAATATTAGACTAGTTTTTTATGTATAGATAGACCCATGATCCAGACATGAAGATGAAGTAGTTATGTGGTCAATGCAAAGGGTCTCATCTGTCCACATGGCTCTATTATTGACAATGTAGGTACTTTACCACTCAAGTCATCACATGACTATCAATTTCAATATTTAAGGATTTGATCCTCATAAACATGTCAAGTTGACTTAGGGTCTCAAGGTGGTGAACTGACAGTTGAAGAAATAATTAAGGGCATTGATTCTGTTCAAACAAACTTAGTCACTATACATAACCAACCCTTGTCTCTAGTAGGATCTCTCAGCTAATGAAAGGATCTTGAATGTTATTGGAGAAAGAAAGGGTCAGTTCATTAAAATAAGGCATAAATGCAAAAATCAATCAATGAGTTGCCACTACATGACTAGGACCCTTTATCCACTCTTCCACGCATGTTCCCATCTCCCTTTCTCTCCTTCTGTTATATATAGAGGCTTTTGAGCCAAAAAATGTATCCTCTCTATATTTTATCTACTCCTTCTCTTGGGCATGACTAAACTCTACCAAGATGGAGATTGCAACGTCTTGAGATGAATACAAGACTATTTTTTAGATTTCATTATTCTGGTATAGTGTGTACATGTCAAATTTGTATATGTGGTAGAGATTTTCTCCCTTATCAAGTCATGATCTCACCTAGTTACTAATTCATCTTGTTATGCAGGTCATGTTTAGTGTTCTACATCTCTTGATTGGATATCACATGTGGATATTATGATTGGTTAGTGTTTTACATTAGACCTCTCCATCATTTCCCTTAGTTCTTGATCATTTGGTGAACCTCTTCATGAAATAATGAAATATGAAAGATATTTGGAACCCTAGATCTAGTCTTTTACTTGTTTCATTAGTGGTTTAAGAGTCAAATAGAGTGGATCAACCATAATTTAGGTGCATCATTATTTTTAGCTTAGGTTTCCCTTTCATGTTCTCTCTCTCTCTCTCTCTCTCTCTCTCTCTCTCTCTCTCTCTCTCTCTCTCTCTCTCTCTCTCTCTCTCTCTCTCTCTCTCTCTCTTCCCTTCCTTTTCCCTAGTCATTAGTAGGTTTTAGTAGTGGGAATGAGCTAAAATGATGCATAAGAGGAGCTATCCCCATTAAAAATCCTAGAGGTCTAACCCCATTATAGGATACCCATAGCCTAGGGTTAGTCCCATGTTGAGCTAGATTTGGAAGTTGGACCTGAATAGTTCTCCTTCCAGCTAGGGTGCAATCTAGACCTTCAATAGTAATGTGATTCTCAAATGAAGCAAGCACATATACATGGTGATATGAAGTTTGGGTTACTATGTGGGAAACCATACATGGTGCTAGATCAAGAAATGACTCATGGTTTGACAATCATAATCCAAAAGAGCATCAAAAGGATGAGTACCAAAGTTAGAAATAATGTCACAGGGTGGATTAGGTGCAATAGAGTCAACATGAGTAATCTATTGCAGCAATAAGGCAATAGTGTCCTATAAATATCTAATGAAGGAATTTTTGTCTTAAGGTGTGAGACACATAGGGTGTTTCATTTTTTTAGTTTACCATTCTCTTTAACAATTAGATCATATATTATTGAAGTGCACATAATTCAATAAATAACATTTTGTTCTTATCTTACACCTTATTATTGTCCTATGTGAGTAAAATAAGGTCTTGATATAAATCCATTACAATAAAACGTAGCTAAAAATGCTTTGAAAATAACCTCAAATTGCTAAAAAATAAAAATAATGAAAATAGAATAAAAACAAGGGACAATGGGAAATTGAATTGTGGCTTGCAAGGCCCCCCATAATTTGCATTGTACACCAAATGATGCAAAAAGTGACCCCAAAATAAAAATATTTGGAACTTTATAAATAATAAATTTATAGATGCTTTAAAATATACAATTATATAATTTTTTTTGAAATAAAATCTTGATACATAATAGAAAATATCTAAAATCACAGCTATGAGTAGCACAAAATATCATGCACTTTAAACAAAACAAGTTAATCTATTACACAAATCAAAAGACATGGATTCTTGAAGTTTGGAAATGAGGAACTGCAAATAAAAATATAGTTAAACTAGAATCTCTAAGAAAATAGTTGACAAAATTTATAAATGGATCCCACCAATACATAGAACTTAAAAATACAGGTAGGAACAATAAAAACCACCCTCTCAAGCTTCCTAGATAAAAAATTATGGCCTTTAGAGTGAAAACAACATCAAACAAGGGATAAAAGGAGCAAGGTTGAGACATTGG